>JAFMSR010000016.1:27836986-28391986 GCA_022818135.1 Saxidomus purpurata | reverse complement strand
CCTTGACGAAAGAATTGAACAAAGACGACTTTTGTGCAGAAAGAGAATTGATCTGTTATAAAATCTCATTAGACACAAACACAGTACAATTGACATGTACATATGTACAAAAACTGGTAGCAAGGCAGCATATATTGTTAATGACCATTGATTTTTTTCATCATGACCTTGACCTGGTGTTGACTGCACATAGCTATGCACAATGTCTTAATGAAATGAACATATGACCAAAGTTTCACGAAAATCTTAGAAATTATTTTTCTCAACATTTAACCCCAAAGTGTGACCTTGACTTTGTGTCAGCCCATTTAGAACATTGTTTCTGTATGTTGTCTCTTTGAGATCAACATTAGAGCCAGATTCATTGAAATCATTGTTTAGGAGTTACAGAGTAATGACTTTTATCACATGTGCTTGACCTTGACCACTTATGGTTCCAACAAAGGCTCTGCACATTGTCTCAATGAAATGAAAATTTGATACAAGTTTTATGAAACTCCCTCAATGGGTTTAGGAGATATAGCCTAGTGACCCCCAATGGAAGGGGCTAAGGAGATATGAAGTCAATATGAAAAGCCAGGGACCAATAAATGCAACCTTGAACTTGGCTCCATAAGTTCCAAATTCCTGTGAAGCTACCTATGTACCAAATCCTACCTAAAAGTATAAAGAGTAAGTATATGTATGATGTGCCAGTTTGAGATAAAGTGATCCCTACGTAGCCTCACAAACTTATTCAGCTAAAAATCTGGCGAGTAACAAATAGTTTCTTTGTGATAAAACAGAAGATAAGGAGTTCCAAGTAAAGACCCTGATTTTTCAGATAAAAGTTCAATGAAATCTGACTCCTCAAACACACGGACTGTTTCATCATCGCATTCAAACCATTCATTATCAAAACGTTTGGTTGGTAACAATGTCGAAACCAGATCAGGCTTCATTTTCTTTGGAGCCATAGCTCCAAATGCCTTGACTTTTGTATTGGTTATTACATTATCATCAAAGCGTGACGGAAGTTTTGTTGCAACTCCCATCTTGCGCCTTGTTGCTGGGACTGACTTGTCCGACAGATTTACAGACTTCTCGGGAACTTGAGCAGTGACAGTTTTTTCATTTGTACTTTTGTGGAGTGTTTGCTGTTTGCCCAACACAGTTTCTACTGGCTGAGTTGGTAAGGCTCGAACGTAAGACAAGTAGTGTCCCGAGGTTAGAGTAACTCCTGAATGGGTCACAATACCGTACAATCTGTACCTGAGAAAAAACAAACAATATTTAGTTGTATTAAACATTAAATTCCAAGAATGTAGCTACAAATGAAATTAATATCGCTATCAGAGCAAAGAAAAGGCCAAGACTTGTGAACACTACCCACCATTTACAAACTGGGCTATGAAACGGAAATTTCAATTGCTTGAAAAACAAGCTTCATTTTGGAATTGTAAGGCTTTTCTATGACTTGGCAGATTCTGACAGTCCTTTTTACTCCTATAAATTTTAATGAATTCTGTTGGTCAACTGATATATTTTCCTGTATTTATCTGATAAATAATAATTAACAGTGTAAAAGAATCCCCTATGTGCAACTAAAATAATATTAAATACCAAATTAATAGAATTAAACTACAGGAAATACCACTGTTTTGTCCAGTCAATATATAAATACATGTACATCCCAAACTATACAAGACTGGGGTTGCCTCCTTCAAAGATTTTAAGTTTCCTGTGGAGATGTATGCAAATAAGCAATGCAAATTTGAGACCATATCTTTTTTCAATCAACATCTCTTGAATGATATTTAAAGGTGGTCACCATTTTCCTTGAATATACTTGTTCAAATTGAGTCAGTTGTGGTTCAGTAAGATATTTTCTGTTGTCATGGCAACCAGAACTACGTAGCTAATCCGAGCCAAGTGTTATAAACTTTGGCTAAGTAACTAATAGGGGATTTTGTTTTGATCAAGAATAAACACCATTTACTGACTCGTAAAGGTAATCCAAAGCAGTTTGCTCATGTAAACTTACTAAATTAAGACAGAAGCTTTTAAAATGGTGCTGAAAGATAAAACCGTTTTATAAATCTTACCTATGGTCTGGTCTGAGACATGCCTGTGAGCACCTGTAGCGGAGACAAGGTAAACTGAGAGGAATATCTACATGATCATTGATCTTGGTGATGATACTTGGATTACTGAAATAAAATAGGAAATTGAAGATGTTCCTGTCGTTATACCAACAATGTACCGTATTTCCCCGCCTATAAGGCGATCCGCTTATAAGACGACCCCCCTACTTTGCCATGGAAATTGTGTGGTTTTGAATAGACTCATTTATAAGACGAGGCAATTTTTTAATGACCCAGTTACTTTATTTTCTTCAAGTTCGTATGATTTCTAAGCTAATAAGTTAATTTTTTAATCGCCGATTTTTTTGAGTATTATAAACCAATCTGTGTATTGTCAATTCGGATATTGATTTTTTTGACACTTTGAAAAGATAATTGCGTAAATATGTGCCATTGGCTAATTAATCAATTATGAAAACATATGACAGCTTGTATATAATTATTAAGAGTGCCGAGGATCCCCCAAAGTAGCGACAATTACGTCGTAGTTTAAAGACAAAAAAGGATCGAGATGGCAATAAAGTCAATTTAAAAAAATTTTTTCATTCCCATTGTTACAATTTCTTGGGAGTTATCACAAAATGTTTGCAAAAAATAAGCAAACTTTCGTATTTATAATTAAAAGTTGACAAAACAACCGCGCGACGAATTTTACAAAAAAAAACTTTCGGCCTTTTGTCTAAGCCTCTCGCTCCTTAACAACGACGTAATTGCCGCTAATTTGGGGTATCCTGGGCACTCTTACTAATTATACACAAGCTGCCAGATGTTTTCATAAATTGATTAATCAGCCGATGACACGTATTTACCGGACGCAATTATCGTCTCAAAGTGTCAACAAAAATCAATATCCGAATCGACAATACACAGACTAGACTGATTATCGGGTTTCTTTACAATAAACGCTGTGTAAACGCTTGATTCAGATATCAATTTTAGGCCGCTTATATCATACCGGAAAAAACAAAAGACTGCACCACTTATTTTCGCAGTTTACCTTCAGATTCTTTAAATAATTGCAAATGGCGACATTTGCGATCGACAGCGGAGGTGAGTTAACACAATAACGTAATTCGCCAATGTACGGTACCGGTAATTGTTCGACTGTCGTCTGCACATAGACACTCGCGGGACGACATTCGGTATTGCCGATTTCATCACAAATGTATGTAGGATTGATTTTTATTTTTGGTTGATTCTCGTGGCCTCGCTTATAAGACGAGGACCCCACTTTGAGGCAAAAATCGGGACTTTATTTCCTCGTCTTATAAGCGGGGAAATACGGTAAAATAGAAACAACTTAGTGTGACCTTGACCTTGGAAATATGTCATAACTTAGTGTTAACGGACAGCTTAATCACTACAGGCTATTGAAAAACAAACCAGGCTACAGAAATCATGACCTTTTAAATGTGAACTCCCAGATTTCTTTGAAAGTGCTTGAATAACTTTCTTTACTCCTTGTCTTGCTAGCTCCTTGCAATCATCATGAAGTTACAAAATCTATCAAGGAGGGTTATATTGTATGATAATGTAACTGTAATAATACAAGAGTCACAGGACTTGGTTCTCAGACCATCCACAATCAAATCTCCGAGCCACTTGTAAAAGTTTCAATTCAACACAAACATAGATTTTGGAGAAATGTTTAACATGCAATTTGAGAGTTCAAATGGCTATTTTTTTTTTTTACATAATACAGAGATTCTGAGCATGAATATTTACCATTTCAAAGACTTGTAAAAAGTTTCTAATGCAAAACATCAACCAAAGGTATTATACACTGCCAAAGTCAAGGTGAGAAGAATTGCTCTATTCTTTGAGCAGCTGAGCTAAAAATATTTTTAACTCATCGATATCATTACAATACTACTTTTATTATTACCAAGTGTCTGATGAGAAGCGTTTTAGATGGAGTGAAAGTATATCTGGCATCACATCATAATGTATAGAGCGCTCTGCTTCCACGTACGTTGTACAATCATCACAGAAGTATTTGTTCTCTTCAAGAAGCTTCTCAACTTCAGTGGAGGCTTCTATAAGATCCAGTAAATTACATTTGCTATTACTGTCTTCATCTTCTGTAACGAAACAAAGTAGATTAAGAGTACCTTGTGGTTATTGTTAAACATTAAATCTTCAGGATTTTCTCCCCCCTGGAAAGTTGTAACAAATTTGATTTGTGACCTTGACCTTAGACCTAGGGACATGGTTGTTGTGCATGACACTCTGTCTCATGGTGGTGAACATTTGTGCCAAGTAACATCAAAATCCCTTCATAAATGAAGAAGAAATACTCCGGACAAAGTCATTCTTGAATTATTCTTGTATCTGACCTTGGCCTCTAACTGTGACCTTGACCTTGGAACTAGGGACCTGGTTCTTGTTCAGGACACTATCTCATGATGGTGAACATTTGTACCAAGTTACGTCAAAATCCCTCCATGCATGAAGCAGATATGCTCTGGACAGTCATTCTTGAATTTGACCTTTAACCTCTAAGTGTGACCTTGACCTTAGACCTGGTTCTTGGGCATGACACTTCGTCTCAAGACAGTGAACATTTGTGCCATGTTATTTAAGAATCCCTTGATCCATGGATAAGTTACAGCCCGGACAAACCCGAACGGACGCACGCACACACACCAAACCGCCATTGTGACAACTATATCGAGCTCACCGCAAGCGGGGTCAACAAAAAAAAATCATGAAGCTGGAACAGGCTGAAAATATGCACATCACATCTTCCACTATAGTAACATTAAATTTCAGACTAGTTGCTTAGAATTGGCATGGACTTGAAGTTGAAGGTGCTAAATATACCATCAGTAATTACAATCAAAGAGTTATTATTCTGTGCAAAAATCACTAAGTCTGATGCCAAGTGTGAAGTCATCTCTAGGTGAAAGTTTATATAAAGTTTCCGTAAATTCCAGCCTGTGGCTGTAGAGTTGATCTGGACAGATTGACTAGCAACTTCTAGATAGCATGTATACAACATTGAGCTAGGTTAATATCAGACACTGGATTAGGAAACAAAACTCGATGGACGGTTGTCAAACATGTCGTTCCTACCAGCAAAATCAGCAAGGGGCAAACAAGAATGTATAAATTTCATATGAAGTACTGTTTGTCAACCAAAAAAGGCTAAAATATTAGTTCAGCACCAATTTTGTAAACAGGGTTTACTATATCCCTCCCATGTGCAAAATGTGAACATTTGAAAATAATATACACATGATCAAATGGGAATTTTTCATTCATTTGGACAGTAAACACATTTTAATCAGTACTGCCATGCACTTCAAATGAATGAATGGTGTTTTATGGATCATCGACTTTCAAGAGTCCCCAGCCAGATTAGCAAATGACCTTTCATGAAAATCCTACTAGAGGTTTTTGAAATGGTGTCCACTTGACCTGTGACCCCAAGCATGACCTTGACCATTGTCATCATGACCAATGTTTGACAAAAATTCTTCGAAGAATTAAGGAGATATACAATGTAGTCTAATGACCTTTGACCCTTTAGTGTTACCTTGAGCCAAGCATGATTAAGGAACAGTTTCTTCACATCTTTTCCATGAGATTATAATTAACCCAAAGTTTTAAGAAAATCCTTCAAACGGTTCAGAGTTATAGAAACATGACCTTTTGACAACTGCCTGAAGTTATTTTGAACCAAGTCTGCGCATGTAGAAGTTACAGCCCTGATACAATGTTGGTATATAAGTATAACCCAACAATACAGGTTTTGAACGGGTCGTACCGACTATACCTCGAACAGGGTTGGTGGCCTAATAAGCACAATTACAAACAAAACAGGTTTTGAGCCTCAAGTGTGACCTTGATCTTTAAGGTAGCTCCCTTGGTGCTATTGAAGTCACAGCCCATACAGGAAGTGTAGACAGAACAGTGCAAACCTTTTGTCTCAACGGTCTTTGACCAGTTGGGAACTAATTAAGTTTTACATTAATTTGAAATCAAACATACAAATAAGCAACACATTAATACTACAGTATGATATGTTTGTAACTATAAATATAATATGCATTCATAGACTTTTACTGTTTTTGGTAACTTGTAGACATGTAGTATACTGTATAAACAGAGCTACAATATTGTTCAATCAAAGTACAGAGTTCCAGTATCCCACAGAATATAGTACTAAACGTGATTAGTGTAATATAGATGTGACATTGTCCATACCATCTTCTATATCACTGTCAGACTTCTCAATTCTTACAGGTACACTTATATCATGGAAATCTTCTTGCCGTTCCCTTGAAGACTCGCACTGTAAACATCGGGTTCGTAACATCATGGTTCCCTGTAATAACAAACATTTTATTTCAGTCACCAAATTGTTCAATAAAATTGCAAATATACATCTCTTCACATGGTCAGGTACTCTTTGAATAGTAAACTAGTTTTCTGACAAATAAATAAATATCTAGACTTATTAGTGAACATGGATTGAAAATTTGCATATATACTTTACTACTTAAAATGAATTAACAATTACCTGAAATGTCCTTTCTATAAGATCATATTTGGATCTGCTTTTTACTGGAGACTTTAACATTTCAACCAAAGCCTTTTTAAAGTCATCTTCGTCCGATATGTCCACGGGGAAGAGCTGGTGCCTCTGTTTTAGGTAATTACTGGAACTAGAGCTGCATCTATGACTATTCTTCAAGGGAGTCAAGCATTTGGTAGCATAAGCTGCACTAACTGAACCTCCATTCTCATTGAGGATGTAGTCACAGTTCTCCAGTTTTACTACAGGTACAAGAGCCATTGGTACTGTCGGAGAATCTTTCAGTTCCAAATTGTCTTCAGATTTAGCTATAGTAATTTGATTCTCAACCAGATTTTGTCCCGGGCTTTCAGATGTCACATTTATTGTATTGATAGCTTTAATGGAGTCTGACATTGTTGCATTATAACTTCTATTGCTATTTTTCTCTGTTTCTGTGTTTGCAACAGACTGTAATTTGTTTCCATCTGTAAACTCAAGCTGCTGTTTAACAGTCTCCATAGAAGATTCAGACTTTGAAATAAGGGCAAGTTTTGATATTTCCAACTTATGTGGAGTTGTTCTTAATACTTCTGAAGCTAGTTTTCTTGGTGATCTCCTTGGAGAATTTCTCAGCTCTTTCTCTTTCTTTTTCTTTAGTACAATGTCTTCACTGTCAGAATCTGACTGCATCTCCACTGAGTCTGAATCCTCATCAGGTAATACAGACAGAAATGCTGAAAATGCATCTTGGTATGAATGCGTTGCCTGATTTTTCTGCTCTTTAAAGTCAACTGCACTTTCTGACTTTGACATAGCCACTGAGAATTTGTCAAGCTCTGCTTTGTTGTCTAAAGACTGCTTTTGATCTTCAGGCAATGAAGTTCTGCTCTGTTTGCCTATTGTATCACAGCTGCTGCCTTGTTCATTAATATCACTGACTATGGATTTAGTCTGAGCTGAAACTTTCTTTTGTGAATCTGCATCAGACTGTTTGCACACATTTTCTAATTGTTTTACTTCATCAAACAAATCTTCAGCAGATTTCTTCAAAATGGCCCCTCTCATTCCAAGTCTTTTCTTACTTGAGTATGTTTTCGTAAAACCTTCCACAATTGACATCTGACTATCATCTTTCTGCTGTGCCTTTTTACCTCTTCTTTTGTTAGCTAACTTATTTTCACTTAAGTCTTTGTTCTTTTCTGAATCCTTCCTATCTTTATCATATGGTTTAAATCGTCTCCCTCTCCGGACTGATGCTTTTTCTCTTTGCTGTTTATTTATAGTGTTATGTAACTCCCCTCCATCAACCTCAACCTTCTCCCCAAGAGATCTTAACTTTGTGTTTGTGTCATTCCCAGCTTCAGGAATCACTTCTTCAGCCATAACTTCCTTCGTAGCTGGAGGTTCAGTGCATGCACCTACATGAATGAATTTCTCATTTACTTCATCAACAATCCCAGCAGTATCTCCTTCTTTAGGAGTTTCCTGAATCTTTCTTGGAGACTTCACAGTCTCTGTTTTTATTTCAGACTTTGGAAACAAGTTCATTTTCACTTTTTCGGCTGCTAACACATTGCCTGATTCATCAGTGTCCTTTTCATCTTTTGCCTCACTTAATTCATTCACAATTTTCACAATTTTGTCCTTAGTTTCTTGACTAGTTTTTGGACATGTCAGAAATCTTTGCATTATTGGATTGATTTTTGGAGAAAACTTGTGTGGCAGTTGATAGTAGAATTTCTGTACTTCTTTTTCAGCATCCTGGAAGTAGCAAAGGAAACATCTAAGGAACTCCTGGGCATCGTGTTGTAAATGGCCTTCATACATGGGGTTCAGTTCCCTGAAGTGTACAAGTACAAAACTGTTGCAACACATTTTACAAACACTCTGCCTTGCTTTCCTTGACATAAACAGAATCCTTCATTCAAAATTGAGAACTGTTTTTTTTGCAATGGGGAGGGGGGTTATAAGTATATTGTGTAAGAATTAAGGCAAAACTAAGGTAGGGATGGGGGGATAGGTAGAGGGGGTACACCATGCTGTAATAAGTAATATAATTTGAAAGTCTGATGAAGAAATATTAAGAAATGGCAAAAGTAGAGCTAAATTTAAGTTATCTTGACAAAATCTAAGTGCAAAAAGGGGCATAACTTTGTCAAATGTGTCCTTGACAAAGATTTTGGCTGCATCACAACCCTGTTGTCACAAGCATAATAATTTCAAAGTTTGATAAAGAAATATTGAGAAATGGCAAAGTAATAGCTAAGGTTAAGTTTTGTGACAAAATGGGGCATAACTATGCAAATATGGTTGACAGAGTTATAAGACTTATTGCATTTGTCTATATTGCCGTTAGAAACAAGTATGCAAAGTTTGAGGTTTGAAGTAAATATGTTTGATGGTATAAATGATATTTGCATTTATCAAAAACTTAAACCAACAGAAGATGATGGTGATGCCGGGGCAAGTGCAATACCCTCATTCTTCAAATAGTCAAAGTAAAATGACAAAATTATAGCCAACTTTACGTTATCTTGACAAAAAATGCCATAGTTGGTACAAAAGATATTTGCATTAACCAAAAACTTAAACCAACTTCAGTAGTCAAGCTAAAAATGCAGCCTCAATTGCATCAACAAGGGTTTTCTATGACTTAACCTGGTGACATAGTTTTTGACCCAAGATTACCTATTTTGAACTCAACCTACATTTCATCAAGATTGTCATTCTGACAAAGTTTCACAAAGATCCAATAAACTAGATTCTCACATGCAGCATACCGAGCGCACCAGCTGTCAAAAGGATTAACTCCTTACCAAGTAGAGATAGGTCAAAATACACCAAAATATTGGATGTAACATGCATGATGTTCCACAGAAAAGTGGTCTCGATTTTTCTCTACAGTCAGTAATAAAAAAGTAACAATATAACACTGTTCCAGCTAGGATTTAAAAAAGGCAGGGTGCTATTGGAAAAAGGGCACTTGAGACCTTTGGCCTGTGTGACCTTGACCTTGAAACTAGGGACCTGGTTCTTGCCCACGACACTATCTCCTAATGGTGAACATTTGTACCAAGTTACATCAAAATCCCTCTATGCATGAAGTTGATATGCTTCGGACAAAGTTATTATTGAATTTGACCTTAAACCTCTAAGTGTGACCTTGACCTTAGACCAGGTACCTGCGCACACTGCGTCTCATGATGGTGAACATTTGTGCCAAGTTATTTAAGAACCCTTAGATCCATGGATAAGTTACAGCCCGGACAAACTAAACTCTGACGGATGCATGGACATACACCAAACCCCCATTTGGATAACTATATCAAGTTTTCTCTAGAGGCTCGAAAAAATACAATGTTTACTGTATACACAAGATTTTTCTCTGATCTGACCTGGTTATCTAGTTTGTGACCCAAGATGACCAGTATTTGAACTTGGCTTAGATTTCATTAAGTCACTTATTCTGAGAAAGTTTTATGAAGATCCAGCGAAAAATGCAGCCTCTATTGCATCCACAAGGCTACATGTGGATGGACGACCGACAAAAAGCGATCACAATAACTCACCTGAGCACTTCCTGCTCAGGTGAGCTAACAGCCCCACAACAGGTTTTGGAGATGATGAGTGGACATGAGTTTTACATGTGTCAAGCCCAGTGAAATAAAAATAAATAGGGTTCTACTGTCCATAACAAATGCCAGTATCTAAGTATGAGACCTCTGGTCAAAGCCTTCTCAAGTTGAGTCAAAACCAAAGATCTACCGACCAACCGACCGACAGCTGCAAAGCAATATACCCCCACTTCTTCTAATGGGGGCTTAAAAATAAGTGCTTTTATATTTGTACTCACCTTATACCTTGCAATACTTTGTTAGGTTTGATAGCCATGGACATGACATCATCTGAGGCTACTTCATCATATTTTTCTTCCAACACCGACAGATCCCTGTACACCTGAAACATTTACTCAACGTCAATTATAGGCACAGTTAATAGAATTTGTTATGAATGTTCAATGCTACCCTGGACTTCTTATGGTACTGTGAACATGTTAAGTACTAGAATTGTTGCGTATGATGCAGTCTCTCTCCATTTTTCAACATTCTCTAAACACCAATCTTCTCTAATTTTGGGACATAAAAAATGAGAGGAAAAAACAAGACGTTGTTGGTTAAATGTTATATAGCTGTAACTCATGAATTATACTATAATTGAAAGGACTAAAACCATTCATGACAGTTTTGCATTGATTCCCTTGAAATACAATGCAGGAAATACTTAGTTAGAATTTAGAGCATGTTCAAAGCTAGAAAAAGAATAAGGTTAGTGCCTTCAGTCTAAATAAAACCTGAAGGCTGTCACCATGATAGAAATATAAAAAACCCTCAGACTGTGGTGAAAAAATAACAAGTGTCAATATAACGCAAATTCCCTTACAAGAGTGGGTCTCAGATCCCAGAATTTCTGGGGTTGATCAAAATCATATCAGACACAATAACAATGTCTAGATACAAAAATAATGTTCCAAAGGGAAGTTAACAACATGATGAGTTGTATATTGATCAATGGTGAGTAAACGCTTGAAAAGCTTGTATTAACCTAGAAAATGTGTTAAAACAATAACAATCAACTGGTGTCCCAATCGTACTATACAATAAGGTTTTCACGGATCTGTTATTCATAAGCTGATCTCTTTGTCTAACAATTTAACATGAAAAGTGTATGAATTCTGATGATTTCACATTTTAAAATTTACTTTCACATCTAACGTGGGTCTGAAAGTATAGACCCCAACTACCTTGTTATAAAGAGGCTGCAGTGTATGTATATCAATTGGAGAAAATCTAATTTTTTACCAGAAACTGTGGGTGAGCTGCTCAAAGGAATAAATAGAAAAACAAACCTTGTAGACATTTTTCACAACTTTACAGCATCTTTTGCTAATGTCCTCTGCAAAACTTTGTATCTCCTGAAACAAACATTAGACCAAGGTTCAAAGTATTCTGACTTTGTATCAGTACCGTTTTCACGGAGATACAATCACTGTTTACTGCAAGGCTTCAAGAGAAGCTGCATATGACTTTTATATTAAATTATTTAACTTTAGGCTTATCTTGACATTGCATAACTGAGACTTGCGTTCTACACAAGATGAAGATCTGACCAAAAGTAAACTGAAAATAAAAGACATGGAATGGAAATGAATGCAAGGTTCAAACTTTTGACTTAAGTTATGATCATGACGTGGTTAAGTTGAAACATGGGTTCTTCACAAGTTCACACTGTCCTGGTGTGGTGAACCTTTGATCCAAGTAATTGAAAACCCTGCAAAGGGTTTAAGAGGTTTGGAACTAATGCAAAGTGCTATGGAGAGACGTTTGCACAAATCAGACATTATGAGGTAATATCTTTAATCTTTTTACCTCACATTCATTTTTTTACCCTGTCATGATGAAACACAAACCAACTTCACCTACTGTGGCCTGACAGATGAATATCACTTCTATATCCCCCCCCAGTGGCAGACTTCTACAGAGGCACTGGTTAACAATCAACAGAAACATTCAGTGAAACTCACTTCCATGAGTAAACAAAAGCATTGCAAGATCACTTACATCTTCATTATTTTTATTTTTCCGCTTGATTTTCTCCGAGGCCTGAATGTCCTGGTACAGAAGTGCTAAATTATGAAGAAATCCTGGCGTGTATCTCAACACCTGCATAATGCTGTTCATAAAACATGTGTTACCTGAAATATGGCATAAAATGTCATGACTCAATATCCACTAGCATACAATTCATGCTTTTTAGCATAGCATCAGGTTTGTTGTTCCATTTTTTCATTAAAGACCAAGCTATCTTAGCCATTACCTCAACAATATCATTGACAAATTGTCAATATGAAAATCTTTTTTTTTGCTTTACCATTCTTGCATCTGTAAGTCATAAAACACTGTTTGTGTAAGATATGCAATGCTAATGTGTTAGAACTATGGAGAGGACTAAGTTAATTCACCGGTTTGAACTAATATTGGGTAATTCAAGGGCCATAATCCACAAGTGCCTACGGTGATTTGGCTGGTTTTTGAGCCCATGTTCAGCAAGTTTGGTGAAGATCAGATGAAAACTTTGACTTAGTAGAGAGGACAACAAGTGTGGTCTAGATGCCGCCCTCCAAGAAGAGAAAAATAAAACCACCCTAATCATTATATACATATGACTGAATCTTTCAGAAACTCATGTGCCAAACTAAGTCTTACCAAGGTTTTCTAGTGAAGCAACAGGTGGAACTCTTGTGTCAACTCTACTGCAAGAGCTAGATGTATCTGTGCTGGTTGATGTGCTACTGTCACTATATGACAAACTGTCCGCTGTTGTTGTACTCTCTGATATCACACTTTCTCTACAAGAACAAGATACATTTTTGTACTTCGTAAAAACTATACAAACACACTAGTGCTACACTAAGTATTCAGAGATTTTCTCCTCTAGTTTTGAAAAAAAAACAACACAACAACTTGCAATGACAGATTTTTAAAGTCACTACAAATAATTGACAGTCATGGCAAATGACCGTCTGACCGCTTGACCAGACTGGCAAAACATTGTTTGGTCCGATGAAATTGCAAAGCCTGTCTGTCCGGCATATTTTGGTGGTCTTGATTCTTTTCGTATCCGATTTTTTGTATCCGAAAATATATTGCGTGAAAATAGCAATTTAACCTTGTTTGACGCAAACAACCGAAGCACCTCAAATATTAGTGAACGGTACCCCGACATTCAATGTCATTACTATTGAAGCGGGAACCATTTGTTCTAGATTTTTCTTTGTGACATAATCAAAACACATGTGTTCATGTGCTTCATCGAGAACGCGGTACAGCCAAATTACAGAGTAAAAAAGGCTAATTAGAAATGTACACCTGAGTTACTAGTACTTTTGTTTCAGCCAGACACTTTTTCTTTCGGTCAGGCAAATTTTTTAACCTTGTCTGACCGACTGTCCTGTAAATTTCAGAAGTGTAATGAGCACAATGTGTGCATGATAAGCTGAGATGCAGAATTGGCTAAAATGACTGTACTGTTATACTACCATCTGAAACTTGGCCTTAGAATTATATTAAAAAGACTTCATTACTGTTCAGTTGAGCCTTTGTATGCATTGTTACTGGCATCTTCTGATGGTGACTGTGCTGGAGTCACATTTTTCTGTTTTATTGCCTTCAGGGACAACCGTTGACGTTTCTTCACCGGCCCCATTGAACTGTCTGGCTCAGGAACACCCATGATTATCTGAAATTCAAAACGCTAGTCCATTTACTGATGAATATCAATTCAATATTTTGGAACGACGATATCAATCATCTGTTTGAACTGATATATCTAATACAAATTTTATTCTCAGGCTACAACAGACTGTCATTGGCCTTACTCCTAATGCCCAATCAAGCTTAGGAGCCCAAATGAGCTTTCACTGCCCAATCACAGTTAAATTCAAAAATAGAAATGGTAAATTTTCATATATTCAATAAATTGCCTTGCAAGTGCTGAATATTTGCAAATGGTGTTTCTTTGTTCTTAGCACAGTCTAGCTAAATTAATTTGGCAAAATGGCGGCTATGGAATCACTGCATTTACTGATGGATAGGATTATTCACAATTTTAAGTTTACAATACATTATGCATATTAAAGCAACAGAATTATATGCCTTTTCCTGCCTATATGTTAAGTGTTAATTAGACAAAAATTCTGAATTCAATGTCAAATGAATTCTTGTCGCGGTGACTGGGTGACATTTGGAAAAAACACCTTGCGTGTACTGTAAGTAAGTTTATACCATTGTAAAAATGATCACAGCAATTTGCTTTTAAATGATTTATGTAGTTCTGGATTGTGTACATTGCGTCTAAGACTTGATTCACTTGTAGAAATTGCTACCTCCACTTCTTGTTTGACAAGACTAGGTAGCGAAGATTGGAGGCCGACTTGGTAAGTAAGTTTATATCATTGTAAAAATTATCACAGCAATTTGCTTTTAAATGATTTATGTAGTTTTGGATAGTGTACATTGTGTCCAAGACTTGATTCACTTGTAGAAATCTATACCTTGACTACTTGTCAACATCACCTTATAATTATCAGCCACTTTTTGTGCCAGAATTCTAGCATTTTTACTTTCACTTTACATGTACTTTTAATGTAAAATAAACAAAGCCTCTTGAAAAAACTGAGAGTTTTATTTGGATAAAAAGTTGGTGTTTATAACAAGGGAACACCAGGTGAAAAAATGTAGGATTTTCAAAGCAATTCATTATATATTTCTTGAAATATTTATAAAATTCTTAGTTTCTTTTCATAAATGTGAGCCCAATCAGGCATTAAAAGCTTGATTGGGCTTCTAAGCCCCATCTGGCAATATTACCAGCCTGCTTAATATCACCTAAACATGATGAAACGGTGAATAAATATTAGCCTAATAAATTTGGCGTTTCAGTGTGACCCCTTTCACAGATCTGATATTTTATAACTGCCAAACCTTTACACCTAATTTTAATGTGCTCCATAATAAGCAGAAAGTATAGTTTCAATATTACTGGTATCAAAGCAGTATCCGTCACAAAATGAAGGTTTTCTTAAAACATTTTTATTTAGAAAGGTACAGTCATTCAAAAGTTCGGCAATATAAATTCTTTAGCTTTAACGGAACATAAACATTGACTTTTCCAAAAGGGTATACTAAATGGACAAAACCGGTTCGCTACAGAAGCAGTTTCCGTCACAAGAATTTGTGGAACAAATGTGTACTTGTTGATACAGGATACAACCAAATAATGATGTTATATGTTTTTTTAAACCTTTCTGATCACTACCTCCTACGCGTATAACAAACAGCAAGAGTATACTGGTTACCTCCCTTGTATAAGAAAATCGGGCAGCAGTCCGCTTACAAATTTATGATTTTGGCGATTCTGTTATTTTTCATATTGATTTTAATAAAATAATTATTTTATTTCGAATGGATGTAAAAATTATGTATTTTGAGTTTTCTTTGGCGTTTTTGGGTCGTCGTCTGTTTTTGACCGCCAAGGGAAAAAACTTGTCCATAAATTGGACATGATTGAGTTATCCTTTGCGCATGTGCAAACAGTGCGCATGAAATCTCTCATGTGCGACTTGCAAACAAAACAGGTGTTGCACTTTTAAACCTTGAATTTATAAGTATCATTTTACCTTCGCTGGAAGAAACTGTACTGAGCTCTAGCATATAAGGCAGCGTTATGAAAACAATCGCGACTTCTTTGTAGAGAGTTACACGGAATGTAAAGTAGCGCTATATCGGATACTGCTAGCATAAGGATGCTACTTCGATACCAGTATATGTAAAACCGGCTCATAATGCACAATTTACCTACTTCAAAAAACAATTTTCCGCTGAAGAATTAAATATTACTTTAAATGACAACTTAAAATTTTATGAAAAATCTCACAACCTTTTGAAAATCTGAATTTTTAAACCTAAACATGCAAATTTACCGTTTATTTTCAAATTTCACTGAATTGATGCAGGTGTGTAGACAGGTAAATTTATGTAACTTAGAATTGTGTTAGCATCATTTTTAAACTTAATCCTAGATCATGATAAATCATAAATACATTTAAACATTGGATTTAATTGCGTTTATAAGTGCCCAGCAGAATTTTGTTGGTGATGTGTTCCCAGCTATTTGCACATCAAAGTGAGACGTAGAAGGCTGACAACTGTAAAATGTCAACCTGTAAAATCGGTTTGCCCTCGAAGTGGAAATAGTGAGGCCAAATAAATATATGAACCAAACATGTACATATTTCTATATTCAACATACTTTATATGAAAAGTTGCATGCCCTGTTATTCTGGTAAGGTTTTGTAATGGGGCTGATCTAAAATTCTAAAGCAGCACCTGACGAAAACAAAATTATAAAAATAGCGACATTTAGAGTTTTGGAAATAGAACTTGAAAGCACATATAGTTAAATTCATTTCTAGTGTTGAATGTCACCCCGACCGAGTAATAAACAGATAAACGCTCGAGGGTTGAGGTAAAAATTACACAATGCCTGCTTACTGTTACAATTTACTCATGACACTGCTATTTGCTTGTACAGTCACTAGCATGCTTCACCACACGCTTTTTACAAATCCAATGCCTCTTACTTACAATTTACTCATGACACTGCTATTGTGCTTATTGGTAGTCATTATGCATGCTGCACTTTCATCACGCGTGTTGACAAATACCATGATGCTGGAAGTACAACTTGTTTGGGTTTAGTCCCTGAGTCTATATGGCTGAATGACAGTGCATTAGCGTAATTAAATATTTCAACAGCCGGACGTATATAAGCTTTGATATTTCAACATTGCACAGTTATAAGCTCCTAGAACAAAACACACGAGTGACCACACAAAATGAAAGATGCAATAAGCCACTAAGCAAGTTGAAAGTAAGCATAATGTAATGCAAATTTGCACATCACATTTTGATACCAGGGGGCACGTTCTAGTTTTTTAAAGATCTCCGCGTATGACGGACTTAAATTAGCGTTGTCAAACCGTTTCCCATCATTTGTCCCTTTGTTTAAATTACTCTATTATTGCAACCTGAACTGGTAGTTTTTGTAGCTTTCAAGCTTTATTTACAGACAATATTTTATCATTGGAAGAAATACATCGCCTTTTAAAAATTTTCTCGATGTCTCTTCTATACTACTGACAAAAATTTAATCGGCATCGTTATTATAAGTGGAATAAAAATTGACGTGGGGGGGGGGGTACTAGAACTGGAGAGACTCACCAGACCAATACAAGTTGTTTTGTCTCTGTTGTAAATAGTGTAGTGATTGTAGGTTTTAGGCCACTCCAACAGCCTTGCGTTGGGTTAACCCTTTAGCGCGTGGTGAGTGTTCGCCTTCAGGTCACAAGGTCCGGGTTCGAGCCCCAGGAGGGACCTTGGTATTTTCCACCCAGGATTTACTTTAATGGCGTCAGAAGTGTTTGACGAACTCATTCGGGGAGCATGGAGGGTCAATCTGGAGGCTGTCTAGCTCTGAAAAGTTAAAGAGGGAGAAGTGATTGTAGGTTTTAGGCCACTTCCAACAGCCATGCTGTTGGGTTAACCCTTTGGGGGGGGGGGGGGGGGGGGGGGTTGAGATCGCGGGGTGGCGAGGTCCGGGGTTTGAGCCCCAGGAGGGACCTGGTATTTTCTCACCCAGGATTTCTTAAATGGTGTCAGAAGTGTTTGACGGACTCATTCGGGGAGCATGGAGGGTCAATCTGGAGAGCTGTCTAGCTCTGAAAGTAAAAGAGGGAGAAGTGTAGGATTGTAGGTTTTAAGCCACTTCCAACAGCCTTGCTGTTGGGTAACCCTTTAGCGGCGGGGTTGAGTGTCTGCCTTCAGATCACGAGGTCCGGGGTTTGAGCCCCAGGAGGGACTTTGGTACTTTCTCACCCAGGATTTCTTTAATGGTGTCAGAAGTGTTTGACGGACTCATTCTGGGAGCATTGAGGGTCAATCTGGAGAGCTGTCTAGCTCTGAAAAGAAAAGAGGGAGAAGGTAGTGATTGTAGGTTTATAGGCCCCCCAACAGCCCTGCTGTTGGGTTACCCTTTAGCGACGTTGTTGAGGTCCGCCTTCAGATCACGAGGTCCGGGGTTTGAGCCCCAGGAGGGACCTTGGTATTTTCCACCCAGGACTTACTTGATAGGTTTTTGGCATAGTAGAGTAGTATACCGTCGGAAGTGCTATTGGGGGGGGGGCCGCCGTCGGGGGGCACTAGTCAATTGGAATCATTGCCTCCTCGTTGGGGAACTCGGAATGGGAGGGAATTGCCGTGTTTTTAGCATCCAGCTTTCCCATGCAGGAGTTATGTTATGTGTTGTAACTGAGGGGCAGGAGGTTAAAAGAAGGATTTGACATTATATAAATATAGTGAAAATGAAAGTGGAAATCTGTTTGTTTTTTTACATTATACATATTCGGATATCCACGATAATCTTTCCGGCAAATAATTATTCAAATTACGGAAAAACACGACTAGAACATAGCGCCCCTGTTATCAAAATGGACTTATAATTTTGAAATGACATTATGCTTAGTTCTATTTTGCCTAGTGCCTGATAACATTTTCCATAGTGGTGATCACTTGGATTTTGTTCTTGGATGCATTACAAATTACCAAGATAACCACAGCATGATGAAATAAACCATTACGCTAGATTGCACTGTCATTCAGTCAAATGAAAATATGAAAAAAGGCATCATGGCCTAAACAACATAAAAGTGTAACTTCCAGCAAGCATGGTATCATTGTCAACAAGCGTGATGAAAGTGCAAGCATGCATAATGACTGTACCAATAAGCACAATAACAGTGTCACTGAGTAAATTGTAACAGTAAGCAGGCATTGTGTATGCTGGTTGGCCCAGTTTTCGTGGTAATTAGAACCCTTTATAACACTACGGAGTACAAAAAATTAAACAAAGAAACAACCAAGGTCAAAATATAACCAAGAACATCTAACATTTAACATACGACTTAATTTATTTATGCTGGTTATCACATTGTTTATACAGCTTCCAAAATATAAAGCGTGTTGACCTATGACGTCACAGGAATATGTGGGGCTCCAGAGTTGGTGGGAGGGGCGACCAAAAAGGGTTACATCGCAACAGAAGTGTCCAATATGATATTTCAGAATCTCGTTTAAAATTATAGTTTTTGTCTTGTGAATCAATACCAGGTGATTACATATAAACAAACAGTCAACTATTCTTTCAGTAACAGATTTAAAAAAGCAATCATTTCAACAAAAAAAACATGTTCAGACTCACTTTTGGGAGTACCTGAAGCAACATTTTAGGTATAAGAACACCAAATTTTCATAAAGGATATCAACGGAAAACATCAACTGGAACATATTTACAGTTTGGTTAACTTCAGTTGTTTTATTTAATGAGAGCAATGGGGACAGAAAAAACTGTCTAAATACCACGAATTCTGGACCTACCACGAATACTGGGCCCAACACCATAATTGTCAACAAGCGTGATGAAAGTGCAAGCATGCATAGTGACTGTACCAATAAGCACAATAGCAGTGTCAATGAGTAAATTGTAACAGTAAGCAGGCATTGTGTAATTTTTACCTCAATATCATTCCATACGCTCGGGCTTACTAAGTTCGATCGGTCGCGACTCGACATTGATATCGGGACCAAGTCAGTCACTGTAATAAACGTGGTTATTACCGAGGAAACTTCATTTAACAATGGGCTGAGTAAGCTGGAAAGAAGAAATACATATTTGTTGTTTACTAAGTAGCCGCATCAATGGCAAACATTGTCACATTAGTGCAAATTTTAGATTTATTTATCCGAATTTCCCGCCGTGTTCGTTCTTTCCAGGCGTTAAAGGTGCTCGTGTTAGTTACATGTCATGAGAATTGGTCTAAAGTTATTAAATACAAGAAATGAATTTTTTGCCCGGAACGTTCAACGGGTGCAGCAGTAAAGTTGAAGCCTTTATTTAAAATGTTGTAAAGGTAGTTAAAATCTATAAAAACAGTCCATCATTGATGGGATATTTTATATCAGCATGTTCAATATAAAGCTCGAGGATGGGCTGTGCACAAGTGTCATTAAAAACGTTTTTTTTTTCAAATCAAATCAATTTTTTGTTTCATCGTCATCAATCAAGTCATCAATTATAATTTATTTCATGTCGGTATATCAGTACAATAAACATTAGCTATGCATAGCTATTGACAGAATGTTTAACAATAACAGATATAACATACAAACAATACATGAAAGCAATATTACATGTAGAGAAACCTGTTAAGAGATAAAACATTTACTATTATATACTCGTAATTATATCACAATAATTGAGCATGAAATAAGTGTGTACTTTAAAATATTGAACATATATCACATAGTAGCATAAATATATGAAGTAATTACATAATATATATGTTAATAATACATATTAAATAAAATTTAAGATAAGCTTTTTAAAATTAGTTACGATCATTTCTTAGCCTACTTTAAATACTTTCAAAGGCAACATTTAATAAGTCTAATATAGATAAAAATCTAAATTAACTATGGTATTAAATAATGGGTTACTGTAAAAATAAAATAAAAACAATAATTTTCACGGTAGTAAATATTCACTTATTTGAATTTTAATAAAATAGTATAATAATTCAACTTCCTCTAACATAGAAGAAATGAGCTTTGATAATTATGATTGTTATGTATTAGAGGTAGCATACATGGAGGGCAGAAAAGTTAAAATGAAGTTAAAATCTGCAAGAAACTTGCTGATCTTGACCAAGGTCTAAAAACGGCCTTAAAATTTTGAATAAGAATCTGAAAGCAATATGAACACAAAAGTGTGACCGATAAAAAGAGATTAAGAACCTTTATCCCCCCAAACCAGGTTTGGAAAGAACTGATCAGCAACTTCCCCACAGTACATTGACAAAAAAAATAGCAACAATAGCTGCAATAAATACACAAATGATAAGTAAATAGAACAACAGTCAGATATATCCAGTTTTAACACTTAATTGAAAAGGACACAACAAAGGAAACTATAGAAACTGTAAGCAATACAAACTGAAACGAAACGAAACTGACAATATACAGAAATGAAACAAAATGAAAATTATAATTTTTAACTTTTGCAGCAAGAACATTTGCAACTCTTTCCGTCCCATGATCCAATCGAGCTCTGGAACTGACTTAGGCCAGTGACTTCCCTAAAATGTTGGGGCAGTGAGTTCCAGAGCCTGGAGGCAGCGGAGCGGAAATAGTTGAGGCCGCATCTTGAGCTTCTTACCTGAGGAACCTCTGCTGTGTTGGTATGTCTGAAGGAATAAGAATGTTGTTTTATTTTAATTAAATCATGAAGATAAGTTGGTGTCTCTTTATTTATTATTTTAAAGGTTTCTATTGCCATGTATCTTAGTCCTCTAATTTTTAAAGTTGGTAATTTGGATTTTTGAAGTAATCCTTCATAATCTGAGTTGTAATCATTGTATATAAATCTTGACGGGGCATTCCCTGTTTGATATTATTTTTGTTTTAATGCTCTTTTCTGTATATTTTCAATCTTTTTCGTATTAGAAATTATAAATGAATAGTATATATTAAGTTTTCCTAGTTTACAAAGATGTCTTCCGATACGTTTTGGAACATTTAGTTGCCTCGAGGCCTTTTTGCATATATTTGAAACATGGGTTTCGAAATTTAACCTAAAATCTATAGTAACTCTGAGTAAATTTATTTCGTCTTCGCAGTTAATAATATTTCCTGACAGATTAAAGATAAATTACATTTTTTGGTCTTACTTCCTTTTGCTACTGCCTGAAACTTGTCGGGATTTGCTTGCATTTTGTTGTCAGAAAACCAATTTATAAGCGAAATACTGTCCTGTTCTAAGGCGTCTTTTACTGAGTTGGCGTCATGATTTGCGCAGGACAAGGTGTTACCATCCGCGTAATTATATAATTTACTGTTATTTACAAAATGAAAGATATCATTAAAAAAAATGTTAAAAAGCACGGGACCTAATATTGAACCTTGAGGGACATCTTTGTATATTTCTTGGAAATCACTTTTAAACTGTCCTATTTTGATGCACTGTTTTCTGTCGTTTAGATAGCTGCTTATTAGCTTTAGAGAGTTTTCAGAAACATCATAACACTTTAATTTTAAAGTGAGTAGATCATGAGGTAGGCAGTCAAATGCTTTAGACAAATCCATTAATACTGATGCAATATATTTGTTTTCGTCTAGCGCTTCAAAAGAGATATTTAAATGTGAAAATATGAGTATCGAGAGCATTTCATAACTTTTTGAATTTTAAAAATCCTTCAGATAGCAAAAAAGTTATAAAAATTCAAAAATTCCTTTCCGAAACACAAGCATTTTAAACACAACTGTTATTGCCCACCAGCAATCTTATCAAAATTGCCGTGTGACGTCACGGCAACCTCAAGAGGTTGTAGCCTGATTCTATTTTGGACTGCTGATCCGGAATGCGCATTGGTGAAAAATAAACCGGGATCTTACATGTGTACCAGGGTCTAATTTTGGGGCTGGGGCTAGTGACTGACATGATAGCCGTATTTAGACACAAGCCTATATTGGTTCGAATAATTATTTGTAGTGGATCGTATAGGGGTTCGAAGAATATAAGATTCTCTAGCCAAGACAAAAGCAAACAACAAACTCAGTGCTACTTTTATTCTTTGGGTTACGGTTTTAAACAGTAACTATTCTATAAGTGTATTTATTTGAACTGCATGTAAAAATAACTGCATTGGTTAAAACGGAATAATTTTATTAAGTAAAGAGCTGATATTAAAAAGAAGAATTTATAATAGTGTTTTGCTAAAAGCAAAATTTAATTGAGAATATTTCTCAAAAGAGATGAAGCACTTAGGCGCTTTGATGGCATACCGGTGTGACCGGTAAAAAATTGAAAATGAATATGAGCTTATAAGCTTTTAAGTTGGTATGCCAAGTTCCTAAAAAAATTCTCCGTTTTATCTCAATTTGAAATTCCATTTATTTTTTTCGAAAACTTTCTCCATATCTACAAGCATAGAAGTTCTGTGTAATTCTATATGGCACAATCTGTCTTCTATTATCTCTTGTATATCTCGAGACTGCGTGTGTTTTACGACGTCTTCTCTTAGTTTGTTCTCCTATTTTCACTTAGTGAAAACTGCTCAAATCATTCGACTTTACCAAAACATTAAATAATAATATCTTTATTTAAAGAAGGTAAACACATTATGACAAATATACAAAATATTTACATATTTTCAATGTGGCCTTCTGATGAAGATATCATAGATAATACACAAAATGAAATGAAAATTAAACGTAATGAAAATGTACTAATTTTCTTTTACACATCACCAAAGAAAGACAAACACTCATTATATTAAATACAAGCACGCATACAAAAATGTATAAACAATATCATGTCAGTATTAACAGTATTCGGATTGTAGTAAAAACAATTTGTAATGATATTTGAAAGATTGGATATTTGAATTCTTATCTTCAAAGGAATTATGTTCCATACAATTCTGCTGTTATAAATAAAACTTGTTTTAAAACAATTTGTGTTAATTTTCTGTACATACAGGTCTTTTCTTGAAGTTGATCGTAAATTATACACTTGGTTGTTGGAGAAACATAATAGCTTAGATATATACTGAGGTGCAAGATTTCGTGTAGATTTGTATACTAATAGCGCTACATGATAGGCGTATCGTTTTGAAAAAGAAAGCCACTGTAGTTCTTTAAACACTGAATGTGAATTTGTCAGAATTGGTTTATTTAATATTATTCTTGCTGCTCTTTTTTGATACTTTAATATAGTGTTTTTCTACATGCGTACCTTTTCCCCATACTGTGCAACAATAATCGAACGTGGGCAGTATATAAGCATTGTAAAAAATGAGTCTCATGTCGTAAGATAAATAATACGAAATTCTTTTTAGGTGAGCAAGTTTGGAATTGAGCTTACACCATACGTTTTTGAGTTGATCTTTCCATGATAAGGTGGAGTCTACATAAATTCCAAGGACTTTTTGAACTGTAACATTTTCTATCAAATCATTATTTAACATTAGATATAAAGGTTGTTTATATCTAAGTTTGTAGTTTGTAGAAATAACCATACATTTTGTTTTCGAGGGATGCAGGACCATGCTATTCAATGAACACCAGCCACTGATAGCGTTTAAACTTTTTTGAAGATTATTTTGAATTTCGTTAAGATTGTTTGACGATTCATATATTGTGGTGTCGTCTGCATAGAGGTCCGTTGAACCAGTAGTGGAAACATAAGCTATATAATTGATGTATAGCAAGAACAAAAGAGGGCCTAATATAGATCCCTGTGGGACACCGGAAGTGACAGATAGACTGTCCGATGAAATGTTTTTCACCTTTATAAACTGTTTTCTGTCTGACAGATAGGAAGCAAAAAACTTAGTAGCATTTTCTGAGAAATGATAGAACTTTAGTTTATTAATTAATATGGTGTGGTCAACAAGGTCAAAAGCCTTTCGTAAATCAAGAAACACTGCACCTATATAATTTCCAGTGTCTATGTCTTTTATCCATGAATCAATGAGATGGGTTAGGCAGTTTGACAGGAATGATGTTGCCTAAAACCAGATTATGTCTCCTGCATTAAATTGTATTTCTTGAAGTAGTCTTGAATTTGATTTGCTATGTGTCGCTCAAAAATCTTAGAAATTGTCGGTAAAATTGATATGGGGCGATAATTACTTGGATCATTTTTATCTCCTCCCTTGTGTATTGGAATAATATAAGCTTGCTTTAAGGAGCTGGGGAATATACATTTATCAATGCAGTTATTAAAGATAGAGGCGAGAGGAGCAGTTACATAGTCGCCACAGTATTTTAGAATTCTTGGACCGATATGATCTATCCCTGTAGATTTGTTAGTGTTAAGTTTATCAATAAGTTTCTTCACTTCGAACGCTGTAATGTATTCATTATTGAACTCAGCGTGCTTTAATTTTTCATCAAGAATGTTTTTTAAATTCGTAAAAGTTTCTTTTATAAATGTTGTTTTCTTCACAATGTTAGACATATTCACAAAATGTTTATTAAGCTCATTTACAATGTTTAATTTTCCCGATATAATAGTTTCGTTTATTGTCAAACTATCCGGAATAGAAGCAGCCTCATTGTTATTTTTCCCAGTGTTTGAAATAGTTTTAAGGAAATTTTGAGTTTTATTTTCCTTAATTGCATTATTGTAGAAATTCTTTTTACTTTGTTTGATCATGTACGTTACCTTATTACGTTGAATTTTATATTCACTGAACTTTTTAGATTTATGCAGTTTATCTCTCTCGAATATGGCATTTTTAATTTCTGCAGTAAACCATCCTGGCTGCGTGTCAAATTCAATTCTCTTTTGCTTTACTGGGGCATGTTTTAACAGTACAGAGTTTAGGACTGCGTAAAAGAACTCTAAAGAACAGTTTGGATCTGAAATTGTTTCAGCATGTTCAAGCGTGGAAGTGGCTAGATCGTAACTGAATAATTGTTCATTAATTTTTTTGAAACACCTGTATCTAATAGTCTCGTGATCCGCCTTTTTACAATTTAGATTTATTCTCGTAAAGCATACTGGATAATGATCACTGATAGAATAATTTGGCGTTCGAACGTCACAAAGTAAATCAGGTCTTGTGGTATATAAATGATCAATAATGGTAGAACTAGTTTTACATACTCTAGTAGGGGATGTGATCATCTGTGTAAGGCCATTTTGTAATACAGTATCCTCCCAACGCTTATTACTGTATTTCCAAGCATTTTTATATAAAACATAGTTTATGTTGAAATCGCCCAGAATATGTGTTTCAATGTTCATATGATCTATTTTACCAAGTTGGTATTCAAATGAGTCAATCCACGATTGCTTAGAATCGGGGGCTCTGTAAACAAAATTTAATAAAAACGGCTTACTGTTAAGATACTTAATTTCTATCCAAATTGATTCGATACTATCATGTTCCAAGTCATATCGCCTTTGATAAGGAATATTACTCCTTATATAAACTAAAACCCCGCCCCCCCCCTTTTTATGATTTCTGTCCCGTCTTTCAAATTGGTAATTATGAACACGCAGATCATTGTTGCATATATCTTTACTAAGAAAAGTTTCTACAATGCCTAAAATATCACTCGAATTATCAGAACCCAAATGATACTTTAATTCATCAATTTTTGGTAAAATATGTTGAATGTTTATGCTGGCTATATGTAATCCTCTTTTGAAGAATTTAAATGAATTGTCACGCGAACCAATCGCGTTTTTTACCGTTGCCTTTTGCAAAACATTTGTTGCCGCTATAGAAACATTATTCGGTGTATTTCGAATGCCGTTAGTTTCTCTATAACGGGTTTTTATAGCTTCTCTTTGATTATATATATTTGCATGTAATGTATTGATAGAGATAAACATATGAAAATGATTATTTTTTAAATTATGCGAATTCAGAGTCAAATCTGAATTTTTACTATTAGTATTATGCATAAACAGTGACATATTTACGTTTGAGATTTCACCTGTTTTCGAAGGGTAAGAGCTTGAAACTTGAAAGCTATTTCTCATTGTTACACTAAAGTCGAGTGTTTTGTTTTTATAACTCATAGCTAGATAACGCATTTCTACATACGAAAGTTGTATCATTAACTCTGGTTTCTTAATCATTACAACATGTACAGTGACTTTTGTATTAGTATCGTTCTGAATTGTAAAATAATCAGGAGATCCATTAGTGGATAAAAATTTACGAATATTACCTGTAAGCAGTACCTTCCGTTTGGTTGTTAATTTATCACATTTGTCAGCGCTATCAGTTTCTCTACAAGTTACACAATCATTACACCGACATTAAGGCCCATTTGTTTTAAATTCACTATTCTTGTACTGTTTACACAATGTATATGTACAGTAAATCAGATATTGTGTTTGTAATGCTTAAACCTGACTCAAATGAGTAGTGCTTATGATGAATTTTAGAAAATGTGAAGTTGGTGAAAAAGGGTATAGATCTGTCACAAAAGGACTGATTGAGATTGATGTCCTGCTGAAGATGTTGATCGATAAATGCTGAGATGCTAAACCTTATCAAATTTTGACTGAAAATGTTAAGTTATAGAGAGGCATAAATGTATCACATTTCCAAATTTGTGGGAATTGAGTTCCATGGTACAGGTCTGTTTTTCGTATATTGAGTTTTAAGTCGACACTTTGAATAGTAGATAATTATATAATATTATATATATATTTAAGTGGCACATTGGGCTCAATAAAAATGACAATTGTTTTCTGTATTCTTCGGATAGTCGAGCTAAGATGCATCTTGTTATCAAGCTAGAAAATTGCAAACGACTAAATTAATACTTTTTAATAAATGAATATACATGTACAGTTTACAAAATATTACTAGCATTACCTGACTTGAATTTATCTCCAGGTATTTAAACGATCCTATCCATCACATTCGATATGTAATTGTAAGTGCACTTTCATTTGAAAACAATCATACACACCAAAATGTTGAAGTTTTTTTATACAGACATATTTCCTCAAGATAAGCTTTTAGTTGAAAGCGACTGCCCTACATGACCTGTGGTTTGACAAAATGACGTATTGGTGGTGTTTTGTACAGGTATTTTAGTATGTACTTGAAATGTCTGCACATTTACTAAAGGTAAAATGCATTTTTAAGGGTGCAATATCGCTCTTTGCTGGTGTCGATTTCTCCTGAGTAAAACTAATCATACTTTTCTCCACGTGTGATACAGGACCACTGTTTTGGAAAAAAAACATGCCGTCGTTTATATCTACGTGATTTTGAAACACGATTACCTTCAGTAACATTTGTCTTTTTTTATAACTTTTTACATACCAGTCTTACTCGGGATTTATTACAGGTTAGTTGTCACTTTTTCGATAAATAAAATTACTGGCTAGATTTTATGTACATTTGGTATGCAGTCGTAATCGCGACTTCCGGTAAGATGGCGGCGTGAAAACAAAAAATCGCTTTGAAGAAAAAAATGTGAAAAGTTGCGTTATTTATGTTATTTAGCTGTTCTATTATTTACACATTTTTTTCTTCACTGCATTTAGCATAAACCCATACAACAATGTATTTGTTGCATACAATGTACCCTCTTCTTTCTCTCTACTTCCTCTTTTGCATGCCATGTTCATCTGTCTTATTGGGGCATACGAAGCGTGAAAATGGTTAAAATTTATCGGACCATTTGCTGACCGCCATATATGTTTCTTTCATTATATTTTGCTTCCTAATAGGTAATTATACAAATGCATGGCGAGCAGCAATTAGTCATTTTGATAATAGTACACAGAGACTGATTAAAAATGAAGTTTTCCACGTGCATCCATTTCTCTTGATATACTCGGCGCTCATTTGGTGCAAACATATTCTAATATTTCTCGAAACAATGACATACTTTTTTTTGCATAGTCAACTTTCAGTGCTCGCTTACAATTTTTGCAAAGGTTAATTTTCATTTTGCTAAAATATTTATGGATGACAGCACTTTTTGGGTAATGTGCACACACTATGTTGACATGTTACCTATAGCTACTAGTAACTTACATTTTTCCATTATTCTATTAAAACTGATAATAATAGCAGGTGATGTAGAATCAAACCCGGGACTTGACGAGAACTGTCTTTCAATATTTCATCAAAATATTCGAAGGATTAGAAACAAGTGACTTTATACGAAACAGCTGTAAAGATTTTGATGTCATTTCCTTCACAGAAACACATTTAAATGATGCTATTAGCAAAGAATACCTGGCTCTGAATGGTTACAATGACCCTTATAGGAAAGATGGCACTCAGTTCTCAGTGGGTATTCTTGTATATGTTTGTGCTCACCTGTTATCTAAACGATATAAAATTATAGAAATGTATTTGCACGAATCAATATGGATAAAGGTTAGAAATAAAAACGAACATTGCTTAATTTGAACCGTGTACCGTAGACCGAAATCGGAAGCCAGGTTTTTAGATAAGCTGAATTTATGCTTAGAAAAGGCGTTTGATATATGCAAAAGATAGTTCTCTTAGGCTATTTAATACCAGAAATTGTAAATTTCGCGATACATTGATAACAAACTCTATTAAAATATCATTTCCGAACCTACTCGTATTTCAAACACTAGTTCAACACTTATCGACCCAATAGCAATCACTGAGACAATATCTGCTCTCCATTCTGGAACTTTCAACACACCTAAAGAAGTTGGCGATCATCTGGGAACGTATGTCTATATTCAGATTCAAAATAATACAGCATTACCATACAAACGTAGCGTATGGAACTACGGTGGAGCTGACTTCGTCAAACTTAATAACCTAATTGCAGCCACTGATTGGTCGGACTTAAAACACAATAGCGTTAACGAAACATTTTTGATTTTAATAATAAATTTATGAAGTTGGCACAAGAATGTATACCATCCTATAATGTACTCGAACGACCGAACGACAAACCATGGTATGATAATGAAATCCGTAGGAACTCGAGCATTGAAGAAAGCGATAGTGTCACGTAAAGCAAGCGACTAGAATAAATATAAAAAAATGCGTAATAAAGTAAACAATCTCAAAACACATGCAAAAATGATGTTTTTCAGTAACTTAGAAAACACTTTAAGTGAGGCTAAAAGCAAGGACCCGAATTTTATTGGAAAACTATTAAATTGCTTATAAAAAGCATCAAATGTGAAATTATTCCACCTCTTAGAATAGTAAATAATAACGTCAAAACAATCCTGATGTCGGATACTGACAAAGCCAATGCCTTCAACAACTAATTTGTATCAGTTTATTCTTTAAGCGATAACACACATTTACCGGTCTTTGCTAGTTAAACAAATAACTCCCTACAACAAATAACCATTTCAGAAAGAGAAGTTTCAGATATACTGTCATGTCTCATTATACACAAAGCATCAGGTCCAGATGAAATAAGCCATAGACTGTTGAAAGAAACTAAAAATACCATACGTAAACCCCTCTCTATTTTATTCAATAAATCTTAGCGGTAACAAGTAGTAATACAGAATACATGGAACAAACGTTGAATCATGTCTTACACACTATCACCAATTGTTCAAAACAATGGCTCGTAAACTTTAATCAAATTAAAACTGAAGTCATATTATTTTCCATAGAAACAATCTTCGGGATAATCCAATATGTGAATGCGGCCAAGAATCAGAAAATGCTGAACACTTTTTCTTTAAATGTAAATGGTACTCCCAACATCGTATTCAACTGTTTACTGCGACCCGAGCCTTTCATCCATTAAGCGCAAATCCGTTACCTTTTGGGAAAGAACAATTAACTGACGAAGAAAACAATCTTATCTTCGTACAAGTACAAAACTCCATTAAAAACTCCTTTGATTTTGGCTATAATATACTGATATATATAATATACCGCCAACGCATATGTTAGTAGAACAAGTAGATTTTTGTTTAATTCGTATAGTTATTGTTCTTATATAACATATGCAACTTTGGATAGTTTAGTTTTATAGGTCACTGTCGTAAGAATTAGCCCCTTTGTATATCTGGGTCTCTTGTATGTTTTCATACTCTCTTTTCTGAACTTGCTGTGTGCGTAAAACGACCGCTGTGGTGCTAGGATTAATATTTCGATTTTACCCTGAATTGATCATGATAAAATACAAAGGAACACAAAGTCTGTACTTTATTACTCATAGAACACATTGTATCAAAATCTATATCGGAATCGAGCACTTTACAAAACGTCAGGCATTTCAAAATACAAAAACGAATATAATTCGTGATAACATAAAAGTTTTGATACAAGGTGTGTAAAATCATTGTGAATCTGTTTTGTCTAAATCTAAATTGTCAGTTCAACATTTCAAAATATTCTTCCTTGACTTTTATGCATTTTTGTAGCCAGGAAATCCAAAATTTGAATTCTGCAGAGTAGTCTTTCCTAAGTATAGTCTTAAGTATCTGAAAGACACCACTTCCGGTTGCAGATTTGGACGAAAAACGGCACTGAGCTAGCATCTTTTTAAATATGGGGAAATGCCAAAACACAAGGACTAAGATCCGGGTGATGTGCTGGATTATTAATCGAGATCCCATTTTTATCCCTTAAAAACGCTTGAATTATTTCACATTTGTGAGCAGCGCCGTTGTCATGAATCAGCTGTAGATCATGTAGAGTAGTCTTTGGACGCATGTTTTATATTATTTCTTTACAACTTTGAGCAATTTGTCTCTGTAAGCCCTACTTATGACCGATTTACCATACAAGGTCTTTATGTTTTATTTACGCTGTTTGATTTTCTTGACCCGCCTATAACACGCAGGCCGTGTAGCTCATAGAGGTCTGCTTTGCAGGTATTTGTAAAGAATAGCATACTTTAATATACGCATTGATCTCACATCGTTTGTCGCCTTTCAAGCACGCATTTCATGCTTGTCAAATACCCACGAAAGCGAGTCATCATCAAATTAAAACTTACAGATCGGGTATCGTGTTAATTTACCTGCTCAAAAATAAAAAAAATATGTCAGTGTATAACTAAAAAAATTACACTACTAGTACTTGAAAAAATGGTCACTTTGAAGAAGGGGATTCTAATTTGATAGATATTTCCGTTAAATGAATTTCAAATGATTGAGTGGTACAAATTCATATGCCGAGAATTTTAACTGTGCGTTTCCCAAAAGAAAAAGCGCCAATGCTATAACCCATGTTAAGTCTACGGAGGTTTAAAATTTAAATTAAAATGATCTGCCATATCATGAAAACAAGCTGGCAGATATTTGAAGGATTGTTAATTAAAGGAAAAAAGCAGGTGTTGCCTTAGAAGTTTTTTTAGCGTTCTAAAAGGCAAAAGAAACGCAACCTTTTTCATTTATTTTTTATTTTCAGGAATATGGCAGTACAATTGTTTTATTAAAACGTGTATACTTAGTAGTAAAGTTTAATTTCCTACCTCTCTGCATGAAGTTACCACTTGATAATTCTTTCACAGACATTTATATTACCTATGTCTCTGCTCAAGGCGAATTCTTTTTAAAATGCACCGAATACTAGTACCGTTATAATAAATTTCAAGTTAACATGTAAAATTGCGTTTCTTTTGCCTGTCAGTATATATTTACTTGAAAGTTAGCTTTGAGTATCTACAAAAATGGAAAACAAGGCTGTGTAAACTTACTGTAACTTCGATACAGTAACAGCAAAATTTATATCTCTCGAATGACCAAACGAATCCGGTGAAGGAGAATGAATAACGATGCATATCTCGATGAATTTAAAGAAATTCAACTAAAAACAACAAAAGTACAGTTATAAGTCCCAAGAATCATACAGCGCTAGAAAATTAACATTACGACAGTCATCAATAGTAAGATGCAGAAAGAAATATGAAATTTAGTTCCAATCACTTTTCAGTTGATAGTTGACCCAATTCCCTCGAAACATTATGTGATTCTAATATATAATTATATGCTAACTGAAAAACAACAACAACAACAAAAGCAACAGAAGTTTATTGGATATTCGACTAAACCAAAGTTTATAGATTGTTCTATATAAATGAACTCTTTGTATGTTAAAACCATTTTAAAACCATTTGGTTTTAGGCCAGTGATACCGCGCATTATTTTATGACATAAGCTGATCTTTTCTTCATATTTGTCACAAGTTACTGTCCATGACATCTGACTCTTCTGCATATCTGGGTCTATTCAGTACATGTAGTTCCTCTGCGTATCTGGGTCTATTCAAGACATTTGACTCTTCTGCGTATTTGGGTCTGTTCACGACATTTGACTCTTCTGCGTATCTGGGTCTAATCAAGATATGGGGCTCCTCTGCGTATCTGGGTCTATTTTAGACATTTGGCTCCTCTGCGTTTCGCGGTCTATTCACGACATTTGGTTCCTCTGCGTATCTTGGTCTATTCACGACATTTGGCTACTCTGCGTATCTGGGTCTATTCACGACATTTGGATGGTGTTACATCGTAAGGGATCATTTACCGACAAGTGATGCTAAATTTGACTGTCTATGTGAAACATAATTACCGCTTCTGCTATTGAAAACACACACCTCTATTGTCCACCAAGACTTTCTTAATACATAACAACAAAAAAATCTCTTCAAGTTTTAACAGATCTGTCTTAAAGGACTTACGGAGCGCCCAAATATTTGCTACAATCCTTTATTTTGACAAAGTTTTAGCAGCAGATCTGTCACTATGGTTTGACTGACGTCAGTGTCATTATATTAACGCGCCATTCCCCTTCCAATATAGTTGAAGTTAGAGATCGATCAATTATGAATTGTTCAATTTTTGCAATTAAGGGGAATAAACCCGGTATGACAGGTAATGACTTTCGCGGTTGTGGAATGAAAAACCTTTAAATTTTTGTGACGCGGCCCGTCCGCAGGTAATCCTTGAGCAGGTGCCGGTTGTTGAGCAAATGAGAGGGAACAAAATAACCAAAAGATTAAAAACTGATTCCGACAACAAAGAAAATATGTTCCTACTACTGTTATTAAAGAAAGAGTGCAGTCAACCGGTAATACATCAGTTATTTTTTCCGTAATTAGATATTACGTATTGCATGCATAGTGAATAAGAAATTATATTTAAAGCTAGACAGCTCCTTCTTTGTTTTGGTATACATGGGAAATAATAAAAAAAAGACCTAAAACTTAAATCATAAACTGATGAAGAAGAAAAAGAGAATATTAAGGAGCTAGGAAAAGGGAGCTGTTATTGTTTGCTTCTCATTTGTCTGATTAGACATGATTTAGTACTGTTTGGATTATCACATAACTGTATTTACGTATGAATAGATGCATTTGGACCAGTTTAAAGAAAATATTAAGACAGGGATTATTGATAAATTGATCTGGGTCTTGACTATTTTAAATAACGTAAAAAGCGCCTTTTGGTGTTAGATAATTTGCGTTTTGAGTATGATATGGAAAATCTGTGACACGGTTTCCTAAATAGTATAATTGCATACATATTTTGTGAAAAATGGCTTTAATATCATTGTTAACCATTTTATGAAATAATCATACAATTTCAAAAGCAAAAAGCATACAAAGGTAAAATATTTATGAAAACGACCTTTTTTTAAAGTAAAATCTATATAAAAGATACAAAATACATATAAAATTATTGTTTAAATTAGTAATATATCTCAATCGCCCCAATGATATATCGATACCATAAGATGACGATCTGGAAGTATATATATTACAGTAAAGGCCTGCAATTAAGAAAACCCTATATTAAGACCACCCTCGATTTCAAGACCAAATATTTCTGGACAAACTGATCAGTTTCAATGTGGATGTGATTCGATAATAAGACATACTTAGTAAGAAGACCACTTTTTAAGGATATGAGGGATAGTCTTAATACAGAAACTTTGCTGTATGAGTAAATAAACTTTGTGGTGATAGCATTTTTATAAGCGCTACATACTTGTGGTTTTTAACATTGAAAATTTTATGTCTGCTAACATTATACAATGTACATGAAGAGAAAGCAAACGATAGAGTGCAATCATTTTCAGAAGGACTAACTGCAGGTAATACAGTCTTAGGTTTGATGACATCAAAACCTATTTGTTTTCTTGTCTACTTTAACATTGCTTAATGGGCTTAAATGATTTTCAAAACTCTTTAAAAAAGGACTTTTTCTAGTCTTTCTTATTATATTAAACGGTTTGTTTCATTGCGAGTGGTGTTGTCAGTCCTGAAGGCATTAGATCTACTGCCCATGTGAAACATAATTACCACTTCTACTGTTGAAAACACGGGGTGTGTTTTTAATTGCAGAAGTGATAATTATGTTTCACATTTGCACACCCTGACTTTCTTTATACAAAACAATCACTTCAAGTTTTGACAAATCTGTCTCCATGGTTTGACTGACGTGAATGCCATTATATTAACGCCATTCCCCTTCCTATGAAATTATGGTGCACAAACGGAGCGCCCACACAATCGCTACAATCCTTTATTTAGACAAATGTGTTGCTACCAAGTATACTTTTCCATTCAACTATACGCTTCTTTTTAATTTCAACAAATATCAGTGTGACTGTTGTATGTAGATAAACATTAATGAATAGTTCAAATCTATCTTATTGCGAGATGCAGCTTAAATGACATGTTTCTGATTTCAGACTACATGTAGTACCAACTAGTCTTTAAATTGACTTACATGTTCATATCTTGTCTGAAGTCTGTTGTTGAATGCTCAGAGTCCATGTCCAATAATTTGTTTGTCAATTAATAACAGGTGCTCTTCAGTCACACAACACATTCCCTTTTCCAAATAAATAAAAGTTAATATTTTAAGCTGTTTGCCTTCAACTGAAATCATCCCATGCTTCAAACATGCCTGAAAAAAACATTTAAAAGCCGAATCCAGCTAGTATAGTCGTGGAAATATTAACCTAACTCTTTCCTGCTGATCCTTATCAACACATACAAGAAGCTAAATAAAAGCTGAATAGTATTCGTATTTGTGGCTACAAAGGAAGGATAAGGAAATATATGTTCATAAACCTTTGTTTCCTATCGTTAGTTATATACAGTATATAAAAGGCTTTAAATCTTATTATGTTAACTTTCCCTGTCTGACATGTAATATGAACATCTCACTGCATTTTTCTTTCAGGTGTTGCATGGAATGGTATAAAAATGGCATGTTTTCAGAGCTTAGGGAATCCGCTAGACGAGGGTGTAAAACCTAAAGATCTCGAGGGAAAAGGAGAGGCATGTGTCAGAGTACCAACCCGCACTAAAATCCAGAATGATTTGGTGTATTAGACTCACTTTTTTGTCTTTCCTATCGGCTGATGTGGTAACCGCTCTATTTTTCACTTGATCAATCGTGAGAAATAGGATCCAAATATTCACACAAATAAGGATTTGCCAAAATGACAGAATAAAGAGTTTATTTGTGCCATAATCTAAAAATCATCAATATAGTAAGCTTTACACTTTCACTGTTCTAATTAACACTATTATGTAATTTTATTCAGCATAACATTTTGATAGAAAGATAAATCATTTCTTTAAGAACCAGTCATTGAACATTTTTGAATGACTTTTGGTACAACTGTGTATAACATTACTCCTACCTGCACTTGGAAATATTTCAACATATCATACGGCGCTTTCTCTGAATGACTCGGCGATTTGTTTAAATTGACGAAGCTTTCATTCTATGTAAAACTATACATAAATACAGTCCGTTGGTCTTGTAATTACTTTGATTACAGCATCACTTACACTCCTCTCCCACTTCTTTTCCTTTCTGCCTCCACTGTGTACGTTTTGAAAAACAAATACTGCCCCAGCTTTTAAACAGGAAACCAGCGGAACTTTCTTTCCATTCCTACTTTACCTTTCTTCTTGGCCCCACTGCGCATGTTGTATTGAGAAACAATCACTGTATAATATTTCCATGGTGATGTTTATTTGTTTAGTCTTAGTTTGTAATTTAAAGCATGCCGAATTTGCTACCCTTCCAAATTTGCAAATGTGTTTGCCAATCTCAAAAACGCACACTCTATGGCAACCAAATCACTGTTTATGTAATAACTGAATTATAACACGCGTACATCTAGAAACCAAAAGAAAAGATAAGAGGAAACTTAAAAAGTGAATTATTTCAAAGTGTATGGCATAAAAGAAATCCATTTCATTGATTGACATGTTAGTTTGATAGTTGACAGATGAAACTTTTGACATCAAGGTATTTCTGAATCTTTTTTGTTACTTGCTGTTTAAAATCTCTTAAAGACCATGAGCGAATAAGTATACCAAATGTTAAGAAATTCACAATGTTGGGTAACATTTTTTTTTTTTTTTTTTTTTTTTTTGTTTTTTTTTTTTTTTTTTTTTTTTTTAAAAAAAAAAAAATTTTTTTTTTTAAATTTTTTTTTTTTTTTTTTTTTTTTTTTTTAAGAGGGGGGGGGGGGGTTTTTAAAAATTAAAAAAATAAAAAAAAAAAATTAAAAAAAAAACCATTTGAAGGAAACGAAAAAAAAAAATATTTGTATTTACAAATACAACATAAGGTAAATATAAATGTGACTCTATTAGGTAGTCCTATCATTTTACAAAAGGTTTATGCAATTTCCCGGATGGTGTTGCTAAAATATGAATATACAAGTTGAGAGAAAACAACAACAAACGAGGAAGTTTATTAAATATTCGACTAAAATATAGTTTTTTGAATCGATATGAATGAATGACCACACCAAAATTACGTCATTTTTACTCTGTTAAAGAGCCACATTTAACTAGCAGCTAGATGCCACGTCGAACGACGACTAACGGGCAACCGACAAGAAAAAAGGAATGCATTCTGTCCGTATAATTATTCAACACGTTATAACGGTTTCTATGCATTTCAAATATACCCCGTGTTTCATCATATATTCACAACTTACTGGTCATTACAGCCAGCTTCTTTGCATATCAAGGTAAACCGTTTGTTTTTTTCTTGGGTGACACACACTTTTCTTTGAACTTGTCTCCTGTATTGTTTTGACCTCCAAAACTTCTTTGGCTCGATCACTGATATGAAACGCCAGGAAGCAATCACCAAGGGTAGTTAAGTGCTGATACTGTGTGTCTGAATTTATGTAGCCAAGTTTTCTAAGAATGTCTCAAAGTAAAAGGAAAAAAGAATATGGAAATAAAGTTCACGATTTGGAACTTAAACCAGCAGTATAAGGTTGAATGTCTAAAATAATCTACCTTGTAAATAAATACTTCAGAACAGAAATATTCTTCGAATGGTAATTTCAAGGTACGCCTACGCCACGTTAAACAGTTTCCAAAATATCTTCACCTTCTTTTAAATCACAAACTTAACAAAGTTTGTAAACTAAAAAGCCACAGCTCTATTCTATTTAAGTCGAGTAACAGTTCAAGTACTATATGTTTTGGTAGTAGAACGCTTGTGTTTCCCGGAATTTATGGTTCTTGACTGCATTAGCATAATAGGCGACTGCACGATTAGCATATTTAATCTATTCACAGTTATACCCGTCTTAATTGCTCAATTTAAGCAAAGCTGAAATGTCAAATTATACTTTACAATCCTGTTTAGTAGTAATAAGTTTACATTAACCTGACTGCTCAAAACTATCATTATATTCGATCTCGCTTTTTTAACCGGACTGATTAATCAATACAGGTAAGGGGTGATAAAAGAATGAATATACTGAGATTTGAAATAGAATGCACCAGAGTAACTTGGTGACTGTAGAAAGAGTTAGATTAGGTATACCCACAAGAGTGAAAATTAAAACAAGATCCGGAGAAAGGAATGGCTGTTATTAAAAACCACATTCAAATCCATTCAAATGTCACATTCCCTTGTTGATTTAAAATGCAAAACCTCATGAAGACAAGAATTTGAAATTGGTTGCACACATGTATCGTTTGTGCATATTTGTAGAACATGGAACCAGCGTCTTCAATAGTAACAAGTTATCAAGGACCATATGTTTTATGCATAAATTCCTTTAGTTTTCGTTAAGACAATACGTGTATTTAATGTACATTCGTCTATTTTAAATTAAAACAAAAACTTATTATGGAAACCCCTCGTATGTAGTGACTGAAAATGAAAAATTTTACCCGCCATTAAATTGGAAGAAAAATATGTGGAATAAACGATATCAATAATTTACAAATCCATAATTTCTGACTGAAATATGTTAGGTTGAGAGTAAATAATGTGGACGAGATGCGAATCTTTTTACTAGAAAAGTGCATGTATTATAAATGTATATGTATTCCTATGAAGTTTTTCTTTCGATCTCCAGGCCCATAATTAGAAGGAAATAAAAGTACTGTAATGTCATCGTTCTTTCTTACATATTCAAACGGATGCGCATAAACTTGGTTATTTGGAATACGATGTCTCATGTTCAACAGTACAACATCTTAAGACAAACTTCTCACCCGCTACACACTAGGAAAATATAAACATAAGCCTACAGAAAAAGCCTGTGAAAACATCTTTATGAGACCAAACCCATTATTGACACATCTATTAGCACGTTTTGTGAAGATGTATAAATGACTGGATATCTCTGGTTCCTTTCTATCACAAAATCGTTTCTCGTTAGGTTCTTGTCATGAACGAGGGAATAAAAGTCGCCACTGGATCATTTGATCAGGCAAAATCATGGATTGGGAATGCATTTCAAAGAGTTGCATCTTCAATCACAGAACGAAGATCACAATTGCAAGAAGTTTCATGTCGGTCGCTTTACTCTCCAACTGAAAAAGGGGCCAAAGAAGTGCGCCGGAACTGCGCATGTTTGATGTAGACTTTCCACACTTAAATCGGCTTAAGCACACGTGCGCCAGAGCTTTTGGTTCAAGAGTGTTCAATGGAAAACGAAGTTCATACGCCGATGACCAATCACAACAGTCAGAGGTAGGAGGAGATGTTCATGATCCACTTGAAAGCATGAAAGAAAGAAAATCTTCATTACACTCGATACGGAAGACAATATCACTGACAACATTTGAAAGTAAGTCAAAAGAAAGAGAGATACTCCATCTTTCATCAGTAGAAATGGAAACTGTTCGTGGGATTGCCCTCCAACATCAAGAGAGTGTAATGTCTGGTGACTCTGGTGTAAATTTGGAGTATAGAGAGTCAATAGATACACAACAAAAATACTTAGCAAGATCAAACAATTCTTCGTTTGTGAAAGCTAAAGATGAAACCGTTACGTTCCACGAAACTGATTCTAAATTAGGAAAAAGAAACAACACAGAAAGAAATGCCACACTGACAATCAATGGTACAGAAGAAAAGGAAAAGACGTTTTCACAAAACTATTCGATATTTTGCGAAAAGCTAAGCAATGTCAAAAGTGAAGTTGATGAAACATCCAAGATAGAGGTTGGAGGAAGGTTTCGATCATTTAGCTACCATCTTAGAAGAAGTTTTATGCAGAAACAAAAGATCGTAAAACAGCCATGTGAGAAAAATGATTTACGTGTAACGGGGCGCTTGAAACTGAGTTTGCAGTATTTCCAAAAGTCTCGACAGCTCAGAGTTATTGTACTTTGCGCTGAATCTGCTATTGAACACAATAAGAGAATCTTTTGTAAAGTCACACTAACTGGAGACAATGCTAATCAAAAAGAGAAAACACACAGAAAGGGACTCGTTTCTGGAATTGCTGAATTCAACGAATGTTTCTACATGATGACAAATGAAGATGATTTGAATGGATATGTACTGCGACTGCAGCTTAGAAAAGTTTCACGGTTTCTCCAACGACCATCCACAGTCGGTGAAGCTTTGATATCATTAGAAGAATTTGACATCAATCTAGATACAACGATGTGGGTTAATATACGGGACACGAAATCTTCAAAAGAGGTATTCACTTTGATCATTTTACAAACGTGATAATTTTATATCAAACACCTCGAACCAAATATAACTGTACAATTTTACTGCATACTTTCAACAATATCATATTTTTTAACAGTAATATGTAATTCTGTTAAAGATTTTATAGGATGGCGCGGTGGTCGAGTGGTTTACTCTCTGGACTACCAATTCGGAAGTCCCCGGTTCGAATCCAGGAAATTCAGAAACGCTTTTCAGTGTTAGATGAACTGGTAAGAAACCCAGATGTGTATCGATTCTATGTACCGGGCATAAAAAAGAACCGAGGGGCATATTCGTAAAAGAACCGGATTCCCTTGTATCTGCATCTGTCTCCTCAACCTACGCTTGGCAGTTTAACATGAGGAAAAATCATAGGGTTTGCCAGACTATAAGCAATGTAAAAAAAAACTTTATAGCACATATTTGAAAATCTTCAAAAAATATTAAGAACAATTTATCTTAGAATAACACCACTTGTCTGAATGTTTTGAGGCAATGGACTGCGTGCAAATAGCTATGAATCTCAGTCTTAGTTTTCATACCTCCAGCTAACAGATGGGAGGTACCAAAATCTTTTTTGAATTGTAAAAGATACGATAGTCTAAATATTGCAAAACCCTGAAACCAACAAGACGTTAAATAACTCGATCTGCAATGGACTTTCTCATAGTCTAGTTTGCAATTAATGCATGGAATCTTAGTAATTAGAACAATATGACACTGTATATGATTCAGATCTGCATCATGCTGAAATAATCAAAATGATTATAATTGCATTGTTTCTAAATGTACGCGTCTTAATTGGTAACTTCTTAGTGAACACTCAACTCCTGATATCTTATATGTTTTATCAGAATAAATTGTTTTGTAGGTGAGCAAAGAAGAAGACATAGAAATAACTTCAGAAAACAGGTCCATACACACTGAAGTTATGAAGTTACTCGAACAGTCAGAGTATCTCTACCCAAGGTACTTAAATTTCATACCAATTTGTTTCAGCTTGATTGTCAAACAAAATCTTCTCATATGAGATACCATTAAGCCAACTCTATGATGGAACTAACCACTTTTTCAGACAGAATGTCGTCCCCTTTCATTACCAGTAATGTAGGTAAGGAGCCTCAGGGTAAAAAGGCAAAATGTCTTTTGTTTTTGGATAATTAAAAATAATTTATTGTTGTAATTAGCCTAGAGCTCATTTCTACAGGCGGAGAGTGTCCGGTTCCGTCAGTTTGACCATTCTGTAACGTTTGTTCTGTAATTTCCGTTTGGATATACGTGTTCTATAGACAGTTTTTCAACTTCATACAGCTTTTGATAGTGTTTCGCGTACGGGTGGCTGTTTGTAAGGTAACTTAGGTCCTAAAACCTTTTATATAGGGTCATATAACGATTAAATAAGTTGGAGGGTAAAAAGCAAAGCTACGGAAACTTCAAATTATTATCTTTTCATTATTAGTGAATTTCAGGCAAAATATGTGTCAGGTGATAAAATAGCATTTGTGTATTTTTATATTTCAATTCATATAATTGTAGGTCTCCAGCTATGAGCAGGTCCAGGTCTTTGCCGCAAATGAAACGAAACGGAATAACTAAACGATTCAAAACCGATTCCGACATCAAAGAACATTCATGAAGTCGAAACAGTTCTTACTGCTGTTTGTTTCAATCTCGTCAGGATATGAGAAAGTTGTCCAGATAGCTTAAAGCAGCTCACTCTCATGTTTTGGTGAAACACTCACTGAAAATAACATATTTTAGAACAAAAATTCATACAAAAAGGTCCTAGTATAAATTCTTGTCTAGTATATCCAAATAATAAAGCGTTACAAACGTTTTTGAATTCCGATATAACCATAAACCAAACCTACCAACATATTCAATGGAATGTGGCAAATTGCTACCCAGATTTTTACTTTCGTTGTTGATTCTTGCATTTTCTTTCACATTTTATACTTTAATATAGCATTTTGGAGAATTTTGTTTTCACCTGAGACTATGAGCGAGCAGCTTTAAGATATTAAAATGGTTTTACATGGTATGGCGTCATATACCGAATAATAATAATAATTTTGATTAAACTCTGTTAGACCAGCGAATTACTTCTTATAGATCTGATAGCACTATAAAACAGCAGCGGCATGTAATATAGAATAGTAGTTATTAAGAAATATGTTGTTTCTGTTTGTTGTTCTATTCATGACTGTGACACAGTATCTCTTTGTTATTTAATTGAAAAATCAACGGACTGGCGATTGTCAGATTCAAAAAGAAAAACAATAGTAGCAGTTACAACAACATCAACAATTTACTCTTTATGTTGTAGATGCATACTGTATTGATAATCTCAAGTACAAATGACAATTTGGAATTGCATATATAAGTCTCCATTGGTCATCCGCCTTGAGAGCGGGAGGTCAAAGGATGTGTATGTTGTAAGCATTTTAATTAGCGCTGTATTTGTGTATTTTCAAAAGTGAAAACATATGTCTGATAAAAATAAACATAAGGGGAAGTAAGTGATAACGTATACTCATTTTTAGGAAGATCGACTGCAGATTATACAGTCGTAGGTTTGATAGCATTAAAACATGTTTCTTTTCTTGTCTGCTTAAATACTGTTTTAATGGGTTAAATAGTTTTTAAGAATCTTAAACAGGAGGGCCAAGAATGCAAAACATTTGGTAAAGAAGGTAATATAAATAAAGTAAATTAACTACTTAGTACATTGTATATAATAATTTATTTAATGTTTTTGATTGTGTCTGTACATTCAATAGCTTTTGATTTGTGTTATATATAATTTTTGTATATATACATTGTACCTGTTGTTTTCAATACTGTTTCAAATTTTTTTGGAATACTACACATTAGTTGGTAGTTTAGTAGAATTCATTTTCATATAATATTTTACCCAGCATGCTTTGATTGCATCATATATATTTTTTAAGATTTATCATTTATCCGAATGTATACATAACTGATCTGCTGTACGTCCCTTCTGATTTTCTCTGTCTTCTTTTATTCCATATGAAATTATGCACTGCTTTTATAATATCATTTTCTGCGTTTGTATCACAATAAGGAAATATGGTTAAAGGATATATATGTTTTGGTATTGCAAATGTTTTTTTTTTATATAACGGTGACCCTTCCAAGAAGCGTTAGTTTTGTGTGTTCCCATTGTTTTAAACGACGCTTTATGGAGAAGTATACAGACAGATGTCCGTTATAAACGACTACAGAATTTATATTGTTGTGAAGTTTATAAAAGAGTGCCTAAAATTGAAATACTTTAAACATTTGAAACTGTCAAATGATTTTTGAAAATCTGAAAATGTAAAAAATCCTGCTGTTTTGTTGTCATTTAAGAATTCTATTATTTTCACACAAGAGGTCTGAACACTTTTGGCAGATGTTTACCAGACAATGCTACATGTCATCTATCTACGCCCTGGGTCTTTTGGCTTTTGAGAAGAAAATTTAATTTTGCCCCTATTTGTTGCCAGAGCAATCAGATTTCTGCATCTCTGTGAAAACGTAAAAAAGAGATTCATGAAAGGAACATCCCTGTCAAGTATCATTAACATTGATCTAGTGGTTTAAAATGAGATGTAGTTTGAAAGAAAATAGTGCACTGACGGATGTACGACGGACGGTGAGCGGTTCGAATAACTCATCCTGGTACTTTTGCGAAAAACCTTCGATACTGCTTCGAATTATTTTATAATATTTATATGCTTTGTTTTCTTGAAAGTGATGTTCCCAGTGCTTATGGTATTATTGTCTATATGAACTCAATTATCACTTATGCTGCATTCCTTCTGCCAATAATCAGCTTTTTAGGTTTTCAAGGTTTTAGCTTTAGGATTGATAAGCGTCATACCAATATACGTCATTCGCCCACGTGCATAATAAGGACGGACAAAACGGAGCGCCAATAATTTCGCTACAATCCTTTATTTTGACAAATGTGTTGCTATCACGTACCATAGCAATAAACCAAATAATCAAAATTTTACCACAAGTCAATTTAAATAAAACCTTTTCCCTGCCAGTGGCCTTGTTAATATAATTCTTAAACACGAGGAGCAGTATGTAAATTATAAATGCAAAGTTCGAGAATTGTTGAACAATCAATGACCACATACTCGTAAGCCAGTTGTTTTAGGACATCACGCCGGTGTTTCTATTACAGAGTTCATGAGTTCATGCAAAAATTGAGACAATATCGACTGCAGAAGACACAACACTTACACAACCAGATAAATGCTGCAGAGAGGATCTACTATTCAATTTAGATAAAAGGACAATATATAAATTAACCTTAACTGTAAAAAGTGCATTAAAGACAGATCTATGTATCTAATAAATTATTTTGGGTTCAATTTAGTTTTAATTTAAATTCTAATATGCCTATGGTATATTTCTATAGTCAATTCGAGTGCTTTAATATGATTAAAGCACTTGGAAAAGTAGGCGGAGTTTTGGACATGGAAGTAGCTCCTTCCTACTTTTCTAATTAACTCCCGTGCATTAAATGAAATATAGAAACAGAAATAATATCAGTATAAATAGATCAGTCGCATGAAAAAGTTTTGTTTCAGAACCTTAATATTATTTTTGATTACTTCAAGTAAGCCATAGAATACCTTCACCTTGCTTTCCTTTAAAAAGGCCAATAAATTCAGCATCAACAGTCCTACAATGTTTTGATTCCGGGAGACAAAACAATGAATGAAATCGTTTACGTCATCACACTGACGTCATTACTCCACGTTAAAACGTTGTACAGTTCAAATTAACGTAAGCATTTAATCGATTGTCTGCTTTGTTAGGTTCTGATTCTGACGTCTTCTGAATAATGTCACAGTCGGGTATTTTTTTATATTTTATGTATTAGATGATTAAACTAAAATAAGTTTATATAATATAGTTATGTATGGTATCTTGAATGATTGCCCGAATAGGGGAGTGAATTCCAACAGCCACTATTTATGCTATTTTACACATAACCGCCGAATTGAAAAAAGGTCCGTAGTAGTTACGATATTTTTAAAAAATTCGGCTTATAAGAATCGAAGTAATCTATGTCTTGGAATACTTTATCGAAATAGAAGCATTTCTCGTCGGTAATGTGCCTACGTAATAATTCACTCGGGCTTCGCCCTCGTGAATTATTTCGCCAGGCACATCGCCTCCGAGGAATGCTTCAATTTCGATAAAGCACTCCCAGCCAGAGATTATTTCTTAAATACAATTACTTAATTGTATGCTTCATGTGAATGGACATCTACTGAAAAGTACGGGAAACGCCATTACAACGTCTGATGTTAATGACGTCATTTCCTGACTCTTTGTTTTGTTTTCATTCCTAGGCTTGTCATAAAGATAGTCAATATGTAGATTATGAATGTGCGACAGATTTCTTGAAAAAGGCAGTATTACAGCAATTTTGAATTAAAGAGTTGTTTTTAACAGAAGAACAATTATACTTTTCTTTGTGCTATGGTTTAGATCCATACCTTCTTGTTAAGATTTCCTATCCTTGCATATTAATAAAAGAAAAATGTCCAACCGAAGGAAGTGAAATTTAAGTTTTGTCAAATGAACCAAGTAACATATAAAATGAGGCATTGATGAGCCTATATGACTCTTCCGAGAACACAAACAATAGCAGTAGGAATCAGGCAAGATTACAGCTACAAAAAGGCATCCGATAAATACATTTTGTTCGTTTGTAGTTTACTCGCAAGGACCTTACCTAAGTGGCAAAAGAGGTAGTCAATGACGACTTCCATTCAGCTTTACTTTGCACTTCGTTTTTACAAGGCCAATAGCCGAAATGGGCCATGCTACAGAGAATAATTGTTGGTTTTTGTGTAATATCACGTTATAATTTCACCGAGTGGGCACCAAAAGTGATATTTTCACGAGTGGCGCAACTACTTTTGGTGCTCACGAGTGAAATTAAAGTGATATAACACCGACACCAACATTTTTTCTGTTTATTTTATGGTTAAATTTCTTTTTATGTCGAGTTTGTTTCTATAAAATATCGAAAATCGCGGGAAACGTCATCAGAAAACATAGCACAAATGACGTCATTTTAACGTAAATCCGGGTTAAAGATTGCAAAAACAGTGAAAATAAAAATGGTAATCCACTGTTTCAAAACTGTGGATTATCACTTTTATTTCACTGAGAAAACTCTATAATTCACTTGAAAACTTATCGCTTTCCTGAGTAATATTGCTCCAGAAGACAAGGACAGTAAGTCAAAGGTCATGATCAAGGTAGGTGAATACAATTTTGAAATCTGCTTGCAAAACTGTACAGTTAATATTTACTGTACAGTTAATACTCTAGCTTCGAAAACAACAAAAGTTGGTCAAAAGATCAAGATGAATGTACCTGGTGACCTAATTTTCCATGCCATGTTGCCACCTTGACATAGAGTTCATCAGGAAAACATTCTGACAAATTTTCATGATAACTGAATGGAAACTGTAGCTTCTTGAGTGTTCACAAGCTTTTTCTATTAATTGACCTGGTGACATAGTTCCCGCATGACCAAGTTTCGAACAATTTGCCTAGATTTCATGTAGGTATACATTCTGACCAAGTTTCGTAGAGATTGGTCCAAACTTGTGGCCTCTAGTGTAATCACAAGCAATTGTTGACGAACGACGAACGGCGTGCGACGGACTTGACCGGTCACAAAAACTACTCACCTTGAGCACGATGTGCTCAGGTAAGCTATAGAGGATATTTGTTTGTTTCAGTGAAATATCGAGTTTATTTCACAAATGTCATTTGTTTGGTGTTCACGAGTGAAATAAAATCAATATTTCACTGAAACAAACAAATTTTCTTTTTATTTTATGTTTTTTGGCAAAATATTCAGTAAAATTTGGAATTATAGCATTTCTTATTCCCCATGGAGAACCCCAGAATGATTACTACCATCATTACTGAAAACGCAACAAAAGTAGTTCAAAATATTTTGATTATTTCAGATAAAAGTATTGAAGAAGTCATATCTATCTTTATCATACAACGAAAAGGAAACATCAATTCATTACATAAAGGCCTCAATTGATTTTTTTTTATTAAATAAGTCTGCACTTCCTCACACCATGAATCGTGGAGTAATACTCAATCAGTTGTTCATTCATTCAAAAATGCTCGGTCCAGGGCTGACCTAAGTGCAAAATTTATCACAATTTCATGCATTTGTGAATAATGAGCGACTGTAGAGGTAGTTTTCCACTTTTTATAGGTGACTTATAGGTTTCAGACCATGATAATACAAGTATTAAGACAATACTGTGAAAATTGGATGGTGGTGAAAAAAAATGAAAATCAACTTTTTCTCAAATTTTGATTCAAAATTGCTATGGATGGATAGAAAATGATCTAAACTAAGAAAATGAATACCAACAACCCTATGTTTATATCAAAAATAAAAAAATTACAGCCATTTTTCGATTTTATTTAATGTTCTATCACCGATAAATGAGGGGAAATATGTATCTCATTAGTTAGAAATTGGATAAAATTAAGTATTTTAGCATAATTAATCACTCACTGTCAATCATGTGTATGATACTTTTGTATGGAGGACGAGCTAGAGATTCTGGGTGTAAAATTATGGGACTTTTGTTTAGAATGTGGTTAAAAAGTAGTTCGGCAAAAACAGTGAAAATAAAAATGATATTTTCACTGCTTTGAAACAGTGAAATACCAATTTTATTTCACCGATATATTTCAGTATTTCACTGAAAAGCATATAATAAAAAACAATATTCTATAGTTAACCAACTTGTTCCGAAATGCAGTTCAACTGATATTTTAAGGATAATACTTAATGACATAGGTTTCATCTAGTAACTACATTCGTACAATAAAACTGTACAGTATGTCGTTTGTTCTTTATAAAATATCATATAGCACAAATTATTCTGGCTAAACTAACTCAAACGGGTCTAATATCTGGTTTGACATCCATGTTTTAATAAAAAAATGATAGGGTGTTGGGTATGCGAGGGGACAGGGGCGGAGGAGTAAAGTGGAAGCAGGAAGTGACATAAAACACATACCTGGAAAAACACCATTGGTGAAGAAATTAACTGTAACAAGAGCGTTATATTCCAGATAAAGTCGGTAATATTTTGACTATCCATGGTTGTATGGGAATACACATTGCATTAAATTGCTTATGTTTAGCTAAGCAAAGCAGAGGCTTAAGTGTTAAAATGGTGTTTGTTTCCGATTTAAATCTTACATTAGAAACGTACACAATAAAGTTTTGCTAAATGATCAAAATGTTTTCGGATGTTTCTACTAATAATAAAGTAAATTTGTTTGACAATTTCAATAAGCCATTACTAAGAAGTTATCTTCAGTCGCGCAATATGTTCCGAATATTCAAAAGTATGTATTTATGCTGTTTGCCTACAATTGCGTTTACTGATAAAATGCAATAATTAAGGCATTACGTTCCATGTTCTAACAAACCTGAGAAACTACTAGAAAAAATCTGGCTAGGTTACAAACCTTGAAAGTCGAGTGCAGCTACTATGGTCGTAGAAAAATTAACATAGCTCTTTTTTACTGATCGTTATCTAAATATAAATGCAATAAGATAATGCTTACACTTTAAGCTTAACTGTGGCTACAAAGGAAGGATAAGGAAATATGTGGTAATAAACTTTTGTGTCCTATCGTTAGCTATATACATTATCTTTATACAAAGGCTTTAAACGGTTTTACGATTACCGGTCCTATTTGTAATGTGAACACCATTAAAAGTACTGGTCGTTTTTTTACATGTAATAGTACTAAAACGAGATGGTTTTCAGAGTGTATTTCTTAGGAAATCCTCGACAGAGGGGTGTGATTGAACACAGAAAAAGTGGGGCACTGTGTCAGTATAAAACCTCTGGGGTAATTTGGTGCATAAGATTTCCTTTTTTGTCTTCTCCTACTGGGTAGCTATAGTATCCAAGTTATATTTTTCACTGGATCAATCGTGAGAAATAGGATCCAATTCGTACACAATTAAGAAGGATTGTAAGTTTAAGTTCTAAACTTTTGAAGTTTTACACTTTCATTGCTCTGGTTACCACGTCTATGCAATTTGAATATATACGACGCTTATGATATAATGACGAGGGAATGGAACTGTGACAGTGCAGAAAATGTAACAGAAATTTACAGAGGTTATAGGGTGTAGAGAAGAGCTGCACTGAACAAGTTTATAACTCATGTGATATTTTCAGTGATTTGAAATGACTTTCGTTCGAACATAGATGTAATTATCACATAGGACTACTTGTTTATAAGTGAAAAAATAGGCTAGTTCCAAATTATATTTCCAATTTTATAACTTTTCCTACCAATGAAAGATAAAAATTTACATTCAATTAAACGACTTGATAATGTTCCATCGAAGATGAGTTTATTTGAAAAATTCATTCACTTACAGCAGCGCAAATATATGTTTCTTAAATACCATCGTTTAATAAAGAAAATAATATTATTATTATTATCATTATTATTATCATTGATTGTTACCATACACAAGTTCGCAAATTTTTATGTTATACCTGAAAACTCAAAACTTTCATGAAATACTACCGTTTCTTGTCAAAATATTTTGAGACTATCATTGTAAGCGTCAGCGTATGTCGTACATGCATATTTGGTTGCAGGAGTTTAAATTTTCGATACTGAAAGGTTACTTCAACAGAACAGATCAACAATACAATATAGATATACAAAGATATAAACAAGATTGTATAACTGTTTTTTCCTTTTATGGCACTTCAAGAAATTCAAGATGGCTAGCAAGTTTGTCCCAAACAGTGCAACTTACATTTTTCTTAGATATTTAGACCCAAACATAACCCAGCAGACACAAACAGCCAGACTTACACGCAGAAAAATGGAACGAATCTTCAGACTGAGATAAGACTAAAGACAAGGTACACACTATACAAGATTTAAACCGTCTAGGAACTGCTAGAGTCATGGAGGTATGTTGTGTCAAACATCAGTATCTGCATTACAATACCTGGTTTCCAATCGGGTGTGGAAGATGAAAATATCAAATCATTCATGACACAAGCCATGATTTCAGAAGATTATCTATCAGAGACATGGACCCATGTGTACACAGACGGCTCTGCTTTAGCTTTTTACAAGATGGTGGTGCTAGTATGTTCATCATGCACACGACTGGTGGGTCAGATACATTCAGCATACCAACAGACAATTTCTGTGCAAACTACAAAGCAAAAGTAGAAGCCATCATAGTATTTTACAAGAATCCAAAACTATTGAGTATTCAAATGAGGAATGTCAATAGATGCGAACATATTCTCTTTTGGTTATGGAAGCCTCAGCTAATGCTAAATTGACATCCCTTGCGAAAGAATTTAACAGGCTCGGCGAGAAGTGGAAAGGGGTCCTTCGATTGATACCCGCACAGTGTGGTGTTCTTTTCAATGAGATGGCAGACCAATTGACAAAAAAAAGATCTAGAGGTGAGCACTCAGTAGAGTCAGGTATGAAGAAAATCCCACGGACTAAGACTCTTCCAAGAACGTAGACACATAAATATGACTACCAGATGACTACTCGACAGATCAGAACAAGTCATTCTATTCAGGCTTCATATGGACACAACAGGTTAAATGTTCATAGCAAATTGTATGTACAATTGAAGCTGCCCTCATCACCAAAACGCCTGTGTGTTCTTTCAGACTAAACAGCAGAGCATTACTTCAGATAATGTCAACTGTTTGACTGTACCACTCTGGAAAAGTGGTTGTACAGCACGAAGGAGGACTTCAAAACAAAGCGCTTTCCTCATCGCTCTGACCGGAGTGACCTGTAGTTCCTGTAGTAAGAAAAGTTTTTTTTCTTTTGTTGTTGATGAGACCAGGTTCAAACTGGCCAAAAGTCCAAATTTGTCTAATTGTAACATTATTGAACACAGAGAACATCTTAGTCTGTAAAGAAAAGACATTATGCAGTATGAAGTAGGGTTCATTCACAAACTTTAACTAAAAAGTAATCATCATCCAGCATGAAGCTTACTGAACTTAATACTGACCATAAACCAAACCTAAAATCAGTATAAATTATGTTCAACCGGGAACCTGTTTCAGTTTATTACGTGATTTTTGCTGCAATCACCCCCGAAGTCTCCCTTCAACATGTACACATTGGATAACCTAGTGGCCGGCATTTTTTTCAAACAGATAAAATATGTAATGCACTCCATAAACATCAGACACAGCACTCACCAACAGTCAGAAGTATGAAACCTTCTATAACAACAGGCAGCAGAAAATACTTTTTTTCTTCAGCCATAAGATTTTTCGAACTTATCGTTTCTGCCCTCTTCATATATAGATAGAATCCTGGAGTCATTTTACATTTATTGTCATTACAAATTCGTGTATTTCTTGAATAGTTTATAAACTTATATGAATGCGAAAAAAGCAAAATGCATCCTCGGTCAGGACTCGAACATGTGATACCAAGTTTCGACGTCTGTATATTTATCCACTACTCCACACGTTTTTTGGTGATATTACAAGGCTATACTTGTGTACATATACATTTTCGTACAACTTAAGGATAACTTTACATCTGACTACCCCTGATATCTTGTTTATGTAAACATGATAATAGTAGAAATAGCGAATTTTACCTGTACCTATTCTTGTAATCTTTAACCACTTATGACAATAACATCAAACACATTTGCGATTTGTGATTATCCTTTTTTGACGTTGACTTATCAAAGTATTAACAGAATGTTAAAATATCTAATTTTGGGGTAATAGCTGGAAATACAGATAAAATGAAACCATATCTTCATAAGTAGTTATCAGAATAGGAGCTTGGATAACATACATCAGCATTTTCAGCATAATTACGAGATGTCAATATTTAACTTTTAACTCTTACTCTGTTCTTATTGTAACCATTAATCTAGTAGATTACTAAACTTTCATTTCAAGTTTCAAGACATGACACTTTTCTTAAAGTCAGGTTTGTCGCGTAAGTGCTGATAGTGTAAAGAGATAGATAGACAAGTATGCATTAGATTCAAGAGGTACCCTCTTCACACGTCTCATAAAATGGTTAACAAATATATAATTTTCATGCATTATTGGTTTATGGAATGCGGACGCCGACACACATACATGAAACAAGAGGGTCATGATGGCCCTATATAGCTCATATTAGTACCATTAGTACCATTGTCTTTTAGAGCAATAGTATCAAGGTTGAACCTTTAAGAGATTATCTAAAACTTCGAAACAGTAGAAAGTGAAAAACTGAGCCAATGCCGACATTGTAACATACAGTGAAGTTGTCCAAATCGTCGCAGTATTCATGTTGTCTTCATCACGGAGTTCGATAATTGTGATACAAGTTTAAATTATGGCCTTATTTCTTAAATGTTTCGACTTTTGGGCATTTATCTATTCGTTTACCATCGCAATAAGGCTATTGGCCTGGCCAAATCGTAAGGGGTAAATTGCCAAGTTAAAGCTTCTTGGTTTCGGTGAGTTTTTTCCACTTTATCATATATATAACACATTTCGACAATCAACTATAATTTAAAGAAATTAAAACGGGTTAAGCATAGTTTCAATTGTAATATACTTGGATTCTGTGCAGAAATATGTATCTGTTTTAAAGGAATTTGCGAAAACCTTACTGATTGCTCGAAGAATTTGGAAATGCAGATCAAAACAAATGTGTTCAAATTAACATGTACGAAGTTTGATTTCGGTCTTTTAAGTCATTGGATACATAGCAAAACTCGCACCTTACATATTAAACTGAGGTGCGAAGTAATGATAATTTTTCACAAGTAATCGAAACTCATAAACAATATGTTGACGAAAACTTGCGTTGTTGCATATATCCGCTGTACTGCAACACAACTATTCAGAACATACAAAAACAGCTTAAATACATTTATTCATGGACAGATACATACAATGATGTAACCTTGAAGGTACGTAACCTACAAATTATGAGCTATAACGAGAAAGAAAAAAATGGACGAGGCCGACAGTTTATATATTGGGTTGAATTCAATGGGTTTATCTCTAGAAGTATCCGCTATCATGGTTCATAATTCGGTTATTGAATCATATGTTAAGAGGTATCCGCTATCAGTATACATAACTTGATTGTCTCTGATTTGTCGTTATCTTTGCAAATGTACAAATAGTTAGGTATTGTAGTGTCTAGTACAAGACCAAAGATATTCATTAAACAATTGTACGGATAGTTCTAATTTATTGACTCGTAGCTCTTCATAAATCTTATCATTCAAGCTTTTGGTTTCTTGGTGAATTCTGCAATCTTGGAGTCTAATTCTGATCCTTACTGGAAACGATGATTTGTAGATAATTTCTGAAACAAGTCTTAGATTCCCAAAGTGTAGGGCATGCTAGTATTTCTGAATTATTTAAAGATCAAATTTACGTTAAGTGACTTGATCATCAATTCTTTCTTCTTTTCTTTCACAATTTACAGTATCTATCACCTGGTCACATCAATAAAGGGGGAAGTCTCTGTGTTGGACCATTTCTCGTAATTAGCTCAACCCAATCACAAAAATACTATGCTGAGCGGTGGTGTAGAGGTTAAGGTGTCTGCCACACATCCTTGAGGTTGCGGGTTCGAGCCCCACTGCCGTACCTCCTCATATGACACCAGTACTGGTTTTTCCAGGAAGCGAACTCGAGAGTGACTCGATTAGCTTCAAGCTTTCTTCAAAATCGAGCTAAAATAAAGTACGGTAGTATAAAAAAAATACTATGCTGATTTGGAGTATTAGTGTACATGTAGGCATTCATCATACTGTTTCCATTAGCAGCTGAATCAGAGCTGAATCTTTCTTGTAACGGATTGTTAATCTTATTTAGAAGTGGTTTACATATATGACCGTTACAGAACGAACACTTTCCTCTGGTGACAAATCTTGAATAGCTCTCTTTAAGTAGTATTGTATGACTGTGCCTGTCAATACATTGATTTAGTATTGTTTCTGTTGCTTGCAAGCTGACTCAGCTAGCTCCGCCCATATTATCTTTAGAGCCTCTGTTCAGCATTTGATAGGCTGGACTACCATGTCAGACCTGTAGGAAAGCATCTACATAATTTGTGTCTTTCATTTTGGCAAAGGATTTACAATGATCTTGATTACATAATGATTGCATGACAAGACTACTGGACGTATAATTAGTAGTAATGTAGTACATGTTCCCTCACTTGCAAGTTAAAAGGCTTTTGCTGCATGATAATCAAATTTTAAACGCTCAACTGCTATTAAATCCTGTTTTCCATTGCCATCCGCTCCGCTTCTTTTACGCATTTTAGTTTTCAAATAAACGAGATATCGAAGCTTGGAAAACACGTAGTGATATACGCTGGTATTTTTGTCATCTGTCGAACAGGCTGAAACTCGAGCTTAATTAAAATGTTCACTAGGCTTGCTATGAATTTTACGAACGCAGACACTTGATGAATTTTGTGGCACAAACACTCCTATAAACATTTTCCTGAGCACAGAATCCAATGAGCACCAATAATCAATGAAATTTCTAGAAACTTTGACTGTAAAGTTGGCAACAAATCAATAAAAACGACTCATAAAACTCGTTCTCACGAGGATGATCTGAAAACACTCTTAGAAGTTTTGCAACGGTTAAAACCTTTTGTGTATACACCAGGACGACATTTGGCAACATACAGGGGAGTCAAAGGCAGTGTACATGATGAACTTTCTACAAAGAAAGACAAATTTATGGGTGCTATTTTATGTGTTGTTAACAGACTAAAACGAAACCTGCCACTAGATGACGATGATTTGGATAGTGATTAGCATGTAAATTAAGTACTGAGTAAGACATTCAGCTTTCTTAATCATTGATTAAGCTTGCCAGTAACTCTATTTGGGGACTGGTAAATACACACCCAACAGTGCTCTTTATGGTGAATTTGCCTGACGCCCACCTCAAGTGAAACAATGGAGGTCTGTTTCGCAGATCTTGTACAGATTAAAGAATATGAACCGTAGCAGATTAAACTACAAAGTATTTGATTTTTGTAATATGAAATGTAGTAGAATTTGCAGAAACTGGAATTACGTACATTGTACAAAATCATTTTTCTGATATAAAGTTTGCAAATTGGTCTAATGCTAGCACGAGCATGTCATCGAGGAAATTTAGTGCTGAAATTGAACAATTAACTAGGGATAAATTTATTGTTTCTTGGAAGGCTAATGTTCAAAACCCAGTTGGACCGTCTGGCAGAGGTAGAAATAAATTGAGAACATACTCTATGTTTAAGACCGACTATGAGACTGAACAGTATATTAATATGCCAATGAGTTTTAAACAAAGGTCAGCTCTAGCAAAATTTAGATGTTGGGTAGCTCCCATTAGACTAGAAACCGGGAGATATGAAAACATACCTGAGCAGTTACGATTATGTCCAGTCTGTAAACAAACTGTTGAAAATGAATCTCATGTGTTATTACATTGTCATGCTTATGATAATATTAGAAATGAGTTGTATGTGGAAGCTAATGCAGTTAATAATGGTTTTAGTTTTCTCTCAGATAATGATAAAATGAAATTTATGTTATCCAATAATGCAATTGTTAAATTCACTGCCAAAACCTGCTATTCTATATTGAAAACGAGGAACAACCTTTTATACAGGTAAAGTACTGTAATATGCAAAATTTTGTTGTATATAATGTGCAATATTTCTATTTTAAGATGTTACTACCATCTTTTAATGTATGTGTAGGTTATCATTGCTAATCAGTTCACCTCTGATCTGATCAGGGTTGATATATGTTTTCTTAAAACATTTCTTAATATGCGCAGTAGTGCCCCAGTCCTCCAATTTCAGTTTTTTACCCATGTACATTTACTGCAGTTTTTAGTGGAAGATTAGCAATGGTAATCTAACTTTTAACATGTACATATAGTCTATGATAATGATATATGTAACCTATTTATTTTGTTTAATATGTACATAATAGTCTGTGATAATGCTATAAATAACGTAAATGTTTTTTATCTATAGAGTCTCCTATAACTCATTATTGAGTGGCAGTATTACATGTTTTATGTTTTATTCAATTGTATTGAAAATGTATATGCTGATGAGACTGAAATAAACTATGAAACTATGATGTAACACATCAATATAATCTGCTAAATGTAAGCAATCTCACTGTGTAGAAATGATGATGATTTATAGCTGTACCGCCTAATTTAGCACATTTTATGACCCCCCTTATAGGGGACAGAAAGCGATGATCTGACAGTTGTAAAAACAATGTATCTAGGATTAATTTTAATGTCACTTAGGTCATTACGTCCGTTATGGTATTGTAAATTGTCTTTGACCACAAGTGGTCACTTAGCACTTGTAAATTGTAATTATTAGCCCTAAGGGGATCTGGAGCAATCCCAGTTTGGCGATGTTAGTGAAATTTTGAAATCACATTAATATGTTAAAAATGAATGGATTTTAATTTTTTTTCACTACTGAATTAAGCATTAAAATTGCAACAGATCATACATTTACATTATTATGATGAGATTATTCTTTCTACCTTAAAAATGGAAAAGAATGTTGATTTTTTCAAAGAAAATTTTGTAAAAAAAAAAATCCTAAAATTTATAACCTGCCTTTATTACATGAAATTTGTCACTTATTTTAAAAGTTCTTGAATGAAAGTTACACCAATGCATAGATAATTTTATATGCTTTAAAAAAATGTGCACTTTTGTTATTTTATTTTAAAGTAAAATTATTATCATTAGGTACAATTTTTTATTGCCATGTATAAACAATTTTCAAAGTCCTAGTCACAGCTGATAAGTACTTCAGATATTGAGACTATCTTATCTGATTACCTTGCAGAATGAAATGGGTTATTTTGTAAAATAAGAACATAGAGGTAAATAGTTTTAAGTATTTGGTCAGTGGTACTTTGACTTTGAATGTTATCTAGTACAGGAGTAGCCGGTCTTCACCCACAGAACATATTATGGGATCACGCTCACACCATCTCTTATGTATAATGTTATCAGTTCATCACCAAATCAAGGGCCAATATCTTAGTCTTAGTTCAGCATGTCAATTATCTTCAGGAACTATAGGGTTACTGTCCCAGTATTGTGTAAAGTTCATGATTAATATAGCACTGATAAATCTTCATATTGAAAAATCTTCAAACTATGTCGACATTTTTCTAAGGCAAGTTGTTCTACACTTGACGTTACTTTGTACAGTTATTATGCATATCTATTTTTGCTGATTATACCTATCATTTGACTACCGGTACTGATTATGGATGACAAGTAAATGTAGGAGTAAATCTCGAGCAGTTTAGACATCTGTTATTATATATTTAACCTTTATCCCACTATATATTTAGAATCAACTGGTCCGTCTTTCATTTTGGACAATACTATTTGATGTCGAAAGGAGTTATTCTGGAAAATTTGATGTGATGTAAGGTGACTCAAAGGATTAAGATGACTCAAATTTACATGTACTTCATTCACCGATAAAATGAAACAAAATTTAGGATTTATGAAATTTTATTAGACCAATTAATTTGATACATGTTGTATTTAACTATGTGTTAGTTACAGTTTAACATTTCACAGTTTGTAATATGTACAAAAATAAACATTTTGAAATGTTTGGCAGTTTCACCCCTTTTGTCTTATAATCCACTTAGCATTATTTACTGCTTTTGCAGTCGAACTTAAACTTTGGTTCTATTGTAAGTGATTACTATACATTGAGAGAAATAGTTTTGCAAACTAGCTCAAACTTTGGTTATATCTTAAGTGTTTAATAGATATTAACAAAACTAGTTTTGCAATCAAGCTCAAACTAGTAAGAAAATTATTCATTGTCCAAGACCATGGAAAAACATTACAAGTAATCTTTCAGTTATTTATGCGGCAGTTGCTGCAGCACAACTCACACGGACCACGAAACAAAGAATCATTGAATCCGAAATACTTTAACAAATGTTTCCTAAGACAGGATGACTTATTTAATGCAAACTCCCGGACTGTTGGATCCAAGCCTCTTCTATTTTGTGCTATGTCACTATTGTTATAGTACATGATGGCAGTTGCGCTCTGTCCTCTTCTACCAGCCCTGCCAATTTCCTGAAAGTATTTTTCAAGGGTTGTTGGTGGCCTAAAATGAATTATTTTAGCCACTGCCGGTGCATTTAAACCCATTCCTAATGATACAGTAGCAAAAATAAGTCAGATTTTTGGCTGTGCTTTAGTGATTTCACTGATAATATGGCACTTCATCTTTGATGTGTAGTCTTTATGATACTGGGCAAACATCCTGTTTTCAGGAGTATATTCATCATTTTTCTGGTAAGCTTTGTCACCAAGTAAATGTGCAATAAACATATAGCTATACCCAACACTTTCTAAATTATCACAATAAACTATAGTTACTGGAAATTCATTGAGCTTCAGTAAGAACTCATTGCCAATCTCGCTAAGGATCTCATCATATTTTTCAAACTTCTTTACATTTGGCAATATTTTCCTTTTTTTCTATAAAAATGTTTGGACGGTCTGGATTCTGCACAATATAATGAGTGCTCCTAAATTCTAATGTTGTGCTTAAAGTCTTTAAATCTGCTGGTGTTGCTGTTGCAGTAAGAGCTAAATGTGGTACATTTGCGAAGATACTTGTAAGCTGTCCAAGTTTTGCAAAGGATCTCCGAAAGTCTTTGCCCCTGTAACAGGAAGTTAAAACAAAGAATATTACATATACATTTGAAATGTTTACCGTTAAATGAAATGATATGTTCAATGACTGCAAGGTTACAATTACAGCATATTTTTACAGAAATCCTCTATGTAACCTCTTATTAAATGAAATGCCATTTGTTACAGCTTCCAAGTATCCGTGTTTTACTGGTTCGACTTGACATCACTACAACCTATATCATTGATTGAGGGCATGGGTTCGAGCCATGCTACCGACCATTGACTCTTAATCTGATGAAGTTTGCAGGCTACGTTCTCACCACAGGAAGTGGTAAATTATTCAGACCTGTTTAGGGTGTTTTAAAGGGTGAACAAATTATATGTTTTGTTAGTCTTACCATTCTGAGATCAAGTGTACTTCATCAACTGCTACAACACAGACTTGTTTCTGCATCACTCTACCACGCAGCATTTTTCCAATCTCTATTGTCAATTAAAGTCTCAGGGTGAGCATACAGAAAGCAATAGTTTCCTTCTTTCACTTTCTCAATTGGCACATTTGAAAAAATAACATCCGGCTTAACATCCTCTTCATCTGACTCTCTGTCATCAGACCTACAGTTAATGATATTTTTTGTCATTTTATGTTCGTTCCCTAAGATTCAACATAAACTAGCTTTAATTATGCGAAAATCCTAACTCTACATGTATATGACACTTTCTGATTTTGAAGTCCTTGAGTCACACACACACAAAATACCCTGCCCTAACTCAGTGCTTCCTGCCCCTTTTGGAGGGAACCCGGCCAGTCATGTGGGGCCACCAGACAATCTGCCCACTTTTGCACCAGCTTTTTTTCAATGTCTGGGGAGGGAATCGAACCCTCATACATGACTGACTTCCTTCACCTTACCCTTTTACTAGATACAACTCTAAAATATGTATTAATTTCCTGACTTAATGCAAGTGTTATCAGTGTGTAAAAAAATTGACAAGCTATAAACAGTCTGAATTCGGATCAGACTTAACAGACCAGGAAAATATCAGCAGATGGATGTGTCAGTTCTGTACACATAACATAGATACCGGTAATTATTATGCTATAACTTATACTGTAAAACTTGATGTTGAAAAACAGGTCAAGTGTAGCAGCAGGACCTACACAGTGAGATGACTCTTGCACATCTTTCTCACCTTGGTACACATCAGGGTTGGGTAATGTAAAAACTAATGCAACTAATGACTAATGCAGACATTTTTGCATTAGATCTAATGCTAATTCAATGCATTGGATTTCTAAAATTTGCTAATGCATTAGCATTAGTTCTGCATTAGCTGTTGTCACAGGTTGATATATAAACACAAATTGTACAGTGAGAAAATGAAAGGAAAGCTGTGTATCTGAAGTGTGTCTTTGATCATATTGATTTGACCTGAGCTATCATGTTATGTCTAATTATATTAATTCCCATTTCCAAATAGGTAGTTTGTCTTCTTAAAATATAGACTTGGTCAAAGTTATTGCCCTTTAAATATAAATGAATTTATTAAAATACATAATTATATGACTTGCAGCTATTTAGATATATGGTATTTAGGGTGTTAAAGCAATTTTGCCAAAGCAAGTTGAAGTTGTTTGCTCAATATGAACTCAAACAGTAAATGACCACTATAGTAAACTGCCAATAGATCAAAGAAATGATTTGTAATTTAAGATCAGTGACCAGTTATAGAGTTACAGTCTGTTCACCTGTCTACCTGTGAAATTAAGTAGGCAGTTAAAGTTGTTATTCTGTAAATATGTTAAACTCAGAAGTAATAAAACTGAGTTCTGAATTTAAGTTTCAAATTGCTTGAGTCAATGCTAATGCATTACTTTTCCAAATAATGCTAATGCATTACTTTTGAAATAACAGATAATGCTAATGCTAATTTAATGCTGAAATGGGAGCAAGTAATGCTAATTCAATGCATTAGATTTGGAAGTAATTGACCTCAACCCTGGTACATATACAAACAATGTACCCGGCTTAACTCCAATAAAAAAAGTTCAACTTTATAAATCTTTCAAGAACACACTACATTGTACCACTGCACCAAGATAGCTCAACAGTCAAACTGTTAATCCAAATAAATTAGGCTAATAGCTAACAATAATCAGTAGACTACTGTTGCTTAATATGGCAACGGGCGAGTTGGAAGAAAGCGCCCATTCAAAAGCTATCTCGCTGGCTTCAACGTCGAATTAATTAGACCTATAAGGGGAGCGACCGTAATTCCTCACATGACAACAGTATTGGTTTTCCCAGGAACAGACTCGTGAGTGACTCGATAAGCTGCAAGCTTTCTTCACAATCAAGAAAGAATAAATTAGTATGAACTATAGGCCACCCTACCTGTTTATATTTATCTGGCATGCAGTGCCTCCAACTCCTTCAATGTCAAGAAAGCAAGCATTTACATCCAGCTTTCTTAAGCCCATCACCTGGTCTTGCATGATTGAATTATGTGGCGAAACAATTATAACAATGGGAAGATGATCCATCCCATACTTCTTTGCCATCAAGAAGGGAAGAAGCTGGAAAATAACACTTTTTCCATACCCAGTGGGTAAAACACAGATCACATCTTGTCCATCATACAAAGATCTCAATGGCTCGTACTGACTGTCTTTCAGCTCACCAGTAAAACCAAATTCTCGTTTAGCTGCATCTCAACTTGACTGAAACAAGTCTGTCATCGCTGAGATAATAAAGAATGTAAAGTAGTGTATTAAACATATTGATGTTGTTGTTGTTGTCGGAATGCAATGCCGGGTAATATTATTTTAACGCTATTTTTTACAAATGTTTTAAGCAGATTAGAAATTGGCTTTAAAAAATGAATTCATTCACTTGTTTATCATTAATTACGAACGAATCCGATTGACGTAGTTTGCGTTCTCGTTTTCGATAATAAGTTTTAGGAATCCAACAATATGATGTCATTAAACAGATAAATCAAATATGTTTGGCGTAATTAATCGGCCAAAATTGGAAAGTAAAATAGTTATCATTCTGACTGTACGGCAGTTTAACTTTGAGGCTATAACGTTATTAAATAAAAATCATGGTTTATAGCAGTGTGTGAAATCCTGTCTGTTACATTGATGCTTATGTACAAATTTCATTATAGAGTCCGAAATGACAAGAGTAAATCTTTAATGACGCGGCCGACGAAACGAATGTAACTTGACCGGAAGGACACGCAAGAATTTATGACCAAGGCATTTACCTTATTGTTATTGATCTGAAATTGTACAACATGTATCTTTTCTTCTTCTTTTTTGATTAGCGGCAATACTCATTATAAACATATTGCTTAGTATATTTGTTGCTGTACTTAGAATGGAAAAAAGCAACAGTGAAATATATTAAGATGATCCCTAATTGTACATAATACACCTTGTTGGAAATTTTCAGACACCCAATCTTTGCACCCGTTTTTTTATAAAAAGAATGCTGTTAATTTGTAAATTATATACTTTGCTTAGAAATGACAAGGCTCAATTCAGATATTCCAAATATAGCTTAAATTCAGTAAAAATAATATTCATAGAATTGCATACGTCTGTGAAGCGTAGATTTATTTACGAATAGTGTCAAATTAAACTGTTAGAAACCATGAATACCCTATAGCCAAATCTGTTCTTGACAAACGCCTGGCGATGGCATAAGACACTCAAATACACTTGCCATAGAGATCCAGCCATGGATATATTGACCTTAGGGGCATAAAGCACGATATAACTTGGAATTAATTAATCATGTAACATCCTGTTTATTGACTAAGGTCAGACTTTATAGATGACCACAAATTTGAATGAATTGCACGTAACGTGGCAAATCTGCATGACAATCTTATGATTAAGCATTTATCTAAATGATGGCAATTTAAGTTCATCATACATATTTTATGCAATCAAGTGTAAATAATACCCTTGAAATAAGACGCAGAAGAGACAGAATATTGATTTAAATTACAGATAGCTGATTGACTTTTTATTTTATGCCGGAGGCGAACAACAAACGTCTTAAAAAAAGGAGAATTTACATATATTGAAGTCTGAGTTTGCAGGTTCCAACTAAGCTAAATATGGATTTTGTCTAATCTAGATAACATATGGCATCAAAGAATTAAGGTTTTGAAAATATGAGTAATCGCAGACTGGTAAACTGGCGTGAAGGCATTTCACAGTGGCAGTTGCTGACATGATTTAAGATAATATACTAAAGTTTATTTAGGAATGTTATAATGTTTTACTTTGATATAGTTTAATACAACATTTTAATTTGAAGTGTCAATTTCACATTTGTCCGCCTATTGGAATATCATGGACGCATTATAGTACAACACTAATTTTTACACTCCTAGCATTTACTTCAACATAGATTGAAAACAGGGATATCTTTTTCTGTCATTTATTTTTAGACATACGAAATTGAAGTTATATTAAAAAAAGGTAAAGTAAAATTACATTTGAGTTTATTGGGTAGTTAGCGAGTTTTTCAGAGGCTTATTAAACCCAATTGTCGGCAATGGGGAATATTAAGTCATTTTCAAAAAACATAAAGAACTTTTATAAGTAGTTGATCTATGGTTTTGTATAGTAAAAAGTATGCGTTGTTTTCAAAAGAGATTTACAGAGAGAAAGGGGAAGAGTAGAAAGAATAATAAATGAAGGATAAATGAAAATGAAAGGAGAAAGACGTGGAAATCTTAAATGCCTAATTCAAAGTTATATTCTCTGATTATAGCAAAAACGTGGAATAAAATATATATTATAAAAGAAAAATATATGTATTTACTTTCTGTTGAAAACTTAAAAGAAACTTAATAAGATTTAGTTTATTCTTGGCAAAAATGAAGGCTATACTATACAAATCAAGAAATCAAAATGGAAGTCAATACAGTTGACGGCCTTGCTATTTTTAAAGCAACGGAAAATCCCACTGACGAACACTATAAACTCCTAAGAGCTTGCGGCAGCACGAAAACCCCAAACCTACCCAAATCTTACCGATATATTATTAAAACATACCAAATCTTATGAAATAAACGTTCATTATAAAGTATAAAAGTTCATAAATGTGTTAAAAGAACACACTTATTGTGAAAGCACAAAATTGTGCTAATAAATAATGTTACATTTATTGAAAATTCATGGGCGAAATTTGATATTATATTATTTTTACAAAGTAAAACCGGAGGATGGTAATGTTCTGCGACGAAAAACTGTTTCGTCACCAAGAGTTATGTGTAGCAAAATATGGTTGTGGATTTCGTACTCTTATTTAATTGTATATTTAATTGTTAGTTTGACATCAATGGGATCAAACAAACAATTGAAACGTTGTCGTTAAACGTAATTATAGGATGCATCGGGATATTATGCCGACTTATTTGATGCAAATTAAGTAATTAACATGTTACTGATTAATGAGTCATATTTAAATGTTAATTCGACGAGTAAGATACGTAGCTTATTGACATAATTAGTAATAAAATCAACAACAATTTTTAAACAGATAAATCAAATATGTTTTTTTAATAAAATTTTGTGCAGTAAATGTTATATTCTCATTAAGAAATTGTGAATTTTGATTTAAAAATTTAATAATTAATTTTTAGCACAGGTGAAATCATTGTTAAATTTAGTATTTTACAAAACTTTGAAGACTAAGGCAACATAATCCTTAGTACGAAAGGCAGGTCTACGAAACCGCTTAATTCGCACAGTTTATAGGACATTCGGTTATCGTAAGAATTGATAATGACCAGGCATTTACACTGTATTGTGTAGAAATCTGAAATCTTACCTTAACAGATCTGCATCTTTTGTTTCCTTTTTCTAGAGGGACAATACTAGAAGAACAATTTTAGGAGTGGTAATCAAAATTAGAATGTTGTTAGGAATGAAATAATTATTGATAGTGCCGAAGTTGCATTCTTTAGTAAGTATTTTTATACATAACACCCAACTTGCATCAAGTCAAATCATGGCAAATAAGAATGAGTGCGATTTAAGTTATATTTCAAAGTATGTCATCATTACAGAAATGACAAAAATTAGTTAACTGGACCGAAACATTAATTCACTATTGTCATATCTGATAGATAAGTTTCACACAATTTAAATACACTGTAACCTAAACCTTACCCAAATCTTCCTTGACATAACCAATCTTCGTGAATTACATTGCAATTATTTCAACAGACCGCCATGGATGTGTAAATAGGGCTAAATTATACTGAAAATGAATTAGATAAAATCCTAATTATTTTAGATCTTAATCTTTGAATTTTTTCAAATTTAAGAACACGTAACTCCAAATCTACATGTAAATTTATCTACATACCCAACATCTATGGCGACTTAAGTTCTACTGTTAATATTATGCAATACAGTGTAACAGCAGATGACAAAAAACAGAAATTGGCCAGTATATGATTTCATATGACATATCTAATATGCACGATTATTTATGACTGTACCGAATAATATGGAACGGTATAAAACGCAGATGACAGTCAAAATATAAGGACCATGCTGACCAACATAGGTCTTAAGGTTTTTAGTGCAATAATAACATAGACAATTATTAAGGTATTGAAAAATGCAAACAATATAGATTTGAAAAAGTGTGAAATACCTATCGTACAGTTGTATTTCTTCATAAAAAATTAAGATAACCTTTTTCCTTAAGTTTGATTTAGAAAATGCCTTCAATTTTTCAATTGATATAATTGCATGCAATTATTTTAACTTGAATGGTAAATAATTCCCTTATGCAGCTTATTGTAATATCAATAGCATTATAAATCTAAAAATTCATTATTATAACCCGTGCAAATTATTACAACCTAGCTGAAAGTAAGAGACATAATATTGTGTTATATTTAATGCGTAAATTGAAAGGTTTATGCTAATATAAATTAAATTAAAATTAATTAGACCCTTCTATTGTCTATAGTTACATTTCTTCAGCGAACCTTCTTTACCAAAATTAACTAAAATCATTCTATTTCCATAAGCCATATTAAGATTACTTTAAATACCCGTTGAAATACGTATCCAAAACCCATCTCGAGGTTATTCTGGTATGACTAAATACCGAACATGAGTCATGTTCGCGAACATGAGATGTAAATACCGAACAGGAGTTAGAATTTTTTCATTAAGTTGAATTATTATTTTTTTTATTCATAAAATTAATTAGAAACATTAAAATACGTGTGTACACCAAAAAGATATTATGTTCAACCACATTAAAGCCTTTAATTCATACAATTTCAAAACGCGTGGCCTGACTCATGTGCGTGAACATGAGATGTAAATACTGAACATGAGTTATAATTTTTTATTAAGTTGAATTATTATTTTTTTATTCATAAAATTGATTACAAACATTAAAATACGTGTGTACACCAAAAAGATATTATGTTCAACCACATTAAAGCCTTTAATTCATACAATATCAAAACGCGTGGCCTGACTCATGTTCGTGAACATGAGATGTAAATACCGAACATGAGTTATAATTTTTTCATTAAGTTGAATTATTATTTTTTTATTCATAAAATTAATTAGAAACATTAAAATACGTGTGCACACCAAAAAGATATTATTTTCAACCACATTAAAGCCTTTAATTCATACAATTTCAAAACACGTGGCCTGACTCATGTTCGTGAACATGAGATGTAAATACCGAACATGAGGTATAATTTTTTTATTAAGTTGAATTGTTATTTTTTTTATTCATAAAATTGATTACAAGCATTAAAATACGTGTGTACACCAAAAAGATATTATGTTCAACCACATTAAAGCCTTTAATTCATACAATATCAAAACGCGTGGCCTGACTCATGTTCGTGAACATGAGATGTAAATACCGAACATGAGTATTTATTAAATTTACTGTAGTTAACTATTAAAATATTTTTCTTAAAATGGATACAAAATACATATATACATGTGCACACCAAAAAGATATTATATTCAAGCACATTAAATCTTTTAAATCATACAATTTCAAAACGCATCGCCTGACATGTTCGTGAAAACATGAATGGAAAATACCGAACATGAATGTTTTTCAAATTATTGTAGAGAATTATTTTAAAAAATATTAAATTTATTATAAACACAAACATATATGTGTATACCAAACATATACTATGTTCGAGAAAATTAAAGCTTTAGTTTATACAATTTCAAAAACCGTGAATCGCATCTGTTTCATGTTCGTTAGAGTGCTACTATAAGGGTTTACCACATATACAAGTAATCGTGGACGAAGATGAAAACACCGAACAGGAGTATGATTAATACATGTAAGTATGGCCAGTTGCTGGTAAATTTATTGCAGATAGAGAAAAAACGGAGTATGCGTACAGGATGTTACTGTATATTCATTATTGCGAACAGATACATGAATAGTGACATGAAAATTATAATACATGTGCAAACTAGATGGGTGTTCAGTAGAACACTTGTGTCGCCTTGAATAACCAAAAAGTTTACAAGACAACATTCTTAACTATTCAAGAAATATCTTTCCAAAGCAACTGTTATTATAATAAAAAACAAAAACAATTGGCTTTTCCATGTTCTACTTTTCTTTTGGTCTAGCATTTCACAAAGTAACCCAAAAAATTGTGAACTTTTTTGTAAATTAAAAGCCACCAATCGATTAAGTTTTCACATTGCTTTAGCAATCCAACTATGAATGTTGATTTCTACCTTACGCTGTTGCCCAAACTGGCTTGTGGTGGCTGAAGTACGATTCAAGGACACCATGTTCACAGTCTTGGGAATTAGTAAATATGAGGTCTATGGTTGTACCATTGTTGGTGGTAGATTCTTCCAAAAGTTGCCGATAACCAAAGTCATTTAGAAACATGCACAATTGCTTGTACTTTGCTTCATCTGTGTTGAAGTCTCCAAACACAAAGCTTTTTTTTGCTACTGCAACATCATTTATGATTGCGGAAAGTGCTTGCTTAAGAGATGTCCATTTTGTTTTGGGGCGACAATACACACACAGAATGTTAATGTTTTCTGGAAATCTCACTTTTAATAGTGTCAACTCAACTGGTAAAACATTACGGTTTTCTACATCACACACAATTGTCTCTTTTGTGAAGACGACTGTACCGTAAGGGCTTCTTACATCAGAGAAGTCATTTCGATGTGTTGTATATCCTGACAAATGAATGTTGGTATCACTATGACATAACTTGGATTCAGCAAACATTAATATATCACAAGCTGTTCAAAACATTTGGATCTGACTTTATGTCTTCAAAATGAAGATGTAGAGATTGGGCATTGTGGAAGTAAATCTTCAAACGATTGTCACACAATGAGTACAATGGTCTGTAGCATAACTGTAGCTGACATTCATTTCTTAGACGACTCATTTCATTGAGAACAGCAGTAGACACAGTGATTTTTATTAATAACCTTTTAAATTCATAATCATCATATTACCTACACTTTCTTGTATTTTGAACATGAGTCAGTCAACGCGTTTTGAAAATGTATGAATTACAAGCTTTAATATGCTTGCATATAATATCTTTTTGGTATGCGCATGTATATTTGTATTTATAATCAATTTTATGAAAAATATTTTACTAATTTACTACAGTAAATTTATAAACACTCATGTTCGGTATTTACCTCTCATATTCACGAACATGATTCAGGCCACGCGTTTTGAAATTGTATGAATTAAAGGCTTTAATGTGCTTGAACATAATATTTTTTTGGTGTGCACACGTATTTTAATGGTTCTAATTAATTTTATGAATAAAAAATAATAATTCAACTTAATAAAAATAATATAACTCATGTTCGGTACTTACATCTCATGTTTACGAACATGAGTCAGGCCACGCGTTTTGAAATTGTATGAATTAAAGGCTTTAATGTGGTTTAACCTTATATCTTTTTGGTGTACACACGTATTTTAATGTTTGTAATCAATTTTATGAATAAAAAAATAATGATTCAACTTGGTAAAAATAGTATAACTCATGTTCGGTATTTACATTTCATGTTCGCGAACATGACTCATGTTCGGTGTTTAGTCATACCCGAAAGAGCCGAGTGATGTTCCGATTGGTCGTTTAGTAGGCACCAAATCCCGGATGTGACGACACACTAAACACTCCTATAATTGACCGTCGACCCGCGAAAATGTACCTTCGGACATTTGTAACATTATTCGACAATACTTTATAAAAAAAACCCATAACATTTACATTTTTGTCACCCTCTTCAAAAACAGAACCAATGATAAAAACTGATAGCCACTATATTTTCCTCAACAAAAACAATAATATTTGTTTCAAATTCCTCCAAGACCATTACTATGGCAACAGCGATTTGAAATGATTCTTTTTTTATGTTGGCTATACCCTATGAAAAAAGCATATCGTGGAAAGATGACATGAAATAGTTCACCAGATATGATATATATTGAAAGAGTAGAGCTATATAATGTTGCAACCAAAAATAAATGATGCTGTTATGAAATGATTACAGTAATAGTTTACTGCCCATGTAAATTGAAGTGAGTTTTGACGTCAAATTGTGGTATATGACGTCATTTTTAGATTGAACAATGACGCCTTAGCACGGACCTATATACACATGATTGCATCTTCTATACAAGTTCAACCTTTTTATCGCGTATGGCGAGATTTTATGCGAGATCTTAGCATCGATGGACAATATCCGAGGTTTGCCGAATTCGGAAACTCCCAGCGTCCACCTGTCCTCCATCTTGAAAAATAATCAAATTTAATCGTGTCTTCTTCAATATTTATGGCTCAATAGTTTTGTTTCTTTCTTTAAGTAACATCAGTCTCATTCTAACCTATATCTGTTTTTCGTAATGCGTACAGTAACTTTTATCGATTTTGTATGTTGAAAATTTTGTCAGCGTGCTTCTCGCCGTCCTCCATCTTGGAAAGTATCGGGGAAATACGTAAACAATAAATCAAATTGAATCGTGTCTACTTCAATATGTATTGCTCAATAGTTTGTATTTTTCTTTGTTTATGCAACTTTTGTCTTATTCCAAGCTAATCTTTTTTCGTAAGGCGTAACTGTTATCGATTTTGTTTGTTGAAAATATTGTCAAGTCTGGCGGCACCTGCCGAATATCACAAATCGGAAAATTTCCGAAAATTCCCGAAAAACACCGAGCGCGCGCAAAGCATGATGGGTAACATTTACTACGATATCGCATTATCGATTTTCGGAAGTTGCCAATCCATGTGTATATAGGTCCGTGGCCTTAGGTATACTTTTTCAAAGTGTTGTAGTTTTGTATGTACTGGACGTAGGTAACTTAAATTTTCCAATATTGATTTTGAAATATTGTTCGTTCAAAATATGCAAGAAAGCTAGTTTCCAAGTATTATGTCCGAAGGCCCCTTTTCCGGTGCCTACTAAACGACGGTATCGATCAAGAAACGCCGGTATCCGCCGGTATTGCAAATCCCGGTATCCGAAATGCTTCAATGAATGTTGTAAGTATTTGAGAAAGAGGCGTTGATCGAGAAAGAAACTGCTAGTTGTGTACTTATGAAAGGAAATATAATGATGCAGTTATAGACGATGAATATTTAATAACTGCGATCTGCAAATACCAAAATAGTGGCAGAACTGTATATGAAGACTTATATTTATTTAAACATTTCTCTTTACAATAATAAATTTAGCACAATAGTAAGATTATTCAAGTAAGCTTTTCTTTAAATGGCTGTTTAGGTATTTATGTTCAGGACAAAGTACTTGCAGATTTTATAATATTTACTAAAATCTCATACGAGTCATAGATTGAGTATTTTCATTCACGATAATATGATGCTTTCATGCCTATAATGACATTGCATACAGATCTTTTGCATTCGTAAATTATAATTAAAATAATTCATAAAAAAGTGTGTGATATACTTCATGCGCTGACTATGCTTAAACATGGTAAGTGCGCTACAAGTTAACAACACGTGCATGTAAATATTTACTAGATTTGATTTTTTTCCAATTAATGTTAACAGTAAATTATGCTGTGTACATATATAAGAAAGTGATTCATGTGAGTCATGTCAACTCTTGACTGTTTTAATTTTAAGAGTGAATTAGTGAATAATATTTTTTTTATTGTTTATGCACTCTATATGCAGCTTCTTAATTTCACATTTATTCTACTTTCTCATAGACTTCAGATTTAAGTAATTAATCCTTGTTAAAAAGTGACAATATACAAGGTGACACTTTGGGACCCCTATAATCCCTTAATTGGGTTGTTTATTCAGTATCGGTCGCTGTGAAAAAGACAGCAATTAAGAGTAAAATATGATTTTATAATAAATCCTTTGTCCCGCTTGAAAAATATCAAATGTACGCATCACATACATGTAAACATATGTGCAGTTACTTGCTGTGGTGGGTTATAAAAATATTTTTAATTATTTATCTCAGATGCTTCCCCTCCTACTAACTGCAGGGTGTAGTACTTATGGTGTTACATAGGCCCATAAAAAGCATTCATTCGTTCGTTCATGCATTCAACTTTTACAGAAATACCTCTTGTTTCTTGTGGTCTCTTGGTTATTGTTTAGTATGTCTTTGACAAGCTTAATTGTACAACATGTCCCACAATTGTATTTATTTGTTCGTTCATTTTATCCAGTCAGTTCTATGTTTCTTAGAGTATAACATCGCTAAGTTTATAAATTTTAGTTTTTTAGTTTATTTTATTCAAACAGTAAAAGTGTACATGACATGGCAATGACATATTGATAAGGTGACTTTAATTACAGTAATATTCATGTTTACTATTTATTCATGACATCTAATTTATTTGACTTACACATTTGCAATCTAGACATGCATAATTATTATTTGAAACATGGACAATTTGGGCATAATATATTATGCAGTCACGTTTTGAAGCACAATTAATGATTTTAAGTACATGTAAGTGTGAATTGCACTGATGTGGTTTCATAAAGAGACGGTCAAGTTTAGTCCTTTAACCAACCATTGCATTTCAGTTAATCTTAATTTGTACATTACGGCTTCATATTTAATTATTTTAAGAAACACATACATCAAATTTACCAAAAAAAGTCCATACTTTATAATTGTTCACACACGACACTCTCAATTATCGATTATTTAAAAGGATTAACAGTCTATTGAAAGTGTGAAAAATCAATAATAGGCGATACCGGCGGATACCGGTACCGGAGGATACCGGTACCGTCGTTTAGTAGGCACCCCATTTTCCCGTGTCGCAGGTCAATTATGACTCATATTCGCGATGGCGGAGGGAGACAGTAGCGGACCACCTGCTAAAAAAATCCGTTTGGATCTAAAATATGATCAGACATTTTATGAAAAGTTTCACAAATCTAATACAAAAAAATTGATAGGTTTTGCATACAAGAATTTTTTTTCTGAAAGGAAGAATGGTCTTATTCCGCGTCAAATAATGCAGTGTAATGCCGATACAAACCTACCATTTTCCATAGCACATTGCACACTAAAAAAGAGTTTTGAAGCTGATTCTATGCAGAAAGGTTTTCATGAAATCAAGGTTTGATGAAATTTATCAATTTGGAAGCATCTTTAGAAGAGGAGTGGAAATTTTTAATAATCTCCTTAAAAGCGAGGAATACATATCAGATGAGCAAACTAAAGTCCTTCTACAACCGTTTTTGGAATTCATTTTTGATGAAGGTTAGACTACTTTAATTTTGATGTTTTCAAAAAACTAGATATAAAAAAACATGTGGAACTCACTCCAGAGGTCTTACGGATATGGTTGGCCATCGCCACAAAAAATAATTAAGCCGCGGTAAAAATATTTAAGCTCCGGCATAAATATGATTTAAGCTGCGGTTAAAATATTTTAGCTCCGGCATAAATATGATTTTAGCCGCGGCATAAATATTTAAGCTCCGGCATAAATATGATTTAAGCCGCGGTAAAAATATTTAAGCTCCGGCATAAATATGATTTAAGCCGCGGTTAAAATATTTTAGCTCCGGCATAAATATGATTTTAGCCGCGGCATAAATATTTAAGCTCCGGCATAAATATTTAAGCTCCGGCATAAATAGGATTTAAGCCGCGGTTAAAATATTTAAGCTCCGGCATAAATATGATTTTAGTTGCGGCTTAAATCATATTTATGCCGGAGCTTAAATATTTATGCCGCGGCTAAAATCATATTTGGCCTCCGAGTCTTGAGTTACGGAAGTTCCGTATCTCTAGAAAATCCTAGAGTTACGGAAGTTTACAAAGGCATATGTATGTTGCTTTAAATATGCATGATAATGTATTGTAAACTTAAATATTTCACCAGTAATAGTGAATAAACCGATCTGTCAGCAAATGCAGCGACTTCATAGCCGCCATTTTGGTAATACATAATACATTGGCAGAAATATTGTTGTTATCTTCGTCTTTACTTGAGCGTTCCATTGTAGTTGGACAATTATATCACATTTTCAAAGCATGATAGAAGTTAAGTAAAATGTGTTGTTGACATATGTTGCTTTTGTATTTAATTGTATGACTACATCTAAGCCACACCACGAGAAGGCACTCAGATCGTGACAAAAAAAAAAAAAATTTTTTAATTGTGATCGAAAGTACAGCTGTTAAATTTAAAAATTTCTTTTTTTTTTGTTTACGTTTTTGTGCTCTTAGAATTCTAATATTCCTCTTTTCTTTATCTTACTTTTGTTTTATTAACGTTGTTTGTAAACAGAGAACACATAAATATGTGCAAGAGTATACAGCATGACAATGATAGTTCCGATATTAGCAATATATTAAGTATAACCAAAATGGCGCCTGTTAAATTGTCGTATATACAACAGATCAGTTTATTCACGAATAGTGGTTAAATATTTAAGTTTACAACACATTATCATGCATATATTAAAGCAATATACATACCTTTATAAACTTCAGTAACTCTAGCCTTTCCTCATAGGGTTTTGCTAGAGATACGGAACTTCCGTAACTCTAAGACTCGGAGGCTAGAGTTACGGTACCGTAACTCTAGCCACTGCCTACAATGAATACCGGTGCACTGGAATCTACCAAAATCGGTTTTCGATTACCGGAATCACAGGAATCTGAAATATTATCAACATTTTATGAGGTTTGGCATCCGTTCAGTCAGTGCTAAATGTAAACAAAAACACCAGGAATGAAACGTCATTTTTCTAGGTCAAGCCCAAATGGTGTAGGTCCAGAACGGCCCACTTCCAGAACGGACCACTACCAGAACAGCCCAGTACCAGAACGGCCCACTTTTTAAGTATTGTATTATAGCAAAAAAGATTTAAACAACATTAAAGGATATTGTCGCTGGTCTAGGTTTTCATGTAATTGGTGTTAGTTATCGTTTTAAAATTCAACTTTTTGTTTAATAAATAAAAGTTATGTTGATATAATGATAGAAGTTTTCACAGTCATAAGTATTTTATAGGAAGACTGGGGAACGGTCTATAGTTATAGAGTATTCCTGGCCATGTGCAGGACATGATATTCGCTTTTCATTCACAGCAGTGCTTTTTTTACTTTTTTTGGCAACAGCCCATGCCTTTCAAATTGGGAATTTTTAGCGCGATAAACTTCAAAATTGGGAAAAATTAACAAAACTTAATAAAAAAATCATTTTGAAAAGTTTTATTTTAAGGTAAATTTATTTCATTTAAATATCCTTGCTTCTTTAATTTACAACTTCATCTTTCTATGTTTCATTCCTTTAAAGCTGTCTACTAAACGTTCTAGTTTCTCAGTATTCAGTTCATTTTTTGGTGACATATTAAAACGCATTACAGCGTCCAAACTACGTTGAGTAAGACGATTTAACTTTACCAAAAGATGTTCGAATGTTCGGAGTGCCAATGGCATGTTTTAAGTTTTATTTTCTTATTATAATATTTGGCATTATGCGACATTTTTCGATAATTTAGGTAATTTTCTAACAATTTTTTTTCCGACTCATTTTGACGCATGAAAAAGCGTTTAGTGACCGTGATGAAAGTCATACTAAATGCCGTACTATGCCATAACCCGTTTTATGTAAACAACGCGCATCGAATTGGCAACAAAATTCTGCGAATAAACCATAATTAGAGTCGGAATTTCATGATTATTTGCATCGTTTTAGTTCAACTTTCACAAGAAATCAATCTAATTGGGAAAAATCTTCTCGTTTCGGGAATTTTTAAGCCTTTTTTTTTTAATTTTGACCATTTTTGTCAATTGGGAAGACACCGAATTTCGGAGTCAAATCGGCGCAAAAAAAACCGCTGCACAGTTATAACTTTAATTTATGGACGAAATGGTAGGCATGTCTGTGAAAATAAAAGTAAGAAAATGTATTACTTATCTTTATTATAATATGAGTAACATTGTATTTGCAACAAACAGATGAAACAAAACGTAAAAATGAGTATATGATCCCAAATGTTAAAAGTACAATCACTGATAACTACGTATGTCTTATTCAACAGAGCGCTGTATGATACCAAACTGTCAATGTTAAAGGCACCCTCATTACACAATGTCCATTTCAACAGCGTACGCTGTACAGATCTCCTAATTGTGCAAGGAAAACTGAAGTTTTCATCTGACCAGACGAGTATTTCTCCCAGCACTTCATGATAGAATCGTCCAGTTAATAATTTGGAGTATCTCTTGGTGCGTACCCTATATAAGTCCCCGTCTTCCATAGCAATCTGTACTAATTCGGCCTTTTAATTTTTAATTATTGCATTAATAACAAAGTCCAAACACAGAGTTCAAACTGTTGTTGTTTGTCTAAAAACTCTTTGATCCACCGCGACTTGTGTCCCCCGACAAAAGTCATTTACTAATTTTACTAATTTTTATACCCCCGAAACGAAATTTAGGGGGGTATATAGGAGTCACCCGGTGGTTGGTCGGTCGGTCGGGCGGTCGGTCAGTCAGGCGGTCAGTTGCATTTTCCTTGTCCGGAGCATAACTTGAAAACTACTAGTTGGAATTCAATACAACTTCATACAATGGTCAAGCACATTGAGTGGAAGGGCAGTGCACAAGAACCATAACTCCATCTTGACTCATTACAGAGTTATTGCCCTTTGTTACTTTTCCTTGTCCAGAGCATAACTTGAAAACCACTGGTTGGAATTCAAAACAACTTCATACAATGATCAAGCACAATAAGAGGAAGTGCAGTGCACAATAACCATAACTCTATCTATAGTAATTACAGAGTTATTGCCCTTTGTTACATTTCCTTGTCCGGAGCATAACTTGGAAACTACCAGTTGGAATTCAATACAACTTCATACAATGGTGACAAGTACATTGAGAGAAAGTGCAGTGCACAGGAAAAATAACTCTTTCTTGACTTATTACAGAGTTATTGCCTTTGTTACTTTTCCTTGTCCGGAGCATTACTAGAAAACTACCGGTTGGAATTCAATACAACTTCATACAATGGTCTAGCACAATGAGAGGAAGTGCAGTGTACAAGAACCATAACTCTATCTATAGTATTTACAGAGTTATTGCCCATTTTTACTTTTCCTTGACGCAGAGCATAACTTGAAAACTACTGGTTGGAATGCAATACAACTTCATACAATGGTCCAGCACAGTGAGAGGAAGTGCAGTGTACAAGAACCATAACTTTATCTTGACTAATTACAGAGTTATTGCCAAGAACAATATCTTTATTTTAGTTATTTTTTGCAAGGATAATAATATACAGAGTTTACTGTACATACAATTTATATATTTCTTATAACTTTCTGTAGCTTCAACAAGAGGGTCATGATGGCCCTATATCAATCATGGCCTTATATTGCTCACCTAAGTATTTTCTGCACAAATTCCATTGATGTATCTAAGCTGTAAGTTTTTTAGTTTGAGTTGGGTCAATTGTCAGTATCATTTCCAGTATTTTATGAACCAAAAACAAAATATATGCACCATGTTCTAGCAAAGAAACAGGCACATTATGAAGACTTTTGTAAATCCTTATAAAACTTGAGAAGTTTTGATTTATTGGGCTATTGCTATTGCCTACAGTAAAAATTTATATTATAAAGTCACATAATTATTTATATAATATATATTTAACCAATTAGGGGGAATAGGACTCACCGGTGGTTGGTCGGTGGTCGTGGTCGGTCGTCGTCGGTCCGCTGTTGCATTTTCCTTGTCCGAGCATAACTTGAAAACTACTACTTGGAATTCAATACAACTTCATACAAGGTCAAGCACATTGAAGGAATGCAGGCACAAGAACAAACTCCATCTTCACTAATTACAAGATGCCCTTGTTACTTTTCCTTGTCCGAGCATAACTTGAAAACTACTAGTTGGAATTCAATACAACTTCATACAATGGCAAGTGTGACCATTGTATGAAGTGTATAATTCCAACTAGAACTATGGTTCTTGGCACTGCACTTCCTCTTAAGTGCTGACTCAAGCACATTAAGAGAAGGCAGTGCACAAGAACCATAACTCCATCTTACAATTACAGAGTTATGCCCTTTGTTACTTTTCCTTGTCCGAGCACAACTTGAAAACTACTAGTTGGAATTCAAACAACTTCATACAAGATCAAGCACACTCAGAGGAAGTGCAGGACAAAACTAAACTCTATCTTGAGATTACTGAGTATGCCCTTTGTTACTTGTCCTTGTCCGAAGCATAACTTGAAAACTACTAGTTGGAATTCAGTACAACCTCATACAAGGTCAAGTACATTTAGAGGAAGGCAGGCACAGGAACCATAACCCATCTTGACTCATACAGAGAACCCTTTGTTACTTTTCCTTGTCCAGAGCATAACTGAAAACTTCTGGTTGGAATTCAATACAACTTCATACAATAGTTAAGCACAGTGAGAGGGAGTGCAGTGCACAGGAACCATAACCCATCTGACTAATTACTGTGTTTTGCTAGGGCTGTAACGAATACACTAAGGGGCAATACGATCGTATCACGAATACAGGGTGACGAATACGAATATTTATTCATGAATATGAATACTATACTAAAATCATTGAACAAGTGAACCTTATATGGCTTTTGCCAACAATATATTACAGTCTGCTGACTAGATAATAGACTTTCTTGGACTCAAACACTGTGAAATAATACTGTTCAAACGTAAAAAAACACTGAGTAAACATGTAACTAAAGAGCTCTGGGTTCAAATGACTAGAACTGTTTAGAAAAAGACTAAACACGACTATAGAGTAAAAGAGGATCTACGATTTCAACGGTTCTCGATGCTAGACATGTTGATGTAGACGGTTTTTGGATGTTGTAAAATGGGAATTCCCAATTGTTGATATCAAATTTTTAATTGAATGTGAAATTTGAATGAATTCAATCAGTTTAAAACCAGAAAGTTATGAAAATCATTTATTCAATTGTAAACCAACACCAAAATGGCTCAACTTATTAAATAAATGTCGGAAAATATCTGTCAACGTTGTGGGTGGGGTATTACGACGAAATAGTGCAAAATGCGCTATGAAACGGAAGCGTTTCAGTAGATTTCATCTGTTTTAGGTAAATTCAAATGATTTTAGTTTAAATCAGCAATTTTTATCTATATCGTAATATTCGGTTCGGCACATGGCGAATAACGAATACAATTCGGACAAAACTGTATTCGACTAAATCGAATATTCGAATGTATCGTTACAGCCCTAGTTATTGCCCTTTGTTACTTTTCCCTGTCTGGAGCATTTTTCGAAAACTACAAGTTGGAATTCAATACAACTTCATACAATGGTCAAGCACAATGAGAGGAACTGCTAAGAACAATATCTCTTTTTAGTTTGTTTGCAAGGCATTATGTTACTACGAACTTCTTCAGTTTATAAAGCAATCCTTTTGGGGGTATTAATCACATTTAGTGATAGCTCTAGTTAGTTTTATATGTGCATGTAATGAGTTTCATGCATGTGTAGTTTCATACTGTATGTCGAGATATTTCTTTATTAAATGTGATGATCTTACCTCCTTGTTCAAACCGCTACTGTCGAGCACCAAGCCCAATACAAACTGTACCAAGTTCAATGTTTGGTTACGGGCATACAACAATAAACTGGCTGCCATAACTAGGTTAGGTATATACAGCTTCTTCCCACTGACCACAGACCTTAGTACTGACATAAGTGATGGAACTTTCTCGTCAAGGCACTTGATTATACTATTCCAGTCAAACTTTAATAAGGAATTAATAGATATTGTTCTCAGAAGGATTTCTCTATTTTTTACCACCTGGTCAAGCTCATGCTTTATGTCTTTTATAACACAGTCCTTCATTGCAGATTTGTATTTCGGCAATTTTGATAAATGTTTACAAAGGGCAGACTCTGTGCCTTTATTAATCAGTACTTTCACAAGCTTTTGCTTTGATTTATCTCTTATGATGTATGTGCGTTCTTGATGCTGATATTTGACAGTAATCTGGAATGAAAAATTCATTTTATAGTTTATAACTAATGTAAAAAATAAGGGCCCTAAGATTCAAATGGACTGAATTGTACTTTTTATCGGGTTTTAGTAATTTGACGCTTTACAACTTAATCCAAGGAATGATAGCAATTAAGGTTCTTTTAAAAATAATTTGAGCAAAGACTAGGATACCTTGTTTTGCTTACACAGGACACTGAAGACATACAGGCTGTAATAACTCAACTTATTTATGCATTTTTTGTTCAAATCCAATAAACTTATCTTAATGTATGGCTTTCAATTAAATAGAAAAAATATGAAACATAGATATACAATTTACAAAGCTTCACATCAAAATCTTGACTGTTACTTTTCGTCTGTGTACCTTTTTCTACCATCACATTTTTTTTTGATGCCCCCACAATCTTTGGTGTTCCACTCTTTGGTGTCACAAACAGACTCTTTTTACTCTTTGGGGTTACTGTATTTGGGGTTACAGCCTCATGAATAAGGCGCTTTCTGTTATCTGAAAGAAAAAAACAAGACAAAATCTTCACCAATAACTGAATCATACAGTACATGGTCACAACCTTGATACCAAGGCTATTCATATGTTTATGACTGACATTGCGAACACCATAGTTAAGCAACATCCTCATGCAATAGCTAGCATTCAGTGGGTGGTTGCTTAAGGTTTGACTGTTCCTAATACGTAGCATATTTTTTGCGCTGCCACAGCAGCCATATTTATTGTCCAACAAAAACGATGGTGTGCATCCGTACCATCTTCCAACCCCATACCATGTTTCACAACTAGCTTGCATACCCTTTGAGATATCAAAGGTTCAAGTTTTCCGCACAATTACAAATAAACTTACAGTACCCTCCTGTAAAATGGATATGGACTAGGGAACTATAAATATTACTATGGGTGTACCTAGGTACCCGTTCATTTTAAAAGTGAAAATCAATTGCTTATTTTTTCAAAAAAATCTTACCCGAATTCTAAGGTTATGGTTGTATAGACATGTTTTGATGATTTATCAATCTTAAATTAAGACAACTATTGCATGTTGCACTGTTACCAGTTAAGTCAGAGGTATATTTTTTGCAGATATCTCTTACATCCAAAACATCAGGGGGTAATGTACCCTATGAATCAAAATATTGATCGAAGCTCTGCACTGATATACACGAGAATGTTTCTAGGTGAAATAATCATAATAAATGTATTTTCATTATAAATACAGAAAAGTCATTTTGAGACAGAGTCATACATGGAATAGGTTCAAAAACTCACATAAGTTTACGCTGTAGACTTCTATTTGCCAATTTAAATAAAACTTATATTATAAAATTAGAATTGAAATTAAATAAATTGGTCATTTAAGTCATTTTAGAGCAGAACAATTTTTAATGAATGCACCCTGTTTTATTTATTAAATGACTGAATGTAAGCAGAGCTTCAAATCCCCTTATGATACCTCTATGTCACTTCATGACGTCACAAAAAAGCACGGACTTATAATTTGACGTAGTGTATGCGACGAACAATGGGGTACAGTAACGGGATGTCAAGTGTATATTACCAGCTTGCCCATAATTATTAATATATATTTAACATGTATAGTGTAGCAGTGCCGTGTAACTGACATTTTCAATTGATTTCTGCAAATTCCTTACTTTTTTGTTGTTATATTTTGATTCCAGCCTTTAATTTTATATCTATGTTAAGTATGTCAATTAAAAAAAAATGTTTTCAGCGTAAACTGAGAGCGAGCAGCTTTTAAATTAAACAGGATCACATGACCATAATAGTCAGTTATGACGGTTAGCCATTAACAAAGATGATGAATTAGCTGTACTATACATGTGTGACAGTTATAAAATATCAAATCAATTCTGTGAACATGGTGAAAGGGGTCACACTGAAACGCCAAATTAATTAGGCTTCTGCACACCTCAGATAAAAATGTTAGTATACACATGTATATTGCACAATTTTAAATACATGTTGTAGTGCATGAAGTTCATATGATTTGTAAACAGGTAAATATAGAACATTATATATAGACACTCGAGAATTCAAGTGTTCGACACACTGATATCTATAAAATCGGTCAAATAATTCGATTGAGCCGAATCACTTAGGCCATCAATGGTAAAACAACATACCTTTAGGCGTTGCAATTTTTTGTTTAACACCTGGCATTCCCTTCAATTCTGTCAATATCCGTTCTCGCTGTTGCAAAATGAGTTGTACTCTCGTTTTCGAATCATCAGTGAGTCGACATATTCTATTTAATTTATTTGAACAAAAGTGGCAAACACAACCTGTCATACCAATATTCATTTCAATAAAAATATGTTTCCACTGGTAAATACTTGTTTCAGAAGATAAATTTCGGTACGATTTACCCTTTACTTCTCCTAAACATATCGTACACTTTTTTGGTATGGAGGCCGCCATTTTTTTAATTTTCAGATACTCTCCACATCGTGAAAACCTCCTTTTTTATAACGAGCCATTTCATTGGATGATAATAACTGATGCATATTCATAACTCATTCATTTACTACGAAGTTTCGCCAGCCAATTTTCCCACGGTATATTCCGTAATAGACCGTGGGTTCGGACGATGCATGAAGATATGACATAACATATTTTACACTAGCTCACTTCTAACTGTCCACCTACGTGGAAGCTATCATGTTTTATCAGTACGTGGACGCTATCGTGTCCGTCGGTGCTATCATTTTTTAAAAGACATCACCATTTTGTTTTAAAAAGCAAGTATCTTGAAATAAAGTGCACATTAAAATTGCATCGAAACAATATTTCTTTCCATAACAAAATTTTCTATAAAGTACACAAACTTTAGGAGATTTTCCGCATTTTAGGGTTCATCCGTGGAATTAGCCACAGAATGTTCTTGTTGACACGCAGTCAAACGTCGGAATTTTTAAGTGTTAGAGAAAACTATAGAAGCAAGGACGATGGTAGGGCTATCAAATTAATTGGCAAAACATTCCGCATAAGTTGGTATGGGTGTCAGGAGACAATGCAATGTGAAAGTATTCAAATACCTGACAAAGTCTTTCCGAAGCGATGAAATTAAACGGCCAGGCAGCTCTGAAAGCAGTGATCCCACGTGAAAACACGCGTGAATAAAAAACGCTATTTCAACGAAAACATTGTATTAGTATTTTTTTAGCTCACCTGGCACAAAGTGCTAGAGTGAGCTATTAGGATCGCATTCTGTCCGTTGTCCGTACGTCCGTCCGTGTGTCCGTCCACCATTTCCTTCAAACAACATCTCTGAAACCACTGGGCCAGTGTTGATGAAACTTTGCAGGAATGTTCCTTGCATGAAACTCTATCAAAGTTGTTCAAAGAATTCCATTCCATGCAGAAGTCTGGTTGCTATGACAACAAATAGGAAAAACTTAAAAAATCTTCTCTAAAACCCCAAGGCAGAGAGCTTAGATATTTAGCATGTGGCAATTTCTAGTGGACGTCTACCAAGATTGTTCAAATTATGACCCTGGGGGGGGGTCACTTGGTTTTACATAGGCTTATACAGGAAAACCTTTAAAAATCTTCTTCTCTCAAACCACAAGACCGTTTCTCTACGGGGGGGTTGTTTTTTTTTTTTTTTTTTTATAAAAAAACCCTCTACGGATTACTAACTACGGTTCTGATATATAATTGGTCATGTGTTTTTTAAAGCGTGTTGCGTTTCTTGCCGGTATGTGGGTATTTAGACAGTAATCGTGATCATTCGGACGCTGCATGATAAGAAAACATTAGATAACAAGCCTCTCGGGAACAGGATTAGTTCCAGAGGCCCGGATGTTCACGCAATATGGCAGAAAAAGCCGCTGCTTGATGATGAAAAAGAAACGGTTGGAATTAAAAAAGCGTTTAATGCTTATTATATCTGTGAAAGTGAAAACTACTGACAGCAGCCCAAAACACTGAGAGTAGCTGTCCAAACTACTGAAAGACTCGAAATAGGGTAAACAGGTCTGCAAGACCTAATGATATGATATTTGGGATATAGAAATGCCTAGTGGACCTCTACTAAGATAGTTCAAATTATGACGCCCAGGTCAAAATTGACACCTCCAGGGGGTCACTTGACTTTACATAAGCTTATACAGGAAAAACTTTAAAAATCTTCTTCTCTGAAACCACAGGGCCTAGAGCTTAGATATTTAGCATGTAGCATTGCCTAGTAGACTTCTTCAAAGTTGGTTCAAATCATACCCCTGGGTTCAATATTGGCCCCGCCAAGGTCACTTGTTTTACAAAGACGTATATAGGAAAACCTATTTGGTATGTAACATTGTCCTGTGGTCTTCCACCTACTTTGTTTAAATGATGCCTCTTGGGTCAAAATTGTCCACACTTATTAGGAAAGTGGACTTGGATTCAGGTGAGCGATATAGGGCCATCATGGCCCTCTTGTTTCCATTTTTGCCACTGTCTGCATTCCAAATTCGGAAAGTTTCTGACTTTCAGAAATTATAAAATCATATGAAATTGTTAATTATCAGTAGTAAATGTACATGATTTTACTTTTTGTGCATACATGTACTGAAGTGTCAATCTAATTGTGAAGATACTGCAATTGTTTTGGGAGAAATGGACACTTGTGTGTAAGGGGAAACAGCCTTTAAAAGTTTGTAAATTGCACCAAAAAAATCACTGTGTAATTCAAATAATTTGACTAAAACATACAACAAAGATATAAAACTGACTGATTATGATAGCAATTAATTTAAATCGCTGTTTAGCTTGACCTGATTTTTTGACAGATTAAGTATAACCCTTTATATAGCAAACCATGTCACTAGTTTCATTGGTTATTCTGCATACACTTGTAAGTCAGTGAGAAACAACTTTACATCACATTAAATTTTGATGTGTGCATTTTAGTTGGACTTTGTTTATCACATGCATGTCAGTGTTTTACAGATGAAAGGTGATAATTCAGAGATTATTGGTCTTTGATTATTCTGTAAGGTCAAGTCAACTTGAGGGTGAAGTGAACTTGGCTTTTGAGCGATACAGGTCCTATTTGTACCTCTTATTTCGATTTCAGATTCCCACATAGCTCTAAGAAAACTTATTGATGAAGCAGAAAATGAAGCACAGCTGATGATGACACTGGCAGTTCATTTCTTCTGCAAACTCTCGGTTTCCCGTGGTTGTAAAATGAATAAATATGCTAGAGGGAAAGAAGGCACCAATTTCAAGAAATTTGAAGACGTTGCAAGATTTGATGACACATCAATTGGTAAGTCCTTCAGTATAATGCATTTTAAGCTCACCTGATTAAATGCTCAGGTTTTGCGTTCACCTTTTGTCCATCATCTGTCCTTTTGTACATCAACATTTTATTGCAAACGTCATCCCAGAAACCACTGGGTCAGTTTCAACCCAACTTCACAGAAATATTCAAGATGCTCGAAGAATTCATTTCTATGCAGAACTCTGGTTGCCAGGGCAGCCAAAAGGAAAGACTTAATCTTCTTGTTAAAAAAACTGACAGCCTACAGCTTAGATATTTGGTGTGTAGCATCATATAAGTGGATCTCTATCAAGATTGTTAGCTCACCTGGCTTTGCCAGCGTGAGCTTTTCTGATGGATGATGTCCGTCATCTGTCGTCCGTCAACATTTTGATTCAAATGACATCTCCTCTGAAACCTCTAGGCCAATGTTGATAAAACTATGCAGGAATGTTCCTTGCATGAAGCTCTACCAAAATTGTTCAAAGAATTCCATTCCATGCAGAACTCTGGTTGCTATGGCAATAAATAGGAAAAACTTTAAAAATCTTCTTCTCTGAAACCACAAGGCCTAGAGCTTAGATATTTGGCATGTAGCATTGTCTAGTGGACCTCTACCAAGATTGTTCAAATTATGACCCCAGGGTCAAAATTGACCCCAGTGGGTGGGCACTTAGTTTTTGCATAGGAATATATAGGAAAAACTTTAAAAATCTTCTTCTCTGAAACCACAAGGCCTAGAGCTAAGATATTTGGCATGTAGCATTGTCTAGTGGACCTCTACCAAGATTGGTCAAATTATGACCCCCGGGTCAAAATTGACCCCGCACCGGGGGTCACTTAGTTTTGCATAGGCTTATATAGTAAAAACTTCAAAAATCTTCTTCTTTGAAACCACAAGGCCTAGAGCTTAGATATTTGGCATGTAGCATTGGCTAGTGGACCTCTACCAATATTGTTCAAATTATGACCCCCAGGTCAAAATTGACCCCGCGGGGGGTCGGCACTTAGGCTTTATAGTAAACACTTCAAAAATCTTATTCTTTGAAACCACAAGGCCTACAGCTTAGATATTTGGCAGGTAGCATTGGCTAGTGGACCTCTACCAATATTGTTCAAATTATGACCCCCGGGTCAAAATTGACCCCGCACCGGGGATCACTTAGTTTTACATAGGCTTATATAGGGAAAACTTTAAAAATCTTTTTCTCTGAAACCACAAGGCCTAGAGCTAAGATATTTAACATGTAGCATTGGCTAGTGGACCTCTACCAATACTGTTCAAATTATGACCCCTGGGTCAAAATTGACCCCGCACGGGGGGTCACTTAGTTTTACATAGGCTTATATAGTAAAAACTTCAAAAATCTTCTTCTTTGAAACCACAAGGCCTAGAGCTTAGATATTTGGCATGTAGCATTGGCTAGTGGACCTCTACCAATATTGTTCAAATTATGACCCCCAGGTCAAAATTGACCCCGCACCGGGGGTCACTTAGGCTTATATAGTAAAAACTTCAAAAATCTTATTCTTTTAAACCACAAGGCCTACAGCTTAGATATTTGGCAGGTAGCATTGGCTAGTGGACCTCTACCAATATTGTTCAAATTATGACCCCCGGGTCAAAATTGACCCCGCACCGGGGATCACTTAGTTTTACATAGGCTTATATAGGGAAAACTTTAAAAATCTTTTTCTCTGAAACCACAAGGCCTAGAGCTTAGATATTTGGCATGTAGCATTGCCTAGTAGACCACTTCAAAGTTTGTTCAAATTATGCCCCTCGGGTCAAAATTGACCTTACCCGGGGGGGGGGGATCATTTGTTTTACAAAGGCGTATATAGGAAAACTTATTTGGTATATAACATTATCTAGTTATCTTCCACCAGACAAGTGGACTTGTACCAAGGTGAGGGATATAGGGCCATCTTGGCCCTCTTGTTAAAATAGCTTGGCACAAATGTCTAGCACATCAAGACGACATGTTGCGTGCAAGACCCACGTCCCTAGCTCAAAGGTCAAGGTCATACTTAGCGTTTGAAGGTAATGGATTCCTATATATATGCATATATGCACACATTCATGTCCGGACTGTAACTTTGTCATGCATTGATGGATTTTAAAATAACTTGGCACAAATGTCTAGCACATCAAGACGACGTGTCGCCTGCAATACCCACGTCCCTAGCTCAATGGTCAAGGTCATACTTAGAGTTTGAAGGTAATGGATTCCTCTATATATGCCCAGACCTGTTTACTACTACGGATTCGCCGTATTTTTCACGTTTTTTACAGTACAAATTGACATTGAAAAACTACGGATTCTGATATATAATTGGTCATTGTTGTTTTTTAAAGCGTATTTCCGTTTCTTGCCGGTATTGTGGGTATTTAGACAGTAATCGTGATCATTCGGACGCTTGCATGATAAGAAAACATTAGATAACAAGCCTCTCGGGAACAGGATTAGTTCCAGAGGCCCGGATGTTCACGCAATATGGCAGAAAAACGCCGTCTGCTTGATGATGAAAAAGAAACGGTTGGAATTAAAAAAGCGTTTTAATGCTTATTATATCTGTGAAGGTGAAAACTACTGACAGCAGCCCAAAACTACTGAGAGTAGCTGTCCAAACTACTGAAAGACTCGAAATAGGGTAAACAGGTCTGTATGCATATGATACACACATTCGTGTCCAGACTGTAACTTTGTCATGCATTGAAGGATTTTAAAATAACTTGGCACAAATGTCTAGCACATCAAGATGATGTGTGGCGTGCAAGACCCACGTCCCTAGCTCAAAGGTCAAGGTCACACTTAGAGTTTGAAGGTAATGGATTCCTCTATATATGCATATATGCACACATTCGTGTCCGGACTGTAACTTTGTTATGCATTGAAGGATTTTAAAATAATTTGGCACAAATGTCTAGCACATCAAGATGATGTGTTGCATGCAAGACCCACATCCCTACCGCAAAGGTCAAGGTCACACTTAGAGTTTATAGGTAATGGAATCCTGTATATATATTTTAGAATATATACAGTGACCGGGAAAGGATTTTTTTCTATGTGACAAATGTCACGAATGTGTGAAAAGTTATGTGACATTTGAAATTTTTATGTGACATTTAAGAAAATGTATGTGACACTAAGAGTAAGACAATTTACAAGCCACATATTAATAAATGTGCAAGACACTTGGTTTAGAATATGGCCCTGGCTGTACGAAAGTGAGGGTGCATTGTCTTCTTCCAAGTTAATGGCCAACTTCAACTTGTTGACGATTTATTGCCAGGGTGCGAAGAAGAGAGAAAAATAGAAATAAAATTGAAAATATTAACAGTGAAGGATAAAACCAAGAGGAAGTTAGATAAAGTGTTTGGAACTGTTGGTCTCTGAAAGAGTCAACTGACCCAGCCTGTCATGATATCTCAGGCAGCTTTATACTTCCAATCTTTAATGGTGCGAGTGAAGAAGGATTGCTGTCGGTATTGGGTTCTGCAGAATGAATTGTAGAACTTACTAAAAGAATTTTATTCCGTTTTCATTGTCTGAATTTAAGATGTTCTGTTGAAGACGACTTTTGGTGTTGATGGCAATTTTATTGTTCTGTAAAACATGTGTGACCACTTTGCACCCTGATACAAAAGCATTGTGCTTTCCAGAGTCCACAAACGTTTTACAGAACAAGGCATCCACACTTTTGTACTGCCAGGGCCATATTTTAAACCCAGTGTCATGCTCCTTACATGGCTTGTAAACTGGCTTCCTTTTAGTTTCCCTCTTAGTCTCAGTTGGATTCGGAAAGTGGGGAGGAAGATTATTTAGCTGGTATTTTCCAGCTGAGCAGTTCGCTGTTTTGTCTACAGATATGTTAACTGAGGCTTGTAGCGTTGTGTTGTACCCAGATCGTTGGTGTCAACGCTTGTATGAAAGATTTTAGCGAGATTTGGCCAGCAATAGGGGCTAGTTTCCGTTTGGAAACATTTTCCGATAAAACGCTATTTTGTGAAAGAAGCGCTGAATTGACACCGATCATATAAACGCTTGTATTTATGGCAAAGCATACAGTAAAGCGCCTGATCGATACCCTTTTGCACTCAAAATATTTCGATTTTTTTTTGTATGCGACACAGGCGCATTTGATGGATTTTTTATGTGACATTTTTGCATTTTATGCGCAAATGGCGCATGGCGCGTGGGTTTCCCAGTCACTGTATATAGTCATTTAAAAAGGTTCCAGTAAAAACTCCCGTCACCATAATCCAAAGCAATAGAAAAACAATGTGTAACTCCCTAGAAAATTTGTATCCTTGTGAAAAAAAGATGTTAAATCTTTGTACTGTTTGGACGAAAATAACTTAAATAAGTGATCATGACTGAAAAATAACTTAAAGAAGTGATTAAGTGAGTGATGAATAAAAGATAAATATAACTTGTAGAAGTTATCTAAAATAACACTAAAATAACTTAAGCAAGTTACACCCCTGACTGAGAACTAGTTTCTGTAAAAAAATATGTAAAATTTGTAGTCATTTGTCAAAGTTTTTTCTCTTAATGTTCAAGCAATGAGAATTTCTGAATTTTTTGCAGAAGAATTGTTCAAACATCACTTTATTGAAAACTTATTTAAAAATGATAGGTCACCAGCCTTTTTATTGAGAAAAATGAGCTTTTGTCTCGGGTGGGAGGGTGGTGCTGGAGGGGAGGCCATGTACGTAATACAGATAGCTAAATGAAACTTTAACTGGACAAATTGTGCATAGTAAAAAACTTACAAATAATATGTAACAAAAAAGTATCCTTCTGAAAGCGTTTAACACAGTTTAAGGTAGGTCACGGGCTTCCCCCAGAAATCTGGTCATTTTTCTAAAAGGCAACACAGATTTAAGATATTTTGCCTGACAACCCTGTGACTTATTGTCTTTTGTAGAAATAATACGGTGAAGTGATATTTCCATGGAAACTGAGCTAAAAGCGCAACCTAGATGGGTTAATTTTCGTGTTATATTCGATACATCTCTTTCTATGTAGACAACGAAACGGTCTAATTTTCATAAATGCAATATCGAATCATTTATCCATCGGATAAAAACAAATATATCTAATATTTTTTGCCAAAAATATGAAAAAGTGGAACGAACCATGTAGGGGCGACAATTTTTAAAGCAAAAATAACTGCAAAGTTGACACATTTAATGTCAATTGCGAAAAAACAGCCCCGAGATAATAATTTGTTTAAAGCCCTATGGATTCTTAAACCAATTTAAAGCAATTTCATCAAATAAGAAAGGGGAGTCACTGTCCTTCTTTTCGTGCCACTGAAACTATTTTGAAGTGGGGAAAACATGAGAAATGTTGACGTAAAATACAAGATTGATGTGACGTAAAGAGCTGATACCGACATTTTCAGACGTTTCTTGTTAAAATAAATTACTAGCGTTGTTGTTGATCATGCAGAAGTCACTTTAGATTGATCCTTCAATGGTTAATTCACTTTGTAGTCGATACTTAAATGTAAAATTTGAATGTATTTTAATAAAAATGATAACAATTGATCTGTGTTACAGACTAGTTCGACACCATTTTATTTACTTGTAACACGGATCTTTTGTGGTATAATGTTACATTTATAAACACAATACAGAAAACATTCGACGTAAAACTGAAGAAGAGATATCATTTTACTTGCCGCATTTAGCCCGTCGTAAATACAATATCTTCAATATAAGAATGGGCGCAGATATATATGCACATGACAACAGTGTGCATGGTGGGATGTTGGTCTAGTGATGCTTGTCAGTATGAGCGTTTTATATAGAGTATTTTTCTTGAAAAGTACTTGAATTTGAGTCAAGTGCTTGAAAAGTACTTGAATTCTGTGCTGGCAAAAAGTCCTTGAAAAGTACTTGAATTTGAAGATGAAACTAATGAATTTCTTTAAAAGTCATTGAATTTGTATGTTCTGCGTAAAAAACGTCCACAATAATTGTATCACGCCTTAAAAATGACGAGAAAACAGTCTATAGATACGTATCAGTCCATCGAACATGCTCACGTGTGATGTATCAACTACGCACCGGATTCGGGAATTTAGACACGCTTGCTCCAGGAGTGATTTCCCTTTACCAAAAGTCATGGTCGCGGAAAATTTGTGAAAAGGCATTTTCTCATCGACATTGCTCACGAATGATAGTTATAAAGCATGGATAAAGGAATTTAAGGGGAACAAACACAAGTGTATTTCGTTGTGTTGAATGAACTTATAGACATAGCGCATTATGGGCGAAAATGAATTGAAGAGTCATCAACGAGAAAAAAAGCATTCATTAACATGATAAACAAAATCTGACAATGAACGTTCCAATGAGTCAATACAGTCGGTCCTCATGACAAAAAATTTAGATTTGAATAACAAGTAAATATTGCGATTTTCAAGACAACATGTATTTTGCTTGATATTAATTTGAATAACCAAGATACATATTACATTGTCTTCCAAATATGATTTAAGGCGACATTTGACTATGTATCCCGACATGAAGTCGGATTTTTCGCATCATTTTAGTCCTTGAAAATTAGAAAAAAGTCCTTGAAAAGTCCTTGAAAAGTACTTGAATTTTGTCTCAGAACTTCTGTATGAACCATGTATAAAACTTCCTGATACAGTAGTACGCAAGAAAAGATTATATGATGAAACGCGAACAATATTATCAGTACCAGACGAGCGATTCAGTTGGGTAACATATGATATTACAGTTCAGATATCTTTATCATACATATACTTAGAGACAAACCGTGTATCACAACAACATTTAAGCCGTCACTTTTATCATCATGAAATGCTGTATCAGTTTTAAGAATTTTTCTTTTTATACGGAACAGTCCAGAAAATTCTTCTCTATACTTCTCTGCAAAAACAAAATGAAAACAGCGGTATGTGCTATAAAGCAAAGAAGAATTTTTAAAAAATTGTCTTCGCCCGTCCATTGATTCTATGTTTCTGTAGTTTCCTGTCACTGGAGACGTAGTGGCACAGGCGGGCGCGTTGGCCTCAGGATCAGAAGATCCTGGTTCGATTCCTGCCAGTGCCACGGCAGTTGTGTCCATAGGCAAGACAAAAATATTTACACATTGTCTCTCCCTCTCTCTCTTTGTGATTGATTTCATCTAGAATGTCTCAGTCTCCAGCGCGATTATCTAAGTTGTAAGAACTTGTTTCGCAATCGAGAAAAATATCTGAGGTAAATAGTTAGGGTTACTGCTGAATACACCCTGAAACTGCGTGTCCGCTTGATAACTCTTTTGTATAAAGTGTCGAATCTATGCCCTCTCCATGCAGATATATAAAGCATATTTTACTTAACATGTATCTGATTATCTCGGCAAATGAAGTACATGTACACTAATGTTTACGAAAAACTGTCATCTTTAAATTACTACTATAAATGTTTTGAAACAAATTTATTATTGTTAATTAGCGTCATCTTCAAAATTCATGCCTTGAGCGTTGGTCGAATTGGCCGCCGAGTGGTTTGAGGTGTTCGAAATTTGCATTGCTAGCCGATGACACGGAGTCCAGACGTCTACCTTCTTATGTTCTTATGCCAGGGTGAGCTTTTCTGATCAATGATTGTCCGTCGTCCGTCAACATTTTGATTCAAATGACATCATTCTCCTCTGAAACCTCTAGGCCAATGTTGATAAAACTATGCAGGAATGTTCCTTGCATGAAGCTCTACCAAAATTGTTCAACAGGGTGAGCTTTTCTGATCGATGATTGTCCGTCGTCCGTCAACATTTTGATTCAAATGACATCTCCTCTGAAACCTCTAGGCCAATGCAGGGCTCGACTTAGGACTGAAAACTTGATTGGACCTTCGGTCCACCTCATCTAGACTTCACTTGGCCCGAGGTCAACTGACCCGGACCAAAATATTTGTATCAATAAAAACTATAAATTCACTATGCAAAAAATATGTTTAAAAAGTAACGTGACTTTGAGTGGAGTTTTGAGTGAAAATATCGATCGCGGGACTATCGCGTTTCTCTTTGTATTTCTGAGTGACTTTTTTATTACATCATGTAATTAAAATATTTTAGTTAATAAAATACACCTGTAAAAGCGATCTGTTACAATTAGATTCTTTGAATCCCAAGGATTGATTCACACATCGCCGCCGCGGTATTTTCATTGCGAATCCGCGGCCGCTATGTATACTATTACTGCGTTTTTGATATCATCGTTTCAAAAAATTATTTTTTTATCTGAACCTCAATGTATATGTAAAATATTTATTTCCGTGACATATCCGCCGTATTTGGTCAATGTTTATTTTCCACTGTGCACTTGTCACTCGTGGTAGGTGTGAAACATACAGTATGGCCTGTCATAAAGGATGACAAAATTAACTCTTTCAATTTTGAAATTGTTTGCAAGTCCAAGCTATGAGATACCACTGATTGATGAAAGCGAAAACTTATTTCTCTAACAATTAAATAGTTCCGAATTTATTTATTTAAAACAAAACTACCGGAGTAATTTGTTCTGTTTGTTACAAAATCGACCAGTTTCAGCGTGTCCGTATTTCCATTGCCATTTATTGTGCTCTTTTTCAGCAACTGTGACAGTCGAATTTTTCCAGTAACAATTTTCTTATATTCATTTTAATGAATAACCTTTGCCGAATGAAGTATTTTTTACTGCAAACTTCTGTTAATGATAGAGATAAAGCCGCAGGTGTCACAAGATCAAAGAAGATCGCCGGCGCTTGTCGGCGCTAGTCAAGTTTCTTTGATCTTAGTAAAGCACGTGGCATTAATAAGACAGATATATTTTGACATGTACAAGTACTTGTTGACTTTGGATTATAAAAAAATTATTTTGGATGAGATAATGTCACGAGTAAGTTTTATTTTTGTTGATACAATATATCGAAAACGCTACACAAATGTACGTCGGCTGGCCTATGAATTTCAATTTTTAAAAAGTATAAAAGACACACAAAAAACGCGTGTTAATAAATATCTATGGAAAAGAATTTCAATTTAATATCTCGTAAACCCATTCAATCACACGTCAAGTACCGCGATTTTATTAACCCCCGCAAAGTGCCGCGATATTTCTCCGTACTCGAAGTTCCTCCAAGTTCTAAGTCACGCTATTTGGCACGATTGGAGGTGTATAAAACTCGATTTCAATTCGTTATAGATGGGTGTCAGTGACAAATCAGAAAGCACGTTACTAATTTGTTCTATAAACCCCTGACAAACAGATTTGTGCCATTGTCATCTCATTTTTGATGTGGACCGGCGGACCAGCTTACTGGACGGTCAGTTGGACCGTGGGCTTTTTAACTGGACACGGGCCAACGGTCCAGTGCTAAATCGAGCCCTGCCAATGTTGATAAAACTATGCAGGAATGTTCCTTGCATGAAGCTCTACCGAAATTGTTCAACAGGGTAAGCTTTTCTGATCGATGATTGTCTGTCGTCCGTCAACATTTTGATTCAAATGACATGAACCTCTAGGCCAATGTTGATAAAACTATGCAGGAATGTTCCTTGCATGAAGCTCTACCAAAATTGTTCAAAGAATTCCATTCCATGCAGAACTCTGGTTGCTATGGCAACAAATAGGAAAAACTTTAAAAATCTTCTCTGAAACCACAAGGCCTAGAGCTTAGATATTTGGCATGTAGCATTGTCTAGTGGACCTCTACCAAGATTGTTCAAATTATGACCCCAGGATCAAAATTGACCCCGTGCGGATGGGCCCTTAGTTTTCGCATAGGCATATATAGGAAAAACTTTAAAAATCTTCCTCTCAGAAACCACAAGGCCTAGAGCTTAGATATTTGGCATGTAGCATTGTCTAGTGGACCTCTGACAAGATTGTTCAAATTATGACCCCCAGGTCAAAATTGACCCCGCGCAGGTGGGCCCTTAGTTTTTGCATAGGCATATATAGGAAAAACTTTAAAAATCTTCTTCTCTGAAACCACAAGGCCTAGAGCTAAGATATTTGGCATGTAGCATTGTCTAGTGGACCTCTACCAAGATTGTTCAAATTATGACCCCCGGATCAAAAATGACCCCATACGGGGGTGGTCACTTAGTTTTGCATAGGCATATATATGAAAAACTTTAAAAATCTTCTTCTCTGAAACCACAAGGCCTAGAGCTTAGATATTTGGCATGTAGCATTGGCTAGTGGACCTCTACCAAGATTGTTCAAATTATGACCCCTGGATCAAAATTAACCGCGGGGGTGGGGGTGGGGGGTGTTCACTTAGTTTTGCATAGGCTTATATAGGAAAAACTTTAAAAATCTTCTTCTCTGAAACCACAAGGCCTGGAGCTTAGATATTTAGCATGTAGCATTGGCTAGTGGACCTCTACCAAGATTGTTCAAATTATGACCCCCGGATCAAAAATGACCCCATACGGGGGTGGTCACTTAGTTTTGCATAGGCATATATATGAAAAACTTTAAAAATCTTCTTCTCTGAAACCACAAGGCCTGGAGCTTAGATATTTAGCATGTAGCATTGGCTAGTGGACCTCTACCAAGATTGTTCAAATTATGACCCCCGGATCAAAATTGACCCCGCACGGGGGGTCACTTAGTTTTGCATAGGCATATATAGGAAAAACTTTAAAAATCTTCTTCTCTGAAACCACAAGCCCTAGAGCTTAGATATTTGGCATGTAGCATTGGCTAGTGAACCTCTACCAAGATTGTTCAAAATATGATCCCAGGGTCAAAATTGACCCCGCACCGGGGGTCACTTAGTTTAACATAGGCTTATATAGGAAAATTTTTAAAATCTTTTTCTCTGAAACCACAAGGCCTAGAGCTTAGATATTTGGCATGTAGAATTGCCTAGTAGCCCTTTTCAAAGTTTGTTCAAATTATGCCCCTGGAGTCAAAATTGACCTTGCCCAGAGGAGGGGGGGGGGTCACTTGTTTTACAAAGGCGTATTATAGGAAAACCTTTTTGGTATATAACATTATCTAGTGATCTTCCACCAGGCAAGTGGACTTGTACCAAGGTGAGCGATATAGGGCCATCTTAGCCCTTTTGTTTTTCTAAAACTAGAAAAATGGGAAATATACAATATCTCTAGTTGCAATTAAATTATTGTGACCACACTTGTGTATAGTCATTAATTACAAAAACCTTTTGTGGGATTGTGTTTCAGGGTCAAGGTCAAGGACACTGTTAAAAAATAATCCGTAAAGGGATGAAATCAGATGAGCGTTAGGCACCCGCAGGCGGTGCTCTTGTTAACTATTGTAGTTATATGTATAGAATATGTAACAGCGATATTTACTGCTTAAATTATTAAGATACTTATTTTTATGATTATTTAATCGAAATGATTATTTATCATATCTTATAAAAACAATTTTAAAGAATAAGATTATTTGATATATATTAAAGATCGAACTAAACTCACAATAGCTATCACCTTTAGAGTAGAGATGTGGACACCAACTCTGCTATATTTACATGTTCCGGGCTTTTCCCTGGACAAATGTCCGGGGATTTCCGGGGACAAATGTCCGGGAATTTCCGGGAACAAATGTGTCAAATATTCCATGATTTTCCGGGGATTTCCGGGGAAAATATTTCAAATATTCCGGGATTTTTCATGAAAAATTTTCCGCGATTAAACGGGGAAAATCCCGGAAAAGTCGTCTAAATACTCCGGGGTTTTTCTTTTCCGTGTATTTCAATGGAATTTAATGGAACTTTTATAGCCGGGCAGTTGGGCTTTTTAACTTGACCTCAGGGCCAACGGTCCAGTGCTAAATCAAGCCCTGTATCACAATACATATTTAGCTGGCGCGGATGTTCCTTGCATGAAGCTCTTCCAAAGTTGTTCAATGAATTCCATTCCATGCAGAACTCTGGTTGCTATGGCAACAAATAGGAAAAACTTAAAAAATCTTCTCCTCTAAAACTGCAAGGCTGAGAGCTTAGATATTTAGCATGTAGCATTGCCTAGTAGACTTCTTCAAAATTTGTTCAAATCATACCCCTGGGGTGAATATTGGGCCAGCCAAGGAGGTCACTTGTTTTGCAAAGACATATAGGAAAACCTATTTGGTATTTAACATTGTCTTATAGTCTTCAATTTACCAATTTAATTTACTTTGTTCAAATCATGCCTCATGGGTAAAGATTGACCACACCCATTAGGCAAGTGGACTTGTATTCAGGTGAGCGATATAGGGCCTTGTTTGAAAAAGTAGAATAAAAATGACATTATGAACTGACATTTTATCTTTATTATTGCCGAAGGTCCGACTCGGCAGTCTTGACGTTAAATAAAATATTGGTGCTTGACCTGATGGGCTATTCGTTTCTTAAAGCCAGGTGAAATATGTCAGTGGGGCTTGGATATATTTGGATATATTCGGGCGTGTCTGAATCATATAGCCCCTATGTCGACATCCAGAAAAATGGCAGCGCCCATACTCAACAAGGTTAATTTTAAGGTGAAGATTTTTTCCAAAACTACAACCAAGTTCAATCTTTTAAGTTATGTAGGTGACTGCCTTATCAGGTCAGGGCTGATTGATCTTGGGGGCAATCTGAAAGTCACAAAAAATGGCAGCAGTATTAAAGCAAGAAAGATGAGGAACTTTCTTGTGGTGTCACGACAATGGTGAAGGTGCTCATTGAACTTGTCTGTATAATTTATTTCATAGACTTTGTGTTCAACCACTTTGTGGTATAATGATTGTTAATCCCTGATTCCAGACTTCTTTATATGACTAGGTAATAAGGTGTTAGAATAGTAGGGATATGTAATAGAAAGTAATTAATTTAAAGTGTTTATATTTGTTCGAAAATGACAATTGTTGACGGAAGCAGTAAACTGATGGGCATGTTCAGTATGTGCTCTGTTTAATACAGTAGTAGAAAAGTCCTTCCTACTCAATAGTTTAGAACAATTTCCCATAAACCAAGAGATATAAAAACTCTGGCCTAAAATTGGCACTTATATTAGGCGATTATGTAATTTTCTGTTGCTGGAGATGTTGAATTTCCATGTTAAAGATTTGTCCTAGATAAAGTTTAACATTCACCTCCCAAAAAAGGTCATATATATAAAATCAAATGAATCTGTAATACTGTAATACATACAAAACATTTAAGAAGATATTAGATTTATCAATGGCAATTAAATAATTGCCTGTGCACATTTTTCTTTCATAAGAAAATAAGCTGTTGCTCTGTTTTTTTCTAAAATTTACTCTTCCATCTATCAGTTTGGACAGTACCTTAAATTGTTGAAAAGATGAATAGCCCACAGTGCAGATCATGATCAGACAGCAAAAAAAATTAAAAGTGAACAGTGTTGATCATGATCAGACAGCAAAATAATGAGAAGCGAACAGTGCAGATCATGATCAGACAGCAAAATAATGTATAACAAACAGTGCAGATCACGATCTGACAGCAAAAATGAATAGTGAATAGTGCAGATCATGATCAGACAGCAAAAAATAAATAGCCGGTGGTGCAGAGCATGATCAGATAGCAAAATATGAATAGCTAACATTGCAGATCTTGATCAGACAGCAAAATAAGAATAGCTCACAGTGCAGATCATGATCAGACAGCATAAAATGAATGATCAGACAGCATAAAATGAATAGCTTACAGTGCAGATCATGATCAAACAGCAAAAAAATTATTAGTGAACAGTGCAGAAATTTACCCATTTCATTCTGGATACACCTTTTGGTGTAGTTACCCTTTTCATTCTGGATACACCTTTTGGTGTATGTTGGTCAATTTATGTACTGCATGTATTGTTTCCGTTAAAATATGCATTTTATACTGAAAATCAGGCATTTAAAGTTATAATTTTCTTTATCAGAATTAAATTCCCCATCTTATGGTTAAACTTTTGAAACTGTATTTTAATTATTGAGTTAATTATAACAATGTAAAAACTGACATGTAAGTAAAAATAATTACGCTCATGAAAATATTACTCAGCAAAACTTATTTTTTTCTCCTAACCTCATCATTTAACCAAAACATATGATGTAACACATCAATTTAATCTGCTAAATGTAAGCAATCTCACTGTGTAGAAATGATGATGATTTATTGCTTAAGGGCATAAAATTTGGCACATTTCATGACCCCCCTTGTCACGCCGGGGGAACCCGCATATGAAGTGCAACATGCACTACCGTAAAAATCATATGCGGAGCTTCCGGAACTCCATATGCGGATAAATTTAAAGGAAAAACAAGGTAGGTGACGTTACATCGGTCCATTTTTCATATAATCAAAGAAAAATTGCAAAAAAACTCGAATGCTATTCGACCCTCACATAAATTCCGCGTCTCTCCATATATGTTGTTTGCTTGAAAGTTTAGAAATGACAATGAAATCTTTGAACAAAGTGTCTGACAAATGTGAAAGAAAGTAGTCAACAATTATTAATGATCATGTTTTTGTTGTAAATCGCATTTCTGGCGAGGTATGAACGAAGAATATTAGAAAATATGTACATATATGCTCTTGTAAGAAAACAACATACACAAAATGATCTGGGAAGGAATTCCTCGGCTAAAATGTAGATGCACTACATATGCGCAGTGTGCACTCCATATGTGCTATAAGATGTTGTATGGGATTGTTCAAAACTCTCATGATTCATAACGTGCTATTTCTTGAGTTATTTTCAACAAAGTTAAAATGATACCAGAAAGGAAGTCCGTTTATTGTAGCAAATGTCACTTGTAAAATTATTTACAAGGAAAGAAAAGTTTGTTTGATACTGATATTATCAGGAAAATTTCTTGTCCACCGCAAAAAATGTACGTCTCTGTGAACAAATATAGTCACACTGGGTTGAAATAAGATAAGATAAGGTAAGTTATATTTCTTGTCGGAAATACTACAAACAGTAAACAAAGCATGCAGTTTACAGCATAGCAGTTCATTGTAGGAAGAGGAGTAATCTTATACACAAATCTCAGAGCCCTTTCTTGTATTTTTTTTCCTTTTTTCAAGTATTTGTTTCAGAACAAAAGTGCCAAGCCATAGAGCAGAAATTGAAATTCGACAAAATAAATATGTGAAAATATTCAGCTTTTAAAGTTTAATTAAATCTTTCCAATTCGCTTCAAAATATTTCGTTGCCTTTCTGCCTTTTTACAGATTGTCAAAACTTAAAGAGACATTATGCACATTTTTTTCAAGTAAAAATCCAGCTGAAAATGGTGTGTGTACAAAAGTGTAGAGGAAATAATAACTTTTAACCCAATACACCAAACTCTTCCCGCTACCAGTATGAAAAAATAACTTACAAAATATTGATTTTCTTATTTGACTGGGAGTGTCAATTTAAGAACAGAACAACTGCATGCAGGAGTTGCTTCCCTTCTACTGCCGAAATCTCTACCAACATCAACAACGACACGTTCAACTGTCATTTTATCAGTCCGATTTTTTTTATATCTAAAGCACCAACTTCAAATACTAATGCGGCATAATCATTAATTTAACACATTTAAATGCACAGCAACCAAAAATTGCTTTTATAAAACTGTCACCAAAAATACAGTTTGTGCAGTAATATCGCATAATGTCACTTTAATTTGTAATCCGTATCTGTACCCAATAATTAAACTGTATCTTCACAGGATAGTTACTGGACCCTATGATAAAAACTGGATGTTTCAAAAATGATCTTTTGACTATTGCTATTGACTGAAACTTGTCTGGATTGGCTTGCATTTTGTTACATTTAAACCAGTCAAGAAGAACATTATTTTCAGTTTGCAAAACTTGTATTAATGCATGAAAGTTTGGCGAATGAAATGACAAGGTGCTGTCGTCAGCATAGTTATTATAATGTATATGTATGAAACAAACGAATATCATTTATAAATACATTAAACATTACCAGGCCTAAAATTGAACCTTGAGGCACACCTTCAGTTATACAAGTCCATGAGTTCAGACAAAACAATTTTGCTAGAATAATATTGTAAGGGAGGCAATCAAAGGCTTTAGGCAGATCCGTGAGGACTGCTGCTACATACTCATTTTCGTCGAGGGCCTGCCTCAAGTCATCCAACAATGTTAGTATTACAGTCTGGCAACCATGACCTTTCCTGAAAGCATAAAAATGTCAAAATTAGTGTCAACGTAAGTTGAAACTTGGTGAGCTAAAAATCTATAAAAGTTTTTGAAGGTATGGGCAGAATACTTACAGTTCTGTAATTAGATTGAAATAAAGCGTCACTCTTCTTAAAAAAGACGTGTTACTTGTGCTTATTTTAATATATCTGGAAAATTGTTAGAGTAGATGGAGAATCTATTAAACTAGTAAGCGGTCCAATGAGTGAAAATTTACCATACTTAAGCATTTAACATATATTTAATAGCCTCACATTAAACTTATCAATTATTTTAGATAATGGTATCTTCATTTATAGGCACAAAATTAAAACTGTTTTGGGAGAAATTCCTATCATGAATTTTGTTCAAACTGGGATGGTCTTGTGGGTTAAACGTTGCCGATGTGAAATATAATTGCTGGGCCCATGATTGATCTCAGCCCGCTACTGAGAGACATTAATCCTTGTGCTACACAGTGTACACTTAAACTTTTAGCTCACATTCCGGAGAAGGGGTCAAGTGAGCTTTTGTGATAAAAATCTTATTTCGTTATATGCTGATGTATATAAACGTGTGTAAAGCCATATATCACAATAAGTTAAGCTACTAGTATCACACTATTCTTTGCTTGTTAAAATTTTACATATGACATTTGCTACAATAAACGGATTTCTATTAGTGTATCATTCTAACTTTGTTGAAAATAACTCAAGAAGCAGTGCGTTATGAATAATAAGTTTTGAACAATCCCATACAACATCTTATAGCACATATGGAGTGCACACTGCGCATATGTAGTGCATCTACATTTTTGCCAGGAATTCTTTCCCAGATCATTTTTGTGTATGTTGTTTTCTTCCAAGAGCATATATGTACATATTTTCTAATATTCTTCGTTCATACCGCCAGAAATACGATTTATAACAAAAACATGATCATTCATAATTGTTGACTACTTTCTTTCACATTTGTCAGACACTTTGTTCAAAGTTTTCATTGTCATTTTTAAACTTTCAAGCAAACAACATATATGGAGAGATGCGGAATTTATGTGAGGGTCGAATAGCATTCGAGTTTTTTTTGCAATTTTTCTTTGTTTATATGAAAAATGGACACATGTAACATTACCTACCTTGTTTTTCCTTTAAATTCATCCGCATATGGAGTTCCGGAAGCTCCGCATATGATTTTTACGGTAGTGCATGTTGCACTTCATATGCGGGTTCCCCCGGCGTGCTTGTAGGGGACAGAAAGCGATGATCTGACAGTTGTAAAAACAATGTATCTAGGATTAATTTTAATATCACTTGGGTCATTATGTTAGTAATGCTATTGTTTATTGTCTCTGACCACAAGTGGTCACTTTGCACTTGTTAATTGTAATTTTTAGCCCCAAGGGGATCTGGAGCAATCCAAATTTGGTGGTGTTAGTGAAATTTTGAAACCACTCTCATAATGTATATTTATATGATAATTATGTTTAAAGTGAATGGATCTTAATTTTTTTTTTCACTACTGAATTAAGCATTAAAATTGCAACAGATCATACATTTACATTATTATGATGAGATTATTCTTTCTACCTGAAAAATGGAAAAGAATGTTGATTTTTCCAAAGAAAATTTTAAGAAAAAAAATTCCCAAGATTTATAACCTGTCTTTATTACATAAAATTTATCACTTATTTTAAAAGTTCTTGAATGAAAATTACACCAATGTGTAGATAATTTTATATGCTTTAAATAAATGTACACTTTTGTTATGTTATAAGTAAAATAATTATCATTAGCAGTGAATAATCTAGCCGTGCGTATTGCATCATAGACGCACAAAAAATGAAAAGGACGCAAAGATTTGAAATATGTGCGTCCTTTAGGACGGGGAAAAGCCGTGCAGACTTGGGTATATGCTCGCGGCAGTTTGTATAAAAGAATATCGTCCACCAAACTTGCATTTCCTGCGAGTATTTAGAAGCATTTTGGCATGAAATCGTTAAAAAGTCGCGGCACTTCGCGGGTGTAAAATCGCGGTACTTCAAGTGGTGTTTCAGACAGCTAACAGGACATTAAATTAGAATTATTTTACGTGAAAATTTGTATACACGTATTTTTTTACTTTTGTACATTTATCAAATTTGAAAATATTTGCCGACCAGCGAACATTTGTATAGCTTGATATAGTGCATAACCAAATAAAACTTACTCATATTATACATTGTCTTTTTATAATCCAAAATAATCAGACCTGTCAAAATATTCGGTCTTTTTAATGCCACGTGCTTCGCTTGGATCAAACGAAACTCAGCGTCGGCGTACGTGCTTTGATCTCATAACACCTGCGGCTTTATGAGTAAAAGAAGTCGCTGTGGAAATTATTTTATTCGACAAAGGTAATTCTTTAAAGTAAATACATTGTAGAAGAAAATTGTTACTTAGAAAAAATCGGCTTGAAGGCGCCCGCGATTTTGTTATAAACATAACGTTTATTTTAAATAAAGAATAGTTGGAACTTATAAATGTTAATTTAGTTAATTGAAAATACTTTTTTCAAACAGTGGTGTCACATAGCTCGAAATTTCAAAGTTGACGTAGTTAGTTTGTCACCCTTTATGAATGCTCGTATTTTTCACACCTACCGCGACATTCACAAGTGACAAATGATAATTGGAGAATAAACATCGAATAATTACAGCAGATTTTTTAACGGAAATAAATATTTTAAATCTACGTAAAAGGTAATTAATATTTTCAGTACAGTAATTCAATACTTTTAGAAACAATTTATTTGAAGAAAAAAACAACACATTACAGCGGCGATTCGCAAAGAAAGTAATTCGGCGAGGATGTCCGATTCTATTTTCTGACTTTTTGGAAAGGGACTCATTGTTTCATAGCTGGGACTTATTGTTTTGAAAAATGTGCGTCCCAGGGACTCATATAAATCAAAACCTAGATTATTCACTGCATTAGGAACAATTTTTAGCTCGACTTTTCTATGAAAAGGGGAGCTATCCTACTCGCCCCGGCGTCGGCGTCGGCGTTGGCGTCACACCTTGGTTAAGTTTTTCGTACCACCCCACTTTATTTCAAAAGTATTAGAGGTATGGCTTTGAAACTTACCATACTTGTTTACCATCATAACCTCCATCTACAGACAAGAGTACATAACTGTCAAGGTTTTTGACAGAATTATGGCCCTTTTTTGACTTAGAAAGTGTATTGAGCTTGGTTAAGTTTTTCGTACCACCTCACTTTATTTCAAAACCACTGGAGGTATTGCTTTGAAACTAACCGTACTTGTTTACCATCACGACCTTCATCAACAGACAAGAGGACATAACTCTGTCAAGGTTTTTGACAGAATTATGCCCCTTTTTGACTTAGAAAATACATTGAATATGGGTAAAATCCACTTATTACCTTAACCCTTTGAGATATTGCTTTGAAACTTTTAATGCTATTTCACATCATTACCCCCCATCTGTACGCAAGAGAAGGTAACTCTGTCAGGGATTTGTTTTAAAAATTAAGGCCTTTTATCAACTTAGAATCTTGGTTAAGTTTTTCGTACCAGTCCACTTTTTGACTGAACTGTTTGAGATATTAATTTGAAAGTTGGAATACTTGTTTACCATCATGATTCCCAAACATGGAGAGGAGAAGGTAATTCTGTCAAGGATTTTATTTGAATTATGGCCCTTTTTGACTTAGAAACTCAGTTAAAATTTCCACTTGTTAACTTAACCAATAGAGATATTACTTTGAAAGTTGGAGTACTTATGTACCATCGTAAGACCTATCTGTAAGCAAAAGAAGATAACTCTTCTTGATTTGTACTTATAAATTCCTAGTTGAAGTCTTGTGTGCTATTAACTGTCAAAGTTTTGTTTTATTGGCAAGCACTAAAAAAGTCGAGCACGCTGTCCTACTGACAGCTCTTGTTTATTGCCATGTATACATTTTTTTCGAAGTCCTAGTCACAGCTGATAAGTGCTTCAGATATATTGAGACTATCTTATCTGATTACCTTCCAGAATGAAATGGGTTAATAGTGAACAGTTCAAAAATAATGAGGCTTAGAGCTTAGATATTCAGCATGTGGCATGAATCTCTACCAAGATTGTTAAAATCATGACCTATGGATCGGCCAAGGGGGCAACTAGGTCAAAGAAGTCGCTCTCACATGTCTCATTTCGCTTAATCTGCAGATCAAAGCAAATCAAAGCCACTGCTGAAATTCTGATGACATATGTTGACCTTTGACCCAGAGTAGTCAGCATAGAAAATATATACTAACTTGAATAAACTACACTTCCAACGAATCAATAATAATACATGATATTTGTTGTCCCTTTCATTTATTGCCTCAGACATCTGTCAAATTTTTGACACGTTTCCATGTATTCAAAATACACATGATCTTACCATATCAGTTTTTGTACACCGTTAGCAGTTATTTAGATGATGTTGAGTGAAGAAATTATTAAAACATTTGGCTAATTATACCCCCAAAAGGAAGTTTAGGGGGGTATATAGGAGTCACCCGGTGGTTGGTTGGTCGGTCGGGCGGTCTGTTGCATTTTCCTTGTCCGGAGCATAACTTGAAAACTACTTGTTGGAATTCAATACAACTTCATACAATGGTCAAGCACATTGAGAGGAAGTGCAGTGCACAAGAACTATAACTCTATCTTGAGTATTTACAGAGTTATTGCCCTTTGTTACTTTTCCTTGTCCAGAGCATAACTTAAAAACTACTGGTTGGAATTCATACAACTTCATACAATTGTCAAGCACATTGAGAGGAAGTGCAGTGCACAAGAACCATAACTACATCTTGACTAATTACAGAGTTATTGCCCTTTGTTGCTTTTCCTTGTCCGGAGCATAACTTGAAAACTACTAGTTGGAATTCAATACAATTTCATACAATGATCAAGCACAATGAGAGGAAATGATGTGTACAAGAACCATAACTCTATCTTGAGTATTTACAGAGTTATTGTCCTTTGTTACTTTTTCTTGTCCAGAGCATTACTTGAAAACTACTGGTTGGAATTCAATACAATGTCATACAATGGTCAAGTACATTGAGAGGAAGTGCAGTGCACAGGAACCATAACTCTATCCTGACTCATTACAGAGTTATTGTCCTTTGTTACTTTTCCTTGTCCAGAGCATAATTCGAAAAGTACTAGTTGGAATTCAATACAACTTCATACAATGGTCAAGCACAATGAGAGGAAGTGCAGTGCACAGGAACCATGACTCAATCTGGACTCATTACAGAGTTATTGCCCTTTGTTACTTTTCCTTGTCCGGAGCATTATTCAAAAACTTCTGGTTGGAATTCAATACAACTTCATACAATGGTCAAGCACAATGACAGGAAGTGCAGTGGGAAAGAACCATAACTCTATCTTGACTAATTTCAGAGTTATTGCCCTTTGTTACTTTTACTTGTCCGGAGCATTATTCGAAAACTATTGGTTGGAATTCAATACAACTTCATACAATGGTCAAGCACATTGAGAGGAAGTGCAGTTTCATGGTTCGCACAGGCCTTGAAAAGTACTTGAATTTGATGCCAAGTGCTTGAAAAGTACTTGAATTCCGTGTTGGGAAAAAGTCCTTGAAAAGTACTTGAATTTGAAAATAAAACTATTGAATTTCTTTAAAAAGTCATTGAATTGGTATGTTCCGCGTAAAAAACGTCCAAAATAGTTGTATCACGCCTTAAATGACGAGAAAACAGTCTGTATCTGTATCAGTCCATCGAACCTGCTCACGTGTGATGTATCAACTGCGTACCGGACTCGGGAATTTAGACACGCTTGCTACCAGAGTGATTTCCCTTTACCAAAAGTCATAGTTGCGGAAAATTTGTGAAAGTTAGCCGAAATAAGAGCATTTTATCATCGACATTGCTCACGAATGATAGTTATAAAGCATGGATAAAGGATTTTAAGGGGAACAAACACAAGTGTACTTGCGTTGTGATGGATAAACTTATAGACATTGCGCAATATGGGCGAAAGTGCCTTGAAGAGTCATCAACGAGAAGAAAAGCATTTAAAAAAAAATCTGACAAATGAACGTTCCGATGAGTCAATACAGTTGTTCTTCATGACAAAAAATCTAGATTTGAATAGCATGTAAATATTGAGATTATCAACATGAATTTTGCTTGATTTTAATTTGAATAACCAAGATACATATCAACATTGTGTTCCAAATATGATTTAAGGCGACATTTGACTATGTATCCCGACATAAGGTCGGTTTTTGCGCATCATTTTAGTCCTTGAAATTTGGAAAAAAGTCCTTGAAAAGTGCTTGAAAAGTACTTGAATTTTGTCTCGGAACTTCTGTATGAACCATGAGTTTACAAGAACCATAACTCTATCTTGACAAATTACAGAGTTATTGCCAAGAACAATATCTCTTTTTAGTTTGTTTGCTAGGTATCCTGTTGCTACGAACGTTCTCGGTTTATAAAGCAGTCTTTTGGGGGTATTAATCACATTTAGTGATAGCTCTAGTTTTAATTATTTTACCAAAGAAAACAACCACGAAATAACGAATCTGTACCGATTTGCGGATAATCAACATTTCGTTGTCAATTATGAAAGAGATTTAATTAAAAATGATTATACATTTAACAAATGTTTTAATATGAATATTGAAACATCAACTTTATTGTTAACAAAATTACAACCACAAAATTTGGCATCTTCACTGATTTCCGGGTAGACGAAATTTCGGACATATTAAATATAAAGAACATTAAATTAAAATGAATAAATGCTAAAACAACAACAAAAAATCTTTGGTAAATTTCAGAAAAAATCATGGTAGAAATGGGATTAAAAGCTGTATCATTTGTGAACTAGAGGCCTAGCATTGTCTACTGGACCTCTACCAAGATTGTTCAAATTATGATCCCCGTCAGTTTTGCATAGGCTTATATATATATAGGAAAAACTTTAATAATCTTCTTCTGAAACCACAAGGCCTAGAGCTTAGATATTTGGCATGTAGCATTGTCTAGTGGACCTCTACCAAGATTGTTCAAATTATGCCTCTCAGGGGTCAAAATTGACCCCGCAAGGGTGGTCACTTAGTTTTGCATAGGCTTTATATAAGAAAAACTTTAAAAATCTTCGTCTCTGAAACCACAAGGCCTAGAGCTTAGATATTTGGCATGTAGCATTGTCAAGTGGACCTCTACCAAGATTGTTCAAATTATGACCCCCCGCCCCCCACCCCCCACGCGATCAAAATTGACCCCGCACGGTTTTGCATAGGCTTATATAGGAAAAACTTTAACAATCTTCTTCTCTGAAACCACAATGCCTAGACCTCTTCAAAGTTTGTTCAAATTATGACTCTGGGGTCAAAATTGACCTTGTGGAGGGGGGGGGTCACATGCTTTACAAAGACGTATATAGGAAAACCTATTTGGTATATAACATTGTCTAGTGATCTTACACCAGGCAAGTGGACTTGTACCAAGGTTAGCGATATAGGGCCATCTTGGCCCTCTTGTTAGTCTTGCATAAGTGTTATATACACATGTATCTCATTGAGTTAAATAAACTGTAACAAATACACTTCTTGATAACGAATACAAATATAACTCATAGATGCATTTTAATTGCCAGATAAAGTTAATTTTGATTATAGTCAAAAATATTTAAAAGTGCATAACTTTCAAGAACTATGGTAAAGATATAGCACAACATGAAAACAATTAAGCTTCCTTTATGCATAATTTCAAATATTGTAAAAAAAAAATATTGTAAATGGTATGAAGGACAATGAAATAGCTATTTAGCATATTCAGACCCAATTATACGATTCCTTCAGTAATCTTGAACATTTCCAGCTACAGTAATGCAAAATACATTGTCAGACATACATGAAATTTTGCACAATATATCACTTAATTTTTCAAAGGCCAGAGGAAATATACAAAAAAAATGACTTTGTATTTAAGATGTATATATCTGTAAATTTTCTTATTTCACCATTCTGTAGACCATTGTCACTGTTTTCCAGTGCCAGTAAATAGTACATCACACAAAATTATCATGCCACACAAAATAATGTTAAATCTGCCGCACACTTTTGTCTTTACTAAAAATCAACAGTACTATACAACTTTTAAAACTACTGATCTAAATGATTGTAAAACTGGACAAGTCATGTTATGCGAATTTAGTTAACCATAGTTAACCCAATCATATTTGATTGCTGTATATCAACCTTATTTAAGAATGACAAAAGAATTGTTAAAAGCAATTGTTATTTTAGATTTTAAGCTCACATGGCTACGCCAGGGTGAGCTTTTCTGATCGATGATTGTCCTTCGTCCGTCAACATTTTGATTCAAATGACATCTCCTCTGAAACCTCTAGGCCAATGTTGATAAAACTATGCAGGAATGTTCCTTGCATGAAGCTCTACCAAAATTGTTCAAAGAATTCCATTCCATGCAGAACTCTGGTTGCTATGGCAACAAATAGGAAAAACTTTAAAAATCTTCTTCTCTGAAACCACAAGGCCTAGAGCTTAGATATTTGGCATGTAGCATTGTCTAGTGGACCTCTACCAAGATTGTTCAAATTATGACCCCCGGGTCAAAATTGACCCCGCACGGGTGGGCCCTTAGTTTTTGCATAGGCATATATAGGGAAAACTTTAAAAATCTTCTTCTCTGAAACCACAAAGCCTAGAGCTAAGATATTTGGCATGTAGCATTGTCTAGTGGACCTCTACCAAGATTGTTCAAATTATGACCCCCGGGTCAAAATTGACCCCGCACTGGGGGTCACTTAGTTTTGCATAGGAATATATAGGAAAAACTTAAAAAATCTTCTTCTCTGAAACCACAAGGCCTAGAGCTTAGATATTTGGCATGTAGCATTGGCAATTGGACCTCTACCAAGATTGTTCAAATTATGAGCCCGGGATCAAAATTGACCCCGCACCGGGGGTCACTTAGTTTTACATAGGATTATATAGTAAAAACTTTAAAAATCTTCTTCTTTGAAACCACAAGGCCTAGAGCTTAGATATTTGGCATGTATAATTGGCTAGTGGACCTCTACCAATATTGTTCAAATTATGACCCCCGGGTCAAAATTGACCCCGCCCCGAGGTCACTTAGTTTTGCATAGGAATATATAGTAAAAACTTTAAAAATCTTCTCTGAAACCACAAGGCCTAGAGCTTAGATATTTGGCATGGAGCATTGGCTGGTGGACCTCTACCAAGATTGTTCAAATTATGAGCCCCGGATCAAAATTGACCCCGCACAGGGGGTCACTTAGTTTTACATAGGCTTATATAGTAAAAAACTTTAAAAATCTTCTCTGAAACCACAAGGCCTAGAGCTTAGATATTTGGCATGTAGCATTGCCTAGTGGACCTCTACCAATATTGTTCAAATTATGACCCCCGGGTCAAAATTGACCCCGCACCGGGGGTCACTTAGTTTTGCATAGGAATATATAGTAAAAACTTTAAAAATCTTCTTCTCTGAAACCACAAGGCCTAGAGCTTAGATATTTGGCATGTAGCATTGCCTAGTAGACCTCTTAAAAGTTTGTTCAAATTATGCCCCTGGGGTCAAAATTGACCTTGCCCGGGGGGGGGGAATCATTTGTTTTACAAAGGCGTATATAGGAAAACTTATTTGGTATATAACATTATCTAGTGATCTTCCACCAGCCAGGCAAGTGGACTTGTACCAAGGTGAGCGATATAGGGCCATCTTGGCCCTCTTGTTACTTAATCGCTTGGTATCTGGAATAACCCAGTTGCCTCGTACTTCTATTCTAATTTATCATGTTAATTTTTATGGAATTTGTAGATCTGGTAAAAGAAGGCAAAAAGATTGTAAATTTTGTATTAAAAAATTCCATGTAAATGTTCAATCACCACACCAACCATTTATTTACTACTTAGACTGTATGCTTGTCATGAAAACATCACTTGTTTAGCAGGGTTTTTGAAAAAAACCTACTTATTAGAATGGCGATGTCGTATGTCGGGCGGGCAGGCGGGCGTCAAACATTGGTTTCCGTTGGATAACTTTAGTTAGGAGTGACCAATTTGAATGAAACTTGGTGTGTAGGTAGCTTGCATGGCGACGCCGCTTGGGATTGCATTTGGGGTCAGTAGGGTCAAGGTCAAGGTCACTGTTACTAAAAATAGAAAAACGGTTTCCGCTCAATAACTCAAGTTAGGAGTGACCAATTACAATGAAACTTGGTCTGTAGGTAGCTTGCGTGGAGACGCCGCTTGGGATTGCATTTGGGGTCACTAGGGTCAAGGTCAAGGTCACTGTTACTAAAAATAGAAAAATGGTTTCCGCTCAATAACTCGAGTTAGGAGTGACCAATTACATTGAAACTTGGTCTGTGGGTAGCTTTCGTGGAGACACCGCTTGGGATTGCATTTGGGGTCACTAGGGTCAAGGTCAAGGTCACTGTTACTAAAAATAGATTTTTATTTGATTTTAGTTATTATATTGTCTTAAGCAAAAAAAAAATTTTTGGGGTCAAGGTCACTAGGGTCAAGGTCAAGGTTACTTTCCTTGTCCAGAGCATAACTTGAAAACTACTAGTTGGAATTCAATACAACTTCATACAATGGTCAAATACATTGAGAGGAAGTGCAGTGCACAAGAACCATAACTCTATCTTGAGTATTTACAGAGTTATTGCCCTTCGTTACTTTTCCTTGTCCGGAGCATAACTTGAAAACTACTGGTTGGAATTCAATACAAGTTCATACAATGATCAAGCACATTAAGGGAAGTGCAGTGCACAAGAACCTTAACTCTGGACTAATTACAGAGTTATTGCCCTTTGTTACTCTTTTGTGCAGAGCATAACTTGAAAACTACTGGTTGGAATTCAATACAATTTCATACAATGATCAAGCACAATGAGAGGAAGTGCAGTGTACAAGAACCATAACTCTATCTTGAGTATTTACAGAGTTATTGTCCTTTGTTACTTTTTCTTGTCTGAAGCATAACTTGAAAACTACTAGTTGGAATTCAATACAACCTCATACAATGGTCAAGTACATTTAGAGGAAGTGCAGTGCACAGGAACCATAACTCTATCTTGAGTAATTACAGAGTTAGTTACTTTTTCATGTCCAGAACATAATTCGAAAAGTACTGGTTGGAATTCAATTCAACTTCATACAATGGTCAAGCACAATGAGAGGAAGTGCAGTAAACAGGAACCATAAATCCATCTTGACTAATTACAGAGTTATTGCCCTTCATTACTTTTCCTTGTCCGGAGCATTATTCGAAAACGTCTTGTTGGAATTCAACACAACTTCATACAATGGTCTAGCACAATAAGAGGAAGTGCAGTGTACAAGAAACATTACTCTATCTTGACTCATTTGAGAGTTATTGCCCTTGTTACCATTGATCATTTTAACTGAAACTTATTCTATAAAACCATAGAGACTTTTTAAAATATTAATCTCTTGCTAACTGTGTGAGAGTAAAAAAATATATCCCAGGTGTTCATCAGTTGCCTATTTGTCTTCAAGTGTTAGACAAATTAAGTACAACATAGACATATTGTTAAAATTAGTGATGGCAACGGATATCCAAATATCCGGATATTCGTTCAGTTTCCGAATATTCGGATCATACGATATAGGTATCCGAGTATTCGGTAAATTCGTATAAAAAAAAACGAATTTCAACTTAAAACTTAAATATTTAGGTGGTGTTTTCATGACAATAATTAATTTTTCAATTATGGCCGATAAAGTGTCGGTTTACAATACCTGGTTGGTCTGGTGATGACACTTTCTATAGTCAATCTTTAGCGATAGACAAAAGGGATTATGCAAACAAAAGAGTTTCAATTTCTAGTGTGAATTGTTGAACAAACATTTAGACTAAGGAAAATTATCATTCAAGTGTTTTAAAGCTTTGTTTACGCTGATACATATGGAGAGGCGCTTACTCTAGCCATTGCAGTTATGAAGTATCGGTTCAGGTTGTTCTTAAAGGCCGGGGTTTGTTGCAGGCAGGCAATTAAGCATAATAGGAGTGTAGGGAGGAGCTTTACTACCTGAGAGAGTTAACAATACTTTGTAATGTGATCATGTAAACATAGAAGTCGTCTGCTTGATGCTGGGAAGTGCAATTTCAGAATGAATAACATAACTTACTGTCCTAGGTGAAAGTCACTTCAATAAATTTAAAGTTAACTTTCAGTTTTTGCAATGTTTTATTGAAGGATTAAACATTAAGTTAATGTATGTTTCTCATGTACATTTTCTTTATGTATATGAGTGCTTTACATTTGTTGTAAATAGATTTTCGTCTTTTGAAAGTGAGACAATGGCCAGCTACATGTAACTATATCAGGGAGATATCATTTATCTAGATACACACCAGAAAGGAATGTCACTTAATTAGTTCTGATAAATGCCATTAACTTTGATAAACATTCAAGGTTATTATTGTATGAAGAGTAAGTTTGACGAATAAATATTGTGAAAAACCATACCTAGGTCATTCATGGGACTATTAATTCATACCAGATAACATTTAATTATGGGATGGAACTTATTACAGCAATTATGCATAAAACTTATATAATATAGAACTGTTCTTCACAAAACATTACACGTGGAATTCTCGCCTTAGGTCAATGTGTGTGACTCATACAACGGCTGTGATATTATTAGCTCTCAGCCAATGGAGAAGCTGCCAATCATTGACCCTGCCCGGGGGTCTCTTGATTTTACATAGGTTTATTCAGAGGAAAATGTAAAAATTGACCCTTTCTGCTATTAATGACCTTGTATTAAAGCCAATGGTAGACAGGTGAGCGATATAGGGCCATCATGGCCCTCTTGTTTTACATATATTTAAAACTTTTGCAATTTGCATAGTCAGTATGTTGTTATTAATTTCAGGTCATAAAGATGTCTGGCATGGCAATTTGGATATTGTCCTAGACAGCAGTCAGATTGGTATACATTGTACACCTTTAGATGAGACTGAGGAGAAGTTCAAAAATTTGGATTCCATGTTAGTTATGGATCAAGGTCTTGCACAGACAATTACTTTCTCCTTCTTGCAACGTCATCTACACCCAGCAATGAAACATTTTCTAATTCCAAGCATTTTAGCCTCCACCAAAGAGGTTCAGTTTTTGTTCTATGATTCTAAAAATGATATTTTACTTCAAAGTAAACCATTTCCATTTTTCTTGTTTGAAACAGAGACCCTGAACTACAACATGGTTATTGCTACTTGGTTGGTTTTGAATTACAAGTATTTGTGCACTGGACCAACACCAAGCATGCTTGGAGCTCCAAAAGCTAATTTTCCCAAGTTTGCTGGAGATTGTCTGGAGATATACAAAACAAAATTAAGGTTTACAAATGTCGCTGAAAAGTATGTGAAAGATGATATATGGGATGCAATAGAAGCAGGGTATCTCGATAGTTGTACCTTTCAGTGGGATGAAAAAGATGATAATGTAAAAGCTTATAAAGAGTGACCAGAAACAAGAGATGTTCGTCAAACATTATGCCCCCCCCTGTGAACTTGACCCTTGATAAGATGATGGTTTGGTTTTGGGTTTACTGGCCATGAACTACCTCCCTACCAAGTTTGAGGACCGTAGGACCCTAGTTATAAATTATAAGATATTAAATATACCCTCTTTCTTAAATCTTCAAATTGCAATTAAAGGATGGGCCTCCAGTATTTATGATCTGCAGTTAAATCAAGAGTAGGTCAACGTTTACAGTACATGTCCAAGCAGTGTTTTTACAAACACAAAAGGCATAAGTCTAACTCCATGCCCATAATGGATTTACTGCAATGGTTTTTCTGGCTTGTCAGAAATTCATAAATTTATAATATATAAATCCTTTGAACGCCGATAGGTAATAAACCGTGTATGTGGGTTAAGACAGGTTTGGCCTTCCATAGAAGTGACAGTTGCCGTATGGAACACGTTTTGTCTGTATGAATTTAAAGGCTATGCCGACAGCTCCTGAATGTTGAAAACTCAGACGTCCGAGGCAAATGCTGACACTTTTAAACAACCTTGAAAATGACCTTGGACACAATTTTACCAGGTTTGAAAATTTTCATTTTACCGTTTGCATACAGGCCCCTGTGGGATAGTGTTTTGAGCGCGTGCAAATATTTTTTCACAGACATAAAGCAGACATGTCGTACTCAAACCTATGTATATTGACATCTTATGAGAACGCTTAAAATTGACCTCTTGTTAGCCAAAAAAAATGTCTGTCGAGTGTGTAACAAAATATGCCGGTGTGCAAAGGATATTGCATCAAATGGCAAAAAATTTAAAGAGTCAATCAAAAGTTTTCAAATTTATACAAAGAGTTGGTAAAGGTGATTCAGTGAACTTTGCGAATTCTTATTGAAATTGCTTTAATATTTTAAAAGATATCTAAGGTTTATGGGGGTTCACATGGAGCTCTAAATGCTTATACAACCTGTCATTGTGTCAAATCTACTGGAAAATTACAGTTCAACAAGATATTTCTTGTTTACAAGTACTAGGGCTATGGAAAAAAAGTTGTTACTTTTAGTTCGGATCAGGTCAAAATTTAAAACAAATTCAATGAACAAGTTTGGTTTGATACACCATAGATACAAGTAAAATCTAAACTGTGAGTTGAGACGTATTATCTATGTGAGGCACCATAAATCTTATACCACTTTATTAGCTCGACTTTTCGAAGAAAAGGGCAGCTATCCTACTCGCCCCGGCGTCCGCGTTGGTGTCACACCTTGGTTAAGTTTTTTGTACCACCCCACTTTATTTCAAAACTATTAGAGGTATGGCTTTGAAACTTACCATACTTGTTTACCATCATAACCTCCATCTACAGACAAGAGTACATAACTCTGTCAAAGTTTTTGACAGAATTATGGCCCTTTTTTGACTTAGAAAGTGTATTGAGCTTGGTTAAGTTTTTCGTACCACCTCACTTTATTTCAAAACCATAAGAGGTATTGCTTTGAAACTAACCATACCTGTTTACCATCATGACCAGTGAGTACATCAACAGACAAGAGTACATAACTTTGTCAAGGTTTTTGACAGAATTATGCCCCTTTTTTACTTAGAAAATACATTGAATATGGGTAAATTCCACTTATTGCCTTAACCGTTTGAGATACTTTGAATGCTTGTTTACATCATTACCCCCATCTGTAGGCAAGAGAAGGTAACTCTGTCAGGGATTTGTTTTAAAAATTAAGGCCCTTTATTGACTTAGAATCTTGGTTAAGTTTTTCGTACCAGCCCACTTTTTGACTAAACTGTTTGAGATATTAATTTGAAAGTTGGAATACTTGTTTACCATCATGATCCCCAAACATGGGCAGGAGAAGGTAATTCTGTCAAGGATTTTATTTGAATTATGGCCCTTTTTAACTTAGAAACTCAGTTAAAATTTTCATTCTTGTCCACTTGTTGACTTAACCATTTGAGATATTACTTTGAAAGTTAGAGTACTTATGTACCATCATGAGACCTATCTGTAAGCAAGAGAAGATAACTCTGTGAAAATGTTTCTTGATTTGTACTTAGAAATTCCTAGTTAAAGTCTTGTGTGCCCTTAACTGTCAAAGTTTTGTTTTATTAGCAAGTCGAGCGCGCCGTCCTACTGACAGCTCTTGTTTATAAACTGCCTATTGCCTTACAAAATAAGGATTACATCTACAAAAAGGGACAATTTCGTTATATGTTGTATATATTTTGTTGATTTTCAGCTAACTGTTGTTAGCATTGCTGATATTTTTATGCCCCCGAAGGGTGGCATATTAAAATCGCACCGTCCGCCCGTCTGTGCGTCCCCACTTACAAATTCGTGTCCGGACTGTAACTTTGTCGTGCATTGAAGGATTTTAAAATAAAAAACTTGGCACAAATGTCTAGCACATCAAGACGATGTGTCGCGTGCAAGGAGTTTGAAGGATTGGAATCCTGTTTACATGCACACATTCGTGTCCGGACTAGAACTTTGTCATGCATTGAAGAATTTTAAAATAACTTGGCACAAATGTTAAACACATCAAGACGACTCCACTGGATTACGCAGAACAAGATTTTATTGAAGGACTGGAATTCCATTTAGGTGTAAACATCAATGTTTTGTCTGGTAAGGAACGTCTCGCTAGATTATGTCAGTGTAAATGGGATTTTTTTGTTTTATTATGCCTGGTGTGTGTTGGGTCTTGTATTTGTGCACTAATAATCATCTTCTGTGTTGGGTATTTTGCTTTATTGATGATATTATCTAATTGCCATTTCACAATATTTAATGAAGACAACCTTAGAAATTAATTTGTTGTCGTCATTTACAGACGCTAAATGAAAGGATTGATTGCATAATGTACTACTTGCGTCGCCAGTTATACTTGTATTACAGTGGTAAATTTAATTAAGTAGTTTGTATGGGCTACACAAAACTGTTCTTGTCAATCTCAGTAGATTTGTATGAATATAGTCGAGTACAAATGTATCATATCTTGACAAATGTTCTTTCAGTGTAAACTTCAGCGTTATTATTCATTGATACTTGCATGTAGTGCAAAATGCAAGACTTTTTATATATTGAATGTTCATTGCATGTAGGTAGAAATACATGTACATGTTTACTGTATTGTTAATTTAAAAACTCGGAATGTAGTCACTAGAGTATTTTCCCGTATTGGCAATTAAAATTTTTTTGTTCGATTGTGTAATAACCTAACATTTGTTCAAATATTAGCATTCCTATATTGTTCCACTATAATTGTTGTATATCATGAGTTTGTGAAAAACTAAAGTATGTTTAGACGATTTTGGTTTACTTTCCTGATAATGTTATGAACTGAACCAAAATGACAGATGCAAAGAAAACTAGAAATTTGTCAATGAGACACGGATGCCCCCACTTCCCAAGTTTGTCAAAAAACAAGAGAAGATTTCCATTACTTTGTTCTAACTGATCTGAAGTGCTCAAGTGAAATAAGAAAAAAAAACAAGAATGAAGGGGACTGATTTGAACAATCAATCTTGGCAAATGACCACTTGGCAATGTTATCTGCCAAATATCTACGTTCTAGGCATTGTGGTACGAGAGAAAAAGATTTTTTAAGATTTTCCGATATTATGTACGATATATATCATACAACAATGTATCTCATTTAAAGTAAACATTTTTATAACGTTTGGTGACAATGTCAATAAGTAAAGGAGCAGTGCGTGTTACAACATTTTCGGCTTTTTTACCAATCCAAAGTCCATAACTACAGTGTTACTAGTCCAATATTAAAACCTTAAGGACAGGTGCACAACTCCTCTTCATTATAAACATTTGTATGAAGTTTAATGACTTTGCGTAAATTAGTAAAGGAGCAGTGCATGCCACAAGATTTCCGAGACGTACGCACGTACGGACAGACAGACAAGAGCAAATCTATATGCTACCAAAATGTTGATCTCAAATATCTAAGCTCTAGATCTTGCGATGAATGCCCTTTATGTTTTCAATATTTGCATATATGTAAATCCTAGGGTGATGTCAATTTACAACCCATGGGCATAATATGAACAGACTTGTTAGAGATACACTAGACACCAAATACCAAAGCTCTTGCTTCAGACAAGGTTCTTTGCCAGGATATATCTGTCAAAGTTTGCTGAATTTCCCTTACTTTATGAGGAGTTGTCGTCTGAAAACAATGTTGACGGACACAGACCGGCGAGGGACACCACGCGATCACATAAGCCCACCTTGAGTACAAAGGCGAAATAATTAAAAAATAATTAAATAATTAAACAAATGGTCCCTTATAAACGTAATGCCATAATTTCAAAAATTGGGAGTATGTTTTCACGTTGTCAAGCGACATGGAACATCACTCGGCGTAATAAATTAATTCAATATTTATTTCAAAGTTATCGTGTTAGAATGGGAATATATTTTAACTTTAGCATGATTGACCAGTTCGAATGTCACCGTTTTTCATTTAGATGCTTCGAAATTAATCACTCAGACCTTGGGTGATTACATTACTACGAATCTAAACTCCACACCGTAATGTACTTAACGGTATATCACTAAAAAGTAAAATCTATTTCCTAAAGACACACAATTGAGATTCTGTCGATACAGTAACAAAGAAAAACATAACTATACAGATCCAAGAAAACAAACAAAAAATCCAAGTCTGCTGCCTGTCCGCCTAAAAAGGAAACAAGTAGGACTACATAGCAGAAAGGACACGTGAATTACACATCGTTCATCATGTTTCGTGGCTAATAAAACTATTTTCGTTAACATGTGGATATAATTGTCGGGAAATTATTTTCTTGTATATTTCAAAAAACTGGTTTGTTTACTTTTTAATTAATAACTTATGACAGCAGTGTCCTTAGAAAAGACACAAATAATTCCACATTGCTTTTCTCCTCGAGGTTGATTCCATCTGGAGTGAAACTCGGAAGTGATTTATCATAGTTATATGAACGTAACTGTATGCAATCGAGAATAAATAAATTGGTATAAATAGAAATGCAAGAGGGCCAAGATGACCTTATCACACTCACCTGGCTACCATTACCTATAATACAACTCGTAATACGATGTCAACAGTCGTGAAGCAGAATGTGTTAATTTTGACCAAGAGGTCCTGATTTGAATATAATCTTCGTAGAGGTCCACTACACAATGCTATACTCTGCAGCAAAAATAGAAACGTCCCTCCATATTTCAGGAAAGATTTATCGAAAACCAAAAGGGTTACTTTTTATGAATCAAAATAGAAAAACAAGTTCATTCATTTCTGTATCAAAACCAATTAATTGCATCTGGCTATCTTGTTAACTTTTCGAGAGATAACCAGTCAAAAGAGGTAGGGGTCAAAATCAAAAACTCAGAAAGGTGTTATTGGATGTTTAGAGATGGAATTTCAGTAAGAAATGTGGCACATCCAGTAAATCTCGTTACTACCGAGTGTGGCCACCATTTGCATGAAAATGCATGCAATGATCCATCGACGTAACGTAACGCAATACCAGTGCGTTGGGCAAATTCCTCCATTCCTGTTGTAACGCCCGTGTAAGATCGCGAACATTGTCAATCTGATGGTTAGCTCGTGCTTTGCGACCCAGCTGATCCCATTATGTGCTCAATGGGGTTGAGATCCGGGGAAAACGCGGGCCATGGCATGACGTTGACATTGTTTTGCTGCAAGAATTGAGTGGTGACCCTGGCTACATGAGGGCGGGCATTGTCCTGCATCAATGTTACACCAGGACCATGCTGACGAATAAATGGTAAGGCATATGCATTTAGCACGTCTGCAACATAACGCTGCATGTGCATTAATGTTTTTTTTTTTTTTTTCAAATCTTTATTGTACACACTTATATTTAACACTGTAATCAATAATATCTTTAATTATTCATATATTTCAAAAATGCAATAAAGACCTCTTTTTTGTAAACTGGTTGCGTTCTTTGTTCAAAAAAGCTATGAAAAGATCTAGAAGTATGCTTTAAAAAAAGGAAGATGGGATTTTTGTCTTTTTAGATCGTTTTCATACAACATAATTTCATTTATTTTCATTTTGATATGCTTTTTGAAAAGTCATGTCTATGACAACCTTTTGTAAGTGAAAAAATCTATATTCTGTTATTTTCTATATTGTTTTCAAAAAAGACCACTTCCTGGCATGTTGTTCGATCTTGTTTTGTATGAAAGCTATTTCTTTCTCTCTATTTATTCTTATCTGCAAATAATGCTTAAAACTTTCAAACGTAGGCAATACCTTTTTAATTTTCATTTGAAAAATATATAATTTCATAATCAATATGATAAAGTTAATCGCATTTGTATTTTTGAGTGCTTTGCTAGTACCAAAACTTATAATTTCAAAGTTTAGTACAATTTTGTGATCATTCTGTTCTAAAAACATCGAAAGGCTGTTCCATAATATTTGTGCGTAGTGACATCTCCAAAATATATGTTCTATTTTTTCTTCATGCATATTACAAAAGTCGCACAGGGTAGAGCTTACTAGGTTACACTTAAAAAGGTATGTATTTGTAGGAATTATTCGCATCAGATACTTATATTGAAAATTTCTAATTTTTGTATCTACTGTTGTTTTTAATGATTGCGTATAAATTGTTTTCCAATCTAGTTGTTTCCCTTCAAAAGTGTTTGTCCATTTAATTTCTGATTTCGTATAAGGTTTCTTCAATTTTTTTATTTGCATGGAATATGTCAATTTATTTGGGTGTTTCGATTGCCTTATTTTATCGATTAACGTTTCCTGTTGAGTGTATGTTGGTATCTCTTTCCGTAAAATTTCTTTCATGTATTTAGGAACACTTTTTATTATGTGTTGGTACCTTAAAAAGTCCGAATTTTTAATATCGTATAAAAATTTGATATCTTCAAATGCATAAAAAGTTTTTGTTCTATAGTCAAAAAGGTGTTCCAAGTTCTTCATGCCTTTTTGTTCCCAAGTTTTGAAATAAAATGGCTTATTATTCATTTTTATATTTGAATTGTTCCATATTATCTCTTTACCTGTTGGTAATAGTTTTGAAGGTTTTATTTTGATCCATGCCTTTAAAATATCTTTTAAAAAGGCATTGTTTTTACAAATGGTGTCTATAACATCTTCATCTAAATTACAGTCGAAGATGATTTCTCCGCCCTTTTTATTTAGTAGATTTTCATAAAATATTTTCCATTCCCCTGTATTACTTTTATCACACAATCTTTTCACCCATTGTGCATTAATGTTGCCCTGTACAACAACCAAATCTGTCTTCCGGTTTCCCATGATCCCATCCCAGACCATTACGCTCCCTCCCCAAACCTGTTCTTCTCAACAATGCAACAATCGGCGAATCTTTCATTTTTACGCCTGTATACCCGTAATCTTCCGTCAGCATGACTGTGAACCGAGATTCATTGGTGAACAAAACTCGGTTCCAGTCAGTCCTCCAGTTCAGATGACGTCGCGCCCATAACAGCCTGGCAGCACGGTGACGTTGGGTCATTATCTGACCAGTGTACGGGCGGCGTGCCCTGATTGGTTGGGCGTTACGACGCAACCGGTTGCGAATGGTCGCCCTGAGACACCGTATTGCCTAGCAGTGACTGGCTACCAATTGACGTTGACGTAAGTGCGTCAACGTAAAGAAACGATCGGCTCTAGCCGTCGTTACACGAGGCCTACCAGGTCGCTGCCGGTCGTGAACAGCCCCAGTCTGCTGGTACTGGGCTGCAAGACGATCAATCGTCTTCCGACAGCACCAGAACCGACGCGCGACTGGCGGACATCCCACCCGCAAGCATCCCAATTGCCTGATTTCGCTCGTTTTCGGAAAGCCGTGGCATATCGAAAACAGTAAAAAATTAAAGAAAAAATTTAATATTCAGAATAGCCCCTCTCGCATGAATGGTACGACATGAACTGAATCAACATATGGATGACATGTATAGCGTGCACGTGCAAATGACCGTTCCGGTTACTGGCCGATAACCTTTGCACACCGGCATATTTTTTTACACACTCGACAGACATGCATGCGTTTTTGTAAACACTGTACATCACGTTATGGCTACTTTCGGTTTACTGCGCGTGTTGTATACGTCAGCAAATAGATTGAGCTGTAACATGAAAGTAAAATTTCCATTGGCCCACCTACAGAGGTCACGCGCAGGGGTCACCCTGTCTGCTAACCTGCGCATGGACTTTTTTTTTTTTTTTTTTGCTAACGAGAGGTCAATTTCAAGCGTTCTCATAAGATGTCAATATACCTAGGTTTGAGTACGACATGTCTGCTTTATGTCTGTGAAAAAATATTTGCACGCGCTCAAAACACTATCCCACAGGGGCCTGTACGCGAACGTTGGTAAAATGGAAATTTTCAAAGCTGTTAAAATTGTGTCCAAGGTCATTTTCAAGGTCGTCTTAAAGTGTCAGCATTTGCCTCGGACGTCTGAGTTTTCAACATTCAGGAGCTGTCGGCATAGTCTTTAAATTCATACAGACAAAACCACTGCCACTTCTATGGAAGGCCAAACCTGTCTTAACCCGCGTATACGGTTTATTACGTTACAGGTGTTCAAAGGATATGCAAACCGTGCGTATCGGGTAAACTGTACACGATCGTATTCTGAACATCGCCAGGGTTTAAAATACATGTACATTGAACATGTAGCAACTACACAGACAAAGCTTCACCGGCTATAAAACAGGGACGTTTCTAGTTTTGCTGAGTATACATTCAAAATATCTAATATCAGGACCTTGTGGTTTATGACAAGACAATTTTGAAGTTTTCAATATATAAGACTGTGAAATAAAATGACCCCATGTGATTCGCCGGGAAAAAGTCAACTTTTATTCAAGGTCATATGAACAATCTTGGTAGAGGTCAACTAGGCAATGCTACATGCTAAATATGTAAGCTCTATGCCTTCTGGTTTCAGAAAGAGAAAAATTTGTTGAAAGTTTTCCCTTTACAAGACTATGTAAAATAAAGTGACCCACGGGCGGGGTTAATTTTAACCAAGGGGCAATGATTTGAACCGTCTTGGTAGAAGTCTACTGCACGATGCTACATGCCAATATCTAAGCTCTAGGCCTTGTGGTGTCAGAGAAGATTTCTAAATTCGTCCCTATACAATTCTATATGAAATCAAGTGATCCCGGGCGGGGTCAAGTTTAATCCATATGTCATGAACTGACTATTCCTGATAGATGTCAACTAGGAATTGCTACTTGCTAAATATTAAAACTTTAAACCTTGTGGTTATAGAGGAGAAGACTTTTAAAGTTTATATAAGCCTATACAACCAATGATTTGAACAAAAGTTTTAGAGGTCAACTATGCAATCCTTATATCTAAACTCTAGGCCTTGTGGTTTCAGAAAGAAGTTATATAAACCTATGTAAAATCAAGTGATCCCTGGGCGGGGTCAGTTTTGACCCAGGGGTCATGATTTAGACACTTGGTAGAGGTCTACTAGACAATGATGCATGCAAAATATCTAAGAAATTGACCTTGCAGTTTTTCAGCAGTAGATTTTTTAAGTTTTCCTATTTGTTGCCATAACAATCAGGGTTCTAAATAGAATGAAATTTTGTGAAATTCCTCCAGTATTCCTCTAGAGTTTGGTACAAGAAATATTCTTGTCAAGTTAAATACATCAGCACTGGGTATTACGTGGTTTTAGTGGAGTTGTTTAAAGGAAATGGTGGACGGACGTACGACGGACACCCCTAATAGTGTGAGCTTATAAAAACATATGAAGCATTTCTTATCTCTAGTTTGCAGTTAACCAATTCTTAATGTACATAAGTTGTGGCCATCTTATATAGGTATATTCTTTTCCAACATTTGTTTACTGACATTTAATCTTAAATACTTCGATATGTATATGGAATACAAATCCAGTGTCCATGACAATTAACGACAAAATCTTTGAATACAAATGTATTTCCATATTCAAACGTTTTGTTGAGTGCAAATTAAATAACAAATTTCAGTTAGAAATGTTAAATATTGAAATGATGAAAGTTTGTATTATCCAATACAAAACAGATTTATATGAGATTAGCCACATGATGGTAATACATATCAGTCGTGTTTGTTTTAGCTGTTTCATTTGGAATACTATCCGAACATTTCCTACTAAATGCTTGGTTCCCGTTTCCACACCTTTTGAAACTTATATGGTCATTATTAAAGCCTCCATAATACTGGCTTGCATTCTGTTGAGTGTCTGTTTGCAGCTGCATAACGTTCCCAGATTTTATTGAAATATTCTGATCAGTAAATTGTTTGTTCATCGCCATATTTGTCAATGTTGATGGCGCCATCTGTACTGTAATTGACCAGTCATACGAGGTAACAGCTGACGAGTTGGAGGACGGTAAATCCGGTAACTGCGGTGGATAAACGCCGTAAAGAGAAGACGGCTCGTGATTGGTTCTGAGTCTGCACGCTGCTGAATATGGGGGTCCAACAGCTTGTGTCTGATTCAATGTCTGACCAGAGGTACTAAAATCAAAATAAACAATACGTATGCTGCTATATCGATACTATCAAGACGTTTAGGATTTATCTTATCCAGTTTGTTTCCTGAATGAGCGAGATTTCTTTACACAACACCAGACTTGAGTGAATTATATTAGTCTTTATAATTTGAAAATAGTCATAAAAATGACAAAATGATTTGACAAAATGTAATAAGCAATCATTGTTTGGATATATTGATAATTATCCATTAAATATTCTGACTTCATTACCTACCATCTCATTTTCCGACTGGTACACATGCTTATGTACCATACCAATACCTGAGTGGTACACATGATTACCTACCATAACATCGTCTGATCTGAAAGCATGATTACCTTCCATAACATTCTCTGACTGAATAGAACACCTTATTACCTGCCATAACATTCTCTGACTGGATCACATAATTACCTACGATAGCATTATCTGACTGGATCACATGATTACCTAACATAACATTCTCTGACTGGATCGCATGATTACCTACCATTATATATTCTAACTGGATCATATGATTACCTACCATAGTATTATCTGACCGGATCACATGATAAGCTAACATAAAATTTTCTGACTGGATCACATGATTACCTACCATAACATTCTCTGACTGGGTCACATGATTACCTACCATAACATTCTCTGACTGGGTCACATGATTACCTACCATTATTATATTCTGACTGGATCACATGATTACCTACCATAACATTATCTGACTGGATCACATGATAAGCTACCATAAAATTTTCTGACTGGATGACATGGTTACCTACAATAACATCGTCTGATCGGAACACACGATTTTCTACCATAACATTCTCTGACTGACTAGAACACATTATTACCTTCCATATTATTCTCTGACTGGATCACATGATTACCTATGATAGTATTATCTGACTGAATCACATGATTACCTACTATAACATTCTCTGACTGGATCACATGATTACCTACCATTATATATTCTGACTGGATCACATGATTACTTATTGTAACATTATTTGACTGGTACACATGATTACCTACCATAGCATTCTCTGACTGGTACACATGATCGGCTGTTGAAAGCACAACGGGTCGTTTTGTGAATAATAAACCGTACTCTCATCCAAGTCTGCAAGCAAAAACATAATACTTCAAAGTAGAATTAATAGAAAGATAAAACAAATTAGTACGACTCAGAAATACTTATCTAGGATATCTTGCTAGCTATTGTTATAAGTTCATGCACGCTAATACCAAGAATTCCGGCCGCTAAAAGAAATTACGTATGTTTTTTTTTCACAGATATGAGCTTAGTCTATACCGAGCCTTACCTTAGTATGTTAAAGATATTAATGAAATCTACGTGCATCTTTTAAAAAGGCTCGTACTGCTCACTCTTAATGCATTGGTCAGCAATTGATTGTATTGGAAATATTTAAAACTCAGAACAAACAATGAATATATGCACCAGAAAGCGACTTATAATCTTCTTACCACCAATAGTATACGGCGTTTCAGGTCCTCGTATTACAGATGTTCTCTGTGTATCTGTGAAGTCATTTTCGGTACCAGTCAACATGCTACTTTTGCAAGGATGTGGAGGTGATAGAATAAGATCATCTAGAAATTCTGAAGTATATTTATACTATGAATTATGAAATAATTGAGGAATATGTTTTTGCTTTTCTTGGAAAGATGTTTCAGAAGACATGTACTAAACGTTGTACCCATTCATCGACTGGTTGAAATGTTGTTTAAAAACCGATACAAGTTTGTGTCATTTACATATGAATTATTCAAATATTCATTCATAAATCTTAACATTTACTGTATACGTGATGAAATCTCTCCTTTGACTTCACGTAACAAGTCGTTAGCTTTGTCTTGGTTGTGGATATTTCCACCATATACAGTACATATTCATCAAACATAACATGTAACAGATGAAATGAACCTGGAAGAATTGAAACAAAATTTAACAAAATCACCTGATAAACAAATTAAACTAACGGACATGGAATACGTCACAACTGCGATTAAACGGACATTGTGGAACACAATAAAAAAAGTAGTAAAACAAGAAAACAAGAAATCTCATTTATTATATCTAAATGATTTGTTTTGTTGTGCTGTAATTCCTACTAATCCACCAACAATTTTTGACAGTGACGTCATTTTGTCAACAAACTATAAATAAGCATGGTATATCCCAAAACGAATGTTTACTTATGACAGATAGAAATGTGTCCCTATCAATTGAGATGTTCAAAGTAAGGTATGGCTCAGTGGATGTGCTGTCTGTTTGACAGGCAGGCGTTGCTAGTTCGAAACTTGTGGTCGGCGAGATATATTTATGTTTTCTTTTTTGGGGGCAAAATTTATATAGTTGGAAAGGCCTGTTAACATTTGCTTTCTTTTTTGGGGGAAAAAATGTTTTAATATGTTTTTTGCTTTTCTGTTCTATTTTTTATCAATCATTTATTTTATTATATAATATAGCAAATGTTCATGCAACAAAGTCTGTATCAGCGTCAGTCAACATGTGTCTGTCTCACTGTCACTATCACTGTCAGCTGTCTCTGTCTCACTGTCCCAGTCAGCTCCCAGTGCATAAGAAAATCAAGATAAGGATACAATTGAAAAAAAAATACCGTGCAGGAAAAAGGTTCCGCTAGCAGGTTTCGAACTCGGTACCTTTCGGATACTACCACAGCGCTTTTATCCTCAGGGCTACGTTTTCATGCATGGTATATGTAAGAAAACAGGATCATAATCTAATACAATATAAAGGTAAATATTGTAAACATAAACACAATTGGAACACAATATGACGTCACTGTCAGGTATCCCTGGTGGATTAGTAATTCTGCACTTATTCTACGTAACACAGTTTTAAACATTTGCATAAACATTAAGTACTTTCAAAGATTGTATTACATTAGCTATGATTAAAAAGGTAGAGAAGGAAACCCTTTTGTTTATGTTCTCCGGAGAGAGGAGTACCTTGTACTTGTAGTTTATAACAAATCACTGGAGTGAAACAAATAGGCAAGTCACGGTGGATAGTCGTGCATACCACAAAGTTTCTGTCTTAAACTTAACTAATTTGTTCTATTTTTATATTAGTTTTATTATTCATGAACACTGGATTGCACGGCACAAAGCCTCTTAAATAATTTAAAAACATTTAAATTTTCTGAATCTGATCAACGAATTGCAAATAAATCCAATGAGTTGCGAAACCAGCGACTAAGGAGTCGAACGCTGTTTCCCTGCTTTACAAGCAATTAAAAGCCATTATACTATAATAAGATACGACTAGTTGTTTGAAAGCTCCTGTGATGATTTTTAAAAGTTTTTGAATTAAGTTACTGATAAATGTTAAATTGCATTGATTTAATTCAACCTCCAGCATTATGAGATCTGATGTATAGTAAATCCCATTATAAACATAAGTTATCATGTTGGGTCAGCATATTAATAGGATTTCTTTGAAATTGCAAATAATTTGGGGCATTGATATAACACCAAACACGGCCTTGCTTCATCTATATACATGTATGGTTACATTTTCTTGCCGTTACAATATTTATAACGTTACGTCATAAGTAATTCACATACGGCAGAAAAAGTGTCAAGCGTATATCAGCAGGCAATCGATAAGTTTTGGGGATTAGGAGTTTACGGAAACAACTACGGTTCGGTAATATCCGTAAATAACGGTCAGGGTCATAAATCATTGATTATCGATTGTACTGGAATATTGCCTAAGGGAGATATTGAACTTGACGCGTAACTTTTGTGAAAATCTTATGTTTTAATTTTTATCATTTCTACCAGAAGATAAAGAAAATTCAGCATTATCATTCACATAACTTGCAATTAATAATAATAATAGTTATGTTACTAGTGAGCACTATTTCATTACAGTCACATCATCAGTCATAAAAATAGTCACAGAATAATCCAAAAGCTACAAAATTCGTGAATTTTGACATAATAATGAGAATGAATCTAGTGTGCACTTGATTTTTCATAATCGGCTAATCCCTTTACACGTGCGTAACGTTTGCTCGTGAGAATTGTTTAAAATTGTAGACCTGTTATTTTCAAGTACAGACGCACACGGCAAGTCTGTTGCAAAAGTATGGTGTGCTTTAGAAACGTAAATAGATGGACCTACATGTCCCCGGTAAATAGTACGTCAACTTGTTTTATTTTGCGATCTTAAATTCCTAATCAGTGTTATTCCTGATCTGATAAAGACTGACATTTGATTTCGGTAGGCTTTTTTAATTTGAGAAATAGAACAGTTTCCTTTCAGAATATCAATAGATTTTACATACTCTAGTAAACGCTTGATGTTGAATGCCTTAAAAAGTATGTGATTTTTCATCACATGGCTTGAAAATATAATTAACATTGTAGAAGAAATAAGGATTTATTGTAGGAAAAAAACTTTTCCATTTCTGCAGTAGAATAATACCTGTTACATTTTACAAAAATTGTCATTTAATACTCTGCACACAGATCAAACCTTGCGTGTTTCTTTTTTCTTCTCTTTTTGTTAATGTAATAATCAGCTTATTTCTTCGAGAAGAGAAACAAAAGATACGAGTAATAAGACTACCTGGTTTTGACCTGTGTATTATGAAAACTAGCTTTGGTCTGGAAGAAACTCTATGTTGACACCTATAAAATGAAACCAATTTCAGCGGAGCGAATTCTTGCCTTTCACTCGAGACAAATTATGTAAAACAAAATATAAAGTACCCGTGCAAGTGTTTCGAAATAAAAATGCATGCATAGTGAATCTTTTATGTGTTTCAAATTAACATCAAAAGCTAAATAATATTATTGATAATTATACTGAAAATTTCATGGATCCTTGCTATAAAGACGATATCATGTATATCCGGTTTCAATGAAAGGTTTTGCCTTTTTATGAACAAAAAACTGAAGATTCTAACCCAGTTTGCATTTTAATGTAAAACAAAACCCAATATACAACGTTTTAAAGATCATGGTAAATGTTACGTAATGTCCGGCAATAAAACTTATCGATGGCCTGAAGCAGTTAGATCAGTCATTCGGAAGTGTTCGGCCAGCATTACGGAAGCAACCGAGCTCCGATCGTAAAAATGAAATTATATACTTGTTAAACAAAACCTTAAAAAAAGACCATTCTCTTCTTTCTTTATTTTTATATAAAATATATCACTTAAATGGAGAATGATTGTTTTATTCAATCCCGTTTGTGATTCTAAAATAAGTGTTATAGTTTTTGAACAAATTGAAGATAAGCTGCAAAATTTTCACTTAAAATTGTGACATTTTGGGCGTTTTACTATATATTATATAGTAAAACGACGGGTAGAGTTTTTAAGTTAAAAAAAGACCAAACAAATAAAGTCTCAGAAAAATAAAAAAATATTCATTAAAAAGGGGAAATGTTATATTTTATCATCCCGTTTGTGATTTTAAAATAACTTTATTAGTTAAAATGTTATCGCGAGTTAATGACAGCGCTCCTATTCAAACCTATAGTAAATTGGTGGCGTGTATTGGCCCCGGCTGTGACACTTTTTCTGCCACATGCGAGAGTCGTCTGGCATAGGAGGGGTGCCAGACCGGTTTTTCCGGCATGGGCAAAATCACCGGAAATGCTAATCCGATATGGAAGAAAGCCGCTTTCTGGATTTTTTAAAAGCTAAAGTTGTAATACAAGTTATCTTACGCAAAATCACAGCATGACAATACTTTCAATACATATTTCAAGCATGTCAATAGACATTTGTATTTGATCTGATCAATAGTTTATTTCAACAGAATGAATAGTTATGAAACCTGATACTTCGTATTTTTATTTACTGATCTGAAGGGTCGTTCAAATTCTGGTGAACTTAAGTTTACCAGAATACTCCTTTTTAAGTTTATAGAAACGATATGAAAGATGAATAATAATTCCGTTAACGTTCAGTCATCAAAACACGGTGCCACTTAAATCATATTAGTGATACATTTTCTACAATTTTATTTCATGTTTACCAGATCAGACTGACAGTATTTTGTTGACCTTCATTCCGTAATATGTTTTACTTCAGCAGGAAGTGTTTAGACTCTTACTGAATCATACATCACAAATTAAGCAGATAGTAATCAAATTAAAAACCCTCCTACATGAATATGAGTAGTATACCCACCTGTGTTTGTTACAATTAGAATTACGTGATATTTATTGAATGAGGGAAACAAAGTCCTTTTCCTCGTGTTTGGTTTTTGCAAGTGAAGTATATGATTTCTATATATACTATTAATTTTCCATGATCATAGATATGGGTTGCTTTATTTATATTTACACAATTTAACATTTTTATGAACAATAAGCTGATATTTCGTTTGTAAAGTTTTAATACCCTTTCATACTATGGTTTAGTACATTGCAATGCTTTAGAAACCTGCCAATAATAAGTTATACTGAGAAATCTCTCATTTAAATAGCACATAGAAATAAAAATACTTACATAGTATCAATATTTAATTATATTTTTTCACTATAGTAAGGCTGCTTGTTCGCAGTTTCCGGTGACAAAAGTTAATTTCTCCAAAATGATATACTTAAACTAAGAATGTAAAAGTAGTGGATAGAATTAACAACACAAGAAAAAAAAGCACACACATAGCAATTTGAGAAAATATGTTAAATATGATGTTGCGCTTAGTTTTACGGCACTACTGCACTTTTAGTTTATTTTGATGTAACGCTTTATAACTTGGTAGTATATAAATTTAAAAGTACAGAAATACTTTACATGAACTTATGCTGGAACAATTTTATTAGATGACTCGTTCTAAATTATGATGATTTCAGACAGTTCGGAGAAATTTGATTTTCACCAAATTCTGAGAGCGAGCAGCTTAACATAAATAAAACTGTTGTAAAGATTCACATATTTTAGTTGTTCCTTCGGTTATATGAGTAAGAGTATAATTCATTGCTTACAATGTTTCTTAAAATGCTCACATTGAAAAGTACTAGCACTATTTATTTATTTCTTTGTAAAGTGAAAGAGCACTATTTTCCATACTACAGTAATTGTATCGAAAAGTTCACACATTTTTGTAACCCCTTAGAGCGTGATTTGGCTAGTAGACGTTCTATTGAATTTATTGGTGAGCAATTGTTTTTTTTTAAATCGATCGGTAAGTTATGTATTCAATTTTAGACTTTAAGTTAATTGAACAGTTTCTTTGTTTTAAAGTTACTTTTATTCTTTCAGTAGTGGAATGACCATTATGAAACCAGAATATTTAGTAGAGAAGCAGGAATTTAAGAACTATGTGTATGGTTCTATTGCTTTATCATTTGTCGGACAAAAGCTGAAACAGTATACGGTTGACATTCTAAAACAAATTCACCATGTTATAGCGTCGTCCGTTTCAACAGGACTTGTACCGACATGTACTGAAAGAGACCCGTGTAGCAAGAGGAAGCCTGTCACTGTTAACAGGCGAGTACACTTTTCAAGCTTTTGTTTTATTTTAATCTTAACTGTTCATAGCCATAATCGACTTCCAATTTCAAAATGTATCATTATTGTAGGCAAGACTTAGTGCTTAAAAAAGATCTATGCATGTAAATATAATGCATCCTTGGTTGAGTAATAAGGGTTTTAATCTCATTTATCTCATTTTTGAATTTTAATTCATGATGTTAATAAATTATAGCGAGAGGATAATTTACAAACTGAAAAGTGACATAGGTAACAAGATTAATAATTGGTATTGTACAATGATAAGATTTACTTGTGCTTAGCTAGCGCTTTCATATCTCTTGTAAAGTACAACTTGCTTGGCTAAAAGTTTTAAAATGATATCTAGTGGCTGCCATGCACATGAAATGTTAGTCCGAAAAATCGGTCTTTCATTGAGACTACTTAAACAATGAATTATTAACTTTACTGACAAATTAATACATGACTTAATAGAAACAGTCAATTAACATTTCACATTATAGTTGCCATATCAATAGTCATCTGTTAATCTTTGTGAAACACACGCTTTGGGTTATTACGTAAATTGTGTAAAATAAAAATAAGTTGTAGTAGTGACTACGTTGATAGAAAAAGAGTTTTGAAGTTTCTTTGTACATTTGTATATTATATAAGGAATACAGAGTGTTTTAGTAAATCAGCCCAACCACCTGCTTGGCCTTATATTAGTGTGTAGAAATTTCCTGCCTAAAAAGGAATTTCCTTCAAGTATTTTAATGATAGGCAGAACCCATGTGCCGGTCACACTCACTCAAGTCAAGGTCATAACTTAAGGTTAAACATTTGAGTCTTAAAATTCGTCACCGCTCCATATTTCTTTAACCCCTTGAATCATTTCTATGAAACTCGGGGGTCAAATGTTCACCATATGGTCACAGATATGAGTCTTTCCGTTCAGTATATCCTAAATTCTTTACAGGATTTTGATGAAACTCCAGTCAAATGATCACCTCATCGAGACAATGTGTAGAAGCTAGAGCACACAATCCGGTGTCACTGTCTCAAGGTCAATGGAGGACACAGTTTAAGGTCAACGGTTTGACTTTTCCAAGACCGCTTGATGGATTTGAATTAAACTCTGGTCAAATGTTCACCTGATGGGTAGAACACTCTTTTTAACCGCATATGAAAGTTTTCTTTTGCTTTGGCTTATAGAAATCCAATATGTTCACCTCTGGGAGAAAACTACACTCAGTAATATTAATTCCTTCAATGTTCATATTTGCGGCAGGAGATATAACTGTCTTTAGACTGCCTTGTAAACCTTTGAAACAATAACAATACAAATTGTATTTCTTGTCGGTAAATCAATACAATAACATTAGATATGAATAGCTATTGGTTGTACTTATATAAGATATTGACTATCTGTTTGAAATGAAATAAAATCTGACGATTAGTTTCAAATAAAAAAGAACTTTAAGTTTTTTATTCGACAAAATTTAAATCTACAAAGACACAGTTTAATACCGTAAGTTAGTATACTATTTACATATTTCAGTATACAGTGTACCAAGAAAATCTGGAAGAAAAGCTAAAGACTTATTAAAAAAAACTTTCAATTTACAGCAAAGCGCTCCCGCTCCATCAAATCACTCCAGCTCTGTCGGTTTAGATTAACTGGTACAATTTGTCTGCAAGAGAAGTTGTACAAATCAGACGTGAAAATGGAAATTAAGCGATATAATCATTTAAAATAGTTCTTTTGAGAGTGTTGGTCTTGGTTCTGATTGAATCTAAATGAGTGGCAAATCCTTTTTCATACTACTAGAGGCAATCCTTGATCGAGCTATGTTCTCGGAGTTTCTGACTTTTTGTCGCCACATCGATGTTAATGGTTTCTTGATTTTTTGTCGCAACATCGACGAAAACGGTTTCTTGACTTTTTGTCGTCACATCGACAAAAAGGTTTCTTGACTTTGTGTCGCCACATTGACAAAAATGGTTTCTTGACGTTTTGCTGCCACATCGACAAAAAAGCTTTCCTGACTTTTTGTCGCCACAACGACATAAATGGTGTCCTGACTTTTTGTCGCCACATCGACAAAAATGTTTTTTGGCTTTGTGTCGCCACATTGCCAAAAATGATTTCTTGACTTTTTGTCGCCTCATCGACTTAAATGGTTTATTGACTACACAGATGGTTGAACTTGAACCGTATATTGGAGAAAAACAGATTGTGTTAGGGTGTGCAGAATTACTTTCCATTTTGAAAACAAATTATGGTAAGGTTAAACATTATAATAGGAAAGTTTAATCAGATTTTAATGATATTTGAACACTATTTTAATAATCCTTTTTTCAAACTTCAAGGTGTGGTGTGAGTATGCCTAATTGGTGTTCACCTTGTCAAGGATGGGGGAAACAGCTAACGACGTACCACCATGACCCGGCTTCAATAAAATGGAAAAATCAGGATTCAAGAGAGTGGCCGAAATCTTACGAAGCCATTGCTGGAGTCTTTATGCAGATGTCGGGAACAGTCAACTTCGGAGATGTCTCATGCTCTCGCCAGATATGGTTGTCATGCAAAGAATGTTTTAAGACGGAGGTATACGAATCTACATAAATCAAATAAAAAATAATGAAAACGTATCGATTTTATACAATTCATAATTACAGCTTAAAGTTATATTATACAAACTATTATTGTATGCTGACGACTCTGGGATCCTTGTGTGTGGTAAAAGTACTTGCGACATTGAATCTCTTTTATCACATGAGATGGAGCATGTAAGTGAATGGCTTGTCGATAACAAGCTTTCACTTCATCTTGGTAAAACAAAGTCTATTCTGTTTGGTTCAAAACCAAGGTTAAGGTCAAAAAGTAATTTAAATATTTCATGTAATGGTACAAATATCCAGGCTACCAGCTCAGTTAAATATCTAGGTGCAACTTTGGACCAGAACCTTTCTTGTGATGAAATTGCACGGTCAGTGATTACGAAGTCAAATGCCCGGCTGAAATACTTGTATCGGAAAAGTCAATTCTTGGATCTCCACACTAGGAAACTCTTGGTCATGTCCTTAATTCAGTGCCATTTTGATTATGTTTGTTCTTTTTGGTACCCAAGTTTGACTCAGTATTGGAAGAAAAGGCTTCAAACAACCCAGAATAAATTAGTTCGTTTTGTTTTGAATAAGGACAGCAGGTCACATGTTGGGTTAGAGCAATTTAAGGTTCTTAACTGGTTACCGGTCTCCAAAAGAGTTGATCAGATAACTCTTTGTCATGTCCATAAAATAAAGTCTGACATAGCCCCGAAATACCTTAAGGAGCATTTTTCACCCCTTAATCAGGTCCATGACCGCTGTACCAGGTCCAGAGTGTCTGCACTTTCATTATCAGATTCCAGTGTAAGCTATTCTTTTAGCGACACAGGAAAATTTTCTTTACCAAAGGTAGGAAGCTTTGGTAGAAAATCTTTTGCTTTTAATGGTATTGCTCTATGGAACGGCCTTCCTCAAAATCTTGGAGATGTTCAAAACCTCCCACACCTTCAAGCATGCCATCAAAGCCCATTTAATGGCCAGTTAATTTTAGTTTAATTTTCAATAGTATTTGAATCTTTTAATAGTCTTAATAGAGTCCCAGATTTTACATATTCTTAAGTTTAAGCACAACACACATATGTTGTGATTGTCCTTTAGTAATTTACCCATTTTTAGCTTGCACATTAAAATTTTCACGTTAATAATAATTTTTATTAAATTTTTACAGTTTGACTGACAATTTCTGTGATGCACTATTTCATGATTCATTGATGTGATACAAACTTGGACTGTGATTTTAATGTGATACAAACTTGGACTGTGATATATGTGATCTCAACTAAATTATTGCAATTAATGCCTTACTGAATAATATAAGAATTGAATTGAATTTTATACAAATTAACATGACTTTCTGTGTCATGCCTCCAATGTCAGGGACCACAATGGAAATAAGAGGAATCCTTTCCTCTTTTTTGTGTTAGCCCTGGTATTGGTGGGCACTACATGGCTCATATATTTATATTTTGTCGTATATTTATGTCATGTCATATTTCTAGTCTCCTTAATAATTTGATTATTGTTATATATATTGTATCATTATGCATCATTATGTCATTGCCATGTCATGTACACTTTTACCGAATAAAACTAACTAACTAACCTTCGAAATTACCGTTCATGGTTAAGAAAGACGCATTATAACTATTGTTTTACAGAATTATTTAGACTTATAGGCAGAATGAACTGTAAATAAACTTTAAACATATCAATTTTTGACTAGGAAAGTAAAACTTGTTTTACTGTATTCAGAAATAAAAAAGCTTTTATATAGAATCATACATTTTATTAAAATTTTGGTATTATTCATCATTTCTAACATCAGCTAATATAATAAAGTGCTTAACATCTTTCGTCAATTTAAATGGTCACTTTAAAAGGTAATATCAATTTAATGGTAACTTTATAGTCTGAACGAACATTCACGAAATTTTCATAAAACTTATTCAAGGTGTTACGGAGATCTTTTGTAATCCTCGATAAAGATAGCATTCGAGACATGTTTCAGGAAAATCTGTTCAAGAGATGAAGGAAATATAGTGTGTTTTTTTCTTTTGATTGTTTATAGTCCCGGCCGACACTAGGATATATACCTGGGTGAACTTGCTAAGACATGTGTATTTCTTTGGTTAGTTTTCTTTTTAAGTTCTAATATAAAATCTGTCTTTTATTCCTGACTATACATTCTTGAAAAAAGATTTTCAAATATTTAGCTATATTTTCAGATAAAGGTAGGTTCAAATCAAAACCATCAAGGTAACATAGAACACCAGTATCAGTTATAGCCGCTTTTTTGCGGTGCACACTAATTGGGAAAATTTCTGATACGCAGCAAACGCTAATTTTCTAATTTGAACAGCTTGCATTTAAGTTCGTTCAATTTGACAAAATAAACTTAATGCCAATTGCATATCAATTTTTTTGTAAGATACCGAGGTTAAAGAAGCCCAGATTTTGAAAGGGATGCTATTATAGCACATGTTTTAGGCAATAAACGGTCTCAATAAAAGGAATGTTTTGGGCAATTAACGGTCTCAATAAAAGGATCTAAACTAGGAACTAGGGAATCTGCAATATCTCTGAAGGAAAAGTCCTGATAGTTTAGAATGAAAACAGAAATAAGACTTTCTCTTAAATAAAATCGTGTTGAATAGTCTATTTTGTTCCCTGAATTTCTTCCCTCTTATTGTATAGTAAAAGTATATGATAAAGGAATATCACATGACTACTGATGATCATGTAAACAGAGCAGCGAGGTAATATAATATTCCTTATTTGATGACAAGCAATGTTTATTCTTTTCCTAAAAGACATTATTTTTTTTGGTTTTTTTTTTTTTTTTTTTTTTTTTTTTTTTTTTTTTTTTTTTTTTTTTTTTTTTTTTATTTTTTTTTTTTTTTTTGGGGTGTTTTTTTTTTTTATTATATAAAAAAAATAAAAAATTTTTTTTTTTTTTTTTTTTTTTTTTTTTTTTTTTTTTTTTTTTGTTGGGGTGTGGGGGGGGGGGGGGGGGGGACGCCCTCTTTTTTTTTTTTTTTTTTTTTTTTTTTTTTTCTTAAAAAAAAAAAAAAAAAAATGGGGAAATTTTTTTTTTTTTTTTTTTTTTTGGGGGGGTTTTGTTTTTTTTTTTTTTTTTTTTTTTTTTTTTTTTTTTTTTTTTTTCCCCCTTTTTTTTTTTTGTTTTTTTTTTTAAAAAATGGCTAATTTTTTATTTTTTGGTATCGTTAGCAGTTTAATACAGATGTGTTTTATCATATTTTCAGGATAAAGAATCAATGAAACGATTGTTAGACCGTGTCGGAAAATGTAGAAATAAACTCATTGCACACAACCCAAAACTTCAACTGACTGAGCGTGAAAAATCAGACATATTTGACACATTAAAAGATCTGTTAAGAGTCGCGGAGAAAGTGATGGGAAAAAGCTATGTCGACAAATGTTTAGAATCGCTTGATAAAATAAATGATCTCACTATTTTTGCACTTACCGATATAAAAAAGTCCCTCCGAGACAGTACTGAAAGTCAAGGCATAACTCTGAAAGCGTTAAAAGGTATAACGGATTTAATCGTTTTAGATGTAACAGAAAGACTGAACAAGATACAAGACGATTTAGACAAAGTGAATGAATCAATAGCTGTTTTGATTGTCATGATGCCAGAAATACATAGTTTTCTGCTACGGTGCTACACATGGGCTAAGCGCATATATAAAGCCGTAATAGCAATAGCGATACTGATATTTGTTTCCATTTTGCTTCTTGTTGTATTGCCATTAATAAGAGATGGGGACAGATCTCATCTTTCTTACAAAGGTATGTATTCTGTGAAATAATTTTTTCCGGCTATATAAGGTTTTAATATGAAAATATTACAAATACACTTTAACCTAAAAAGTATAAATACCTTCCAATAAAAAATATTTCTAAATGATATAAAACTGGGATAAGATATGTAATAAAATCTGAATGTTTATGAAAAAGTACATCTAGTTATAAAGATTCGTGAACAATTATTCTTTGTAAATTCTCATAAACTACAGTTATTCCTTGAAGTCCAGTGTCCTACTATCAAAACACAATGGACAAGAAATACACTTCTTCCTCTTTACAACACGTAGCGTGTATCAGAGCGCACTTTCTCAAGATGCATTCCTAGCCTTAGTAACGATAAGTTGGAATTCAACGATGTTTGATTAGGCACATTTCTGTCCCGAGCTATTTTTCAGCATTCACCAGATAAAAGAGAATGAACCACCAGAATGTTGATTTTGATAAAAGTATAAACTAAACCGACCGTCACATGCCAACTATATGGAGTGTTTCAAAAAAAAAATCAAATGTTTTGTTGTTAGTATTCGCATTTTTTCAAATTGCAGCTCTTTGCTCTTAAGCAAACAAAAATAATAAAATAATGAAGGTAAAAAGTGGTTCAAGATCTCAATGCAGCTGTTAACACAACTAGGCTACAGAAGCTTTTCAGAAATGGTGTCGAACATAAATATAACTTCATCAGCATTATATCAAATATTAGTATACAGCCCTTCAGTGCATCTATTAAAATATTTATTACTTAGGTACTCTTGAATTCAAACTTAACAATAACTGGAAATTGCAATACAATGTACATGTAGTTACTTAAGGTAAAATCATGCATACTTAGTAATTACTTATAGTTTTACAATGCATTTTTCTTTTTCATGAATTATAACTGAAATAACACACGCTGAGATAATGCAGTTTACCAAGCTACGGGTCTGTCTATTCAGTAGATGTGTGTATTTTATTACTGTTTATGTTTCTTACAGGTGGCGACCAAATAGCCAGATTAAGTCCTGGCAGCATCGGAAACAACAGAACAGTTTTTTATGATAATTCATCAGGTATGTACAAGTTGATTGTTTGTACGTGTCAATAGTTGCTTGTTTAAGTTAAATAAACCCCATTCAGTAAACTTTTATCGTTATTGCTGTGACTCTGACTGTGATGTTACGACAAAAATCGAAAGGGATTACCTTCCAATAACCAAATTCTTAGATATTTGAGTGCTATAGGGCATTATGTGTTTGTAATGAAGAAAAGTTACCCTAGGCAGAGTGTTTTTCAACTTCTCTATTAATCTTTGTAAGTTGGTACACAACAAAAGTTGTCAAGAAAGTATTCTAAGTCAACAACTATAAATGGCATTTAATGCTGGCACTTAATGGAGATTAAATGGACATTATACTGTACTGTTAAGGATTTTGAAACAAAATCTTTTTATTTTATATTAAAGGTTTTAAGCAAACATAGTTGAAACTCACTGGAAATTTTAAATAAGTTGTATATCCGCCTCCGTTGTGGAGTGATTGTAGTCGGTTCGAGCCCTGCTACCGACCATATTTCTTTATATGAGACAACTGGCAACAAGTTTCTAGTAGTAGTTCTTCCAAGGAACGATTGTTAGCTGAACTGTCTGCCTAAAAAAATAACTAAAATACGGTTGAAACAGAAACGAAACGGAAAGACAGGTAAATTTTGGCTACGAGATGGTCATTTGTACAAAAATGTCGTTCAGTACTCCTGGGCCTTATTCAATATCAGTTTTAACCCAACAAGGACCTGATCTGGCATTTAAGTTGAATGTTTTCAAATCGAGCAAATATTGTTTACCACAGATCTCTTTTCAGGATGTGTTTCCGAGATACATGATGAACCACTGCTGAGTTATTTATTTATGCACCGTAAGAAAAAATTCATTGGGAGAGAGTGGGTTATTCAAATACTTGAAGAGAGAGTTCTGGAAAGAAATACCTATGCTAAAGGCGTTTTAATGACTGCTCACTTTGGATTCGGCAAATCTGCCATAGCGGCTCAGTTAATATGTGCGCGGGAAAATGAGGTAGGATGGAATCTTAGAAAACATGTTGTTGCATTTCATGTTTGTAAATATGAAAACGAGGATACAAAGAATCCTCTTCAATTTATTAAAAGATTAATTTCGTTTCTTAGCACGAAAAGTGAGGAATATAGACAATATATATCAGAACAGAATGATTCCATTATCAACAATGACGTTAAATGCGCAGCGAAGATAATATCTTGCTTTGATATTGCAATTAAAAACCCATTAGATATATTACAAATTCCAGATGACGAGCCATGGATAGTAGTCATTGATGCATTAGACGAGTGTGTATATAAGAATGATGATCAAAATCGTATATTGGAATTACTTTCTGACCGTCTTATCCATTTACAACAACAAGTTCCGACATGGTTTAAGTTTATAGTTATATCAAGAAATATTACTTCTATACAAACATTGGAAAAACTGGAAACAGTGCATCTTGCATCAAACAATGAAAGTAATTACAATGATATACATCAGTTCATTCTCGGAGTTCTAAATATCTCTTTTGAAGATTTTCCATCGGTGGAAGATTTGGTAAAAAATTCTGAGGGAAATTTTTTATATGTAAATCTTGCTTTGGAATATTTGAAGGAGTCCGAAAATTTAAGTCAAGAAAATATTGAAAAGTTACCTAAAAAGATGGAGGACATTTATGAATTTAACTTTGACCGCTTGTTTGCTAGAAACAATGATTTTAATATTGCAAAACCCATTTTTCAGTTAATGGGAGTTAAAAATTTTATGAATGCTGAATTTGTGGTATTCTTAGAACTTTCTAATGTCACCGATGCCACACAGTTTGAAAGAATCATGGAAAAGCTGTCCTCCTTTGTTATATCAGATTTCTACGTAACATTCAGACATATATCCTTGTACGAGTGGTTAATTAGTGAAAACAACAAAAGGTATAGAATTTCTTTACGTGAAGGACACGTGATGATATCAAAGTTTTTATTTAGTCTTTTTAGCGAGCTCTTAGAGACAGAATTATACAGCATGCAATACAGAAATGATAGATATGTTGACCGTATATTTCTTGACTTAGCATATCATGCTTCTGAAACAGACGACAAAGACATTCAAAACAAGTTCTTATTATTAGATTTAAACGTTTCTACATTAATACAAGATTTGCATCTGATAGTATCTTCATCTGACTTACGCCCAATCAATATGTTTAAGTTAATATTTAATATGTGTCAAAGAAAGGGTTTTGAAAAGATGTATTATACCTCTATTAAGCGGACGCTTGACAGATCTATAACGTTCAGTAGATTAGATATATTGACATACTTACATGAAAACGTAATGCACTTAAATGAAAGTAACAGCTTTTTGTTGCATAAAGCAGCATCCTGTTGCAACGCGGATATAGTCCGGTATCTAATTGATGTTGCTAAGCTTTCACCAACTCTGATAAATAGTGAAGGACAACGTGCAAGTGATAAAGCATGTTCTATGGGTTGTGTTAGTGTTCTGAAACTTCTGATAAAAAAAGACCCGGATGTTTTAGATATGCAGTGTTTGTGGTATGCAGCAGTGTATGGACATTTAAGAGAAGTAAGTGACATGTACTTAAATCATGGAAATACTCTAGAATGTATAGGGAAATTGCATCAAATGGAGAAGCTAAACAGCTTGCTATTATTACACAATCAGCGGAGTAGCGCAATCGTTAATTTTGCCACATATTCTAAGCATGCATTTCTTCATGCTATTATTATTCCTGATCGCAAAATCTTCGAAAACAAGAAGTTCTTTTCTCAAGAAAACATATTTTATAAAACAATGGTCTACAAATACGAGTATTCCAAGTTATGGTCATGTTCAGATATTCAGGGATTTACGCCAGGTTTACTCACTGTAGCTCTTAACAAAATACATATATTTTCACAAGTTTTAGACCATGCCATGAATAAAACATGTCAATCAGTGTCGAGTGGAATATTGTACTTATACTACTATATTTTGCACTTTCGAATCCTTAACACTCACCATAACACCTCCTTCAAACACTATATTTGGTTAATGGGTCATGAACTGCTTACGAACCTTTCTTGTCCAAGGGGTGCATCAATGGAGCATCTGTTAATGCGTCATAGACGGATCGAAATGATCAAACTGTTAGTCACTAACGGATACACTTTAGACTGGGACAAAACGGATTTGAAAGGAAGGACTCCGCTGGATTACGCAAAACAAGATTTTATTGAAGGACTGGAATTCCATTTAGGTGTAAACATCAATGTTTTGTCTGATAAGGAACGTCTCGCTAGATTATGTCAGTGTAAATGGGACTTTTTTGTTCTATTATGCCTGTTGTGTGTTGGGTCTTGTATTTGTGCACTAATAACCGTCTTCTCTGCTGGGTATTTTGTGATCTAATTGCCATTTCACGATATTTAATGGAGATAACCTTAGAAATGAATTTGTTGTCGTCATTTACAGACGCTAAGTGAAAGGATTTATTGCATAATGTATTTGTGTCGCCAGTTGTACTTATTTTACAGTGGTAAACTTAATTAAGTAGTTTGTATGAAGGGCTACAAAAAACTGTTCTTGTCAATCTCAGTAGTGATTTTGATTTGTTTATGAATATGGTCGAGTACAAATGTATCATATCTTGACCAATGTTCTTTCAGTGTACACTTCAGCGTTACTATTCATTGATACATTGAATTGTTAATTTAAAAACTCAGAATGTAGTTACTTAAGTATTTTTCCCATATTTGCAATTTAAATGAATAGAATATTGTTGTTCGATTGTGTAATAACCTCACATTCGTTCAAATACTAACATTCCTATATTGTTCTACTATAATTGTTGTATATCATGAGTTTATGAAAAAATAAAGAATGTTTCGACGATTTTGCAGATTTGGTTACTTTCCTGGTGATGTTATGAACTGAATAAAATGACAGATGAAAGAAACTAGAATTTTGTCAATGAGACACGATGCCCCCACTTTCCTTGTTTGTCAAAAAACAAGAAAAGATTTCCATAACTTTGTTCTAACTGTCTGACGTGCTCAGGTGAATTAAGAAAAAACAAGAAGGTAGGGGACGGGCCAGCTTGGACCAAATGGGGTATAATTTGAACAATCAATCATGGAAAATGACCACTTGGCAATGCTATCTGCAAAATATCTAAGTTCTAGGCATTGTGGTATGATAGACTTTTCTTCCCAGGAAACATTTGTATAACGATTGGTGACTTAATGTCAATAAGTAAGGAGCAGTGCGTGTCACAACATTTTCGGCTTTATTTTACTAATCCAAAGGCCATATCTAAAATGTTACTAGTCCAATAAAAAACCTTAAGGACAGTTCCACAACTCCTCTTCCTTATAAACATTTGTATGAAGTTGTATGACTCTATGTAAATTAGTGAAGGAGCAGTGCATGCCACAAGATTTTCGAGACGTACGCACGTACGGACAGACAGACAAGAGCAAATCTATATGGTACCAAAATGTTGATCTCACACATCTAAGCTCTAGAACTTGCGATGAATGCCTTTTATGTTTCCAATACTTGCATATATGTAAATCCTAGGGTGATGCCAATTTACAGCCCATGGGCATACTATGAACAGACTTGGTAGAGGTACACTAGACACCAAATACCTTAGCTCTTGCTTCAGACAAGGGTTTTTTAAGATTTCCCTTTATTATTCTATCCAAAAAAGTGACCACCAGGGCGGGGGAAATCTTGAAAGACCATGCTTTAAACAAATTTGGTAAATCTTAATAGACCATGCTTTAAACAAATTTGGTAGAGGACCACTAGATGATGATGTATACCCAATATCAAAGCTCTAGGTGTTGCGATTTTGGAGAATATTTTCAAAGATTTTTCAAATTTTAACTCTGGCGGCCATGTTGTTTGTCACCCGAAACCATTTAAACAAATTTAAGAGAGCTTATTGCCAGAATACATCTGTCAAAGTTTGCTGAATTTCCATTTGGTAGTTTATGAGGAGTTGTCGTTTGAAAACAATGTTGACGGACGGACGGGCGAGGGACACCACGCGATCACATACGCCCACCTTGAGTACAAAGTGCACAAGTGAAATAATTTTAAAGAAATGGTCTCTAATAAACAATTTAGTGCACGTAATGCCATAATTTTAAAAACTGGGAGTAAAAGTTTTTGGCACAACCAATATGTTTTCACGTTGTCCAGCGACATGGAACATCACTCAGTTTAGCGTAATAAAGTAATTCAATATTTATTTCGAAGTTATCGTGTTAGAACGGGAATATATTTTACTTTAGCATGATTTACCAGTTCGAATGTCACCGTTTTTTCATTTAGGTGCTTCGTAATTAATCACTCACACCGTAGGTGCTTACATTATTAGGAATCTAAACTCCACACCGTAATGTACTTACCGGTATCACTAAAAAGTAAAATCTATTTCCTGAAGATACACAATTAAGATTCTGTCGATACAGTAACAAAGAAAAACAAACATAACTATACAGATCCAATAAAACAACAACAAAAATCCAAGTCTGCTGCCTGACCGCCTAAAAAGGAAACAAATAGGGCTACACAGCAGAAAGGACACGTGAATTACACATTGTTCATCGTGTTTCGTGGCTAATTTCATTTATGCAGTGAATAAAACTATTTTTGTTAACATTTGGATATAATTGTCGGGAAATTATTTTCTTGTATATTTCGAAAAACTGGTTTGTTTACTTTTTAATTAATAACTTATGACAGTAGTGTCCTTAGCAAAGACACAAACAATTCAACATTGCTTTTCTCCTCGAGGTTGATTCCATCTGGAGTGAGACTCGTAAGTGATTTATCATAGTTATATGAACGTAACTGTATGCAATCGAGAATAAATAAATTGGTATAAATAGAAAAACAAGAGGGCCAAGATGACCTTATCACGCTCACCTGGCTACCATTACCTATAATACAACTCATAATACAATGTCAACAGTCGCGTCGCAGAATTGGTTAATTTTGACCCAGGGGTCCTGATTTTAATATAATCTTCGTAGCGGTCCACTACACAATGCTACATTCAAAATATTTATTATCTGGACCTTGTGGTTTATGACAAGACAATTTTGAAGTTTTCAATATATAAGACTATGTGAAATAAAATGACCCCATGTGATACGCCGGGAAAAAGTCATTTTTTACACAAGGTCATTTGAACAATCTTGATAGAGGTCAACTAGGCAATGTTACATGCTAAATATGTAAGCTCTATGCCTTCTGGTTTCAGAGAGAGAAAAAGATGTTTAAAGTTTTCCCTTTACAAGACTATGTAATATAAAGTGACCCACGGGCGAAATCACTCTTAACCAAGGGGCCATGATTTGAACCATCTTGGTAGAAGTCAACTGCGCGATGCTACATGCCAATACCTATGTTCTGGGCCTTGTGGTGTCAGAGAAGATTTCTAAATTCGTCCATATGTCTGTCTTATTAAAAGAAAGTTTCAACAATTTTAACAATTTTTGTCTTACTTTTGTCATATCTAACTTTGCTAAAAAATAGACTTTTGAAAAATATGATTGTTAAATTGTAAAATGTATAACTAGTAAATCATATTTTGTTTCATATTTCTCTATCAACGGTATGTTATTGTTGTTGCATTTTAATTCTTCTTTTACATTGTTGAAAATAAGATGTATTTTGATTTACATGTAAACCCTTGTATGTCTGATATGTAACCTTCATGAAATAAAAGATTTTATTATTATTATTATTATTATTATTATTATTATTATTATTATTATTATTATTATACAATTCTATATGAAATCAAGTGACCCCGGGTCAATTTTAACTCGTATGTCATGAATCGACTATTCCTGATAGAGGTCAACTAGGCAATGATACTTGCTAAATGTTAAAACTTTAGACCTTGTGGTTATAGAGGAGAAGACTTTTAAAGTTTTATTTATGCCTATACAACCAATGATTTGAACAAAAGTTTTAGAGGTCAACTAGGCAATCCTATTATTCTAATATCTAAACTCTAGGCCTTGTGTTTTCAGAAAATAAGTTTTCCTATATAAACTTATGCAAAATCAAGTGACCCTTCGGCGGGGTCAGTTTTGACCCGGGGGTCATGATTTAAATATCTTGGTAGAGGTCTATTTGACAATGATGCATGCAAAATATCTAAGAAATTGACACTGCAGTTTTTCAGCAGTAGATTTTTTAAGTTTTCCTATTTGTTGCCATAGTAATCAGGGTTCTAAATAGAATGAAATTTTGTGAAATTCCTTTGTAGAGCTTTGTACAAGAAATATTCTCGTCAAGTTACATCAGCACTGGGTATTACGTGGTTTTAGAGGAGTTGTCGTTTAAAGGAAATGGTGGACGGACGTACGATGGACAACAGACGGTGAGCGATCCTAATAGTGTGAGCTTATAAAAACATAGGACGCATTTCTTTTCTCTGGTTTGCAGTTAACCAATTCTTAATGTACATAAGTTGTGGCCTCTTATATAGGTATATTCTTTTCAAACATTTGTTTACTGACATTTAATCTTAAATACTTCGATATGTGTATGGAATACAAATCTAGTGTTCATGGCAATTAACGACAAAATCTTTGAATACAAATGTATTACCTTATTCAAATATTTTGTTGACTACAGATTAAATAACAACTTTCAGTTAGAAATGTGTAAATATTGAAATGATGAAAGTTTGTATTATCCAATACAAAACAGATTTATATGAGATTAGCCACATGATGGTAATACATATCAGCCGTGTTTGTTTTAGCTGTTTCATTTGGAATGCTATCCGAACATTTCCTACTAAATGATTGGTTCCCGTTTCCACACCTTTTAAAACTTATAGGGTCATTATTAAAGCCTCCATAATACTGGCTTGCATTCTGTTGAGAGTCTGTTTGCAGCTGCATAACGTTCCCAGATTTTATTGAAATATTCTGATCAGTAAATTGTTTGTTCATCGCCATATTTGTCAATGTTGATTGCGCCATCTGACCTGTAATTGACCAGTAACAGCTGATGAGTTGGAGGACGGTAAATCCGGTAACTGCGGTAGATATACGCCGTAAAGAGAAGACGGCTCGTGATTGGTTCTGTGTCTGCACGCTGCTGAATATGGGGGTCCAACAGCTTGTGTCTGATTCAATGTCTGACCAGAGGTACTAAAATTAAAACAAACAATACGTATGCTGCTACAAGTTTATATATCGATACTATCAAGATGTTTAGGATTTATCTTATCCAATTTGTTTCCTGAATGAACGAGATTTCTTTCACCAGACTTGGGTGAATATATTAGTTTTTTTATAATTTGAACATTGTCAGAAAAATTACTAAATGATTTGACAAAATGTAATAACCCATGATTGTTGATAATTATCCATCAAAGTTTCTGACTTTATTATCTACCATCTCATTTTCCGACTGGTACACATGATTGTGTACCACACCAATATCTGACTGGTACACATGATTACCTACCATAACATTGTCTGATCGGAATACATGCTTACCTACTATTGTATTGTCGGACTAATTTTAACATATCATTAATTTCCAAAGCATTCTCTGTATGGATTACATAATTACCTATTTTTATATATTCGGACTAGATCACATCATTACCTACCATAGTATATCTGACTGGATCACATGATTAGCTTCCATAATGTTATCTGACTATATCACATGGTTACCTACCATAACATCGTCTCATCGGCACACATGCTTACCTAACATAACATTCTATGACTGACTAGAACACATTATTACCTTCCATAACATTCTCTGACTGAATCAGATGATTAGGTATATAAGATTATCTGACTAGATCACATGATAACTTACCTTAACATCGTTTCATCGGAACACATGCTTACCTACCATAACATTCTATGACTGACTAGAACACATTATTACCATCCATAACATTCTCTGACTGAATCACATGATTAGCTACCATAATATTATCTGACTAGATCACATGATTACCTATCATTTCATCGTCGTATCGGAACACATGCTCACCTTCCATAACATTCTATGACTGACTAGAACACATTATTACCTTCCATAGCATTCTCTGACTGAATCAAATGATTAGCTTCCATAATATTATCTGACTAGATCACATGATTACCTACCATAACATCGTCTCATCGGAACACATGCTTACCTACCATAACATTCTAGGACTGACTAGAACATATTATTACCTACCATAAAATCGTCTGATCGGAATACATGCTTACCTACCATTATATTGTCCGACTAATTTTAACATATCATTAATTTCCAAAGCATTCTCTATCTGAATCACATGCTAACCTACTATTATATATTCGGACTAGATCACATATTTACCTTCCTTTAGAATATCTGAATGGATCACATGATTAGCTTCCATAATATTATCTGACTATATCACATGGTTACCTACCATAACATCGTCTCATCGGCACACATGCTTACCTACCATAACAATCTATGACTGACTAGAACACATTATTACCATCCATAACATTCTCTGACTGAATCAGATGATTAGCTACCATAATATTATCTGACTAGATCACATGATAACCTACCACAACATCGTTTCATCGGAACACATGCTTGCGTACCATAACATTCTATGACTGACTAGAACACATTATTACCTTCCATAACATTCTCTGACTGAATCACATGATCAGCTACCATAATATTATCTGACTAGATCACATGATTACTTACCATTTCATCATCGTATCGGAACACATGCTTACCTACCATAACATTCTAGGACTGACTAGAGTACATTATTACCATCCATAACATTCTAGGACTGAATCACATGATTAGCTACCATATTATTATCTGACAATATCACATGATTACCTATCATTTCATCGTCTTATCGAAACACATACTTACCTACCATAATATTCTATGACTGACTGGAACACATTATTACCTTCCATAACATTCTCTGACTGAATCAAATGATTAGCTACCATAATAGTATCTGACTAGATCACATGATTACCTACCTTAACATCATCTCATCGGAACACATTATTACCTTCCATAACATTCTAGGACTGAATCACATGATTAGCTACCATAATATTATCTGACGAGATCACATGATTACCTATCATTTCATCGTCGTATCGGAACACATGCTTACCTTCCATAACATTCTATGACTGACTAGAACACATTATTACCTTCCATAGCATTCTCTGACTGAATCACTTGATAAACCAACATATTATTATCTGACTGGATCACATGATTACTATCATTCCATCGTCTTATCGGAACACATACTTACCTACCATAATATTCTATGACTGACTAGAACTCATAATTACCTTCCATAACATTATCTGACTGAATCAAATGATTAGCTTCCATAATATTATCTGACTAGATCACATGATTACCTACCATAACATCGTCTCATCGGAACACATGCTTACCTACCATAACATTCTAGGACTGACTAGAACATATTATTACCTACCATAAAATCGTCTGATCGGAATACATGCTTACCTACCATTATATTGTCCGACTAATTTTAACATATCATTAATTTCCAAAGCATTCTCCATCTGAATCACATGCTAACCTACTATTATATATTCGGACTAGATCACATATTTACCTACCATAGTATATCTAACTGGATCACATGATAAGCTTCCATAATATCATCTGACTATATCACATGGTTACCTACCATAACATCGTCTCATCGGCACACATGCTTACCTACCATAACAATCTATGACTGACTAGAACACATTATTACCTTCCATAACATTATCTGCCTGAATCAGATGATTAGCTACCATAATATTATCTGACTAGATCACATGATAACCTACCACAACATCGTTTCATCGGAACACAAGCTTGCGTACCATAACATTCTATGACTGACTAGAACACATTGTTACCATCCATAACATTCCCTGACTGAATCACATGATCAGCTACCATAATATTATCTGACTAGATCACATGATTACTTACCATTTCATCATCGTATCGGAACACATGCTTACCTAACATAACATTCTAGGACTGACTAGAGTACATTATTACCTTCCATAACATTCTAGGACTGAATCACATGATTACCTATCATTTCATTGTCTTATCGGAACACATACTTACCTACCATAATATTCTAGGACTGACTAGAACACATTATTACCTTCCATAACATTCTCTGACTGAATCAAATGATTAGCTACCATAATAGTATCTGACTAGATCACATGATAACCTACCATAACATCATCTCATCGGAACACATGATTACCTACCATAACATTCTAGGACTGACTAGAACATATTATTACCTTCCATAACATTCTAGGACTGAATCACATGATTAGCTACCATAATATTATCTGACTGGATCACATGATTACCTATCATTTCATCATCTTATCGGAACACATGCTTACCTACCATAATATTCTATGACTGACTAGAACACATATTACCTTCCATAACATTTTCTGACTGAATCACATGATTAGCTACCATAACATCGTCTCATCGCAACGCATCCGTACCTACCATAGCATTCTATGACTGACTAGAACACATTACTTCCATATCATTCTCTGACTGGATCACATGATTACCTACCATTATATATTCGGACTGGATCACATGATTATCAACCGTAACATTATTTAACTGGTACACATGATTACTTACCATTATATATTCTGACTGGATCACATGTTTACCTATTGTAACATTATTTGACTGGTACACATGATTACCTTCCATAGCATTCCTTGACTAGTACACATGATCGGCTGTTGAAAGCACAACGGGTCGTTTTATGACTAATAAACCGTACTTTCATCTAAGTCTTCAAATGTAATTAAATTAGTACGTACGACTTAGAAATACTTATAAGTTCCTACACGCTTATACAAAGAATTCTGGTAGCAAAAAAAAATTACGTATGTTATTTCCTCACAGGAATAAGATCTGTCTATGCCGAGCCTTTCCCTTAGTCTGTTAAGGATATTTATGAAATCTACATGCACCTTTGTAAAAAGGCCCGTACTGCTCACTCTCAATACATTTGGTCAGCAATTGCTTGTAATGGCAATATTTTAAACTCAAAACAAACAATGAACACATGCACCAGAGAGCAACGTATAGTCTTCTTACCGCCAATAGTAAACGTGTTTCAGGACCTCGTATGACAGATGTTCATTGTGTATCTGTGAAGTCATTTTCGGTACCAGTCAAAATGCTAATTTTGCAAGGATGTGGAGGTGATAGAATAAGATCTTCTACACATTCTGAAGTATATTTATACTATGAATTATGAAGTATTTGAAGAATGTGTTTTTGCTTTTACAGGAAAGACGTTGCAGAAGACATGTAATAAATGTTGTACCTATTCATCGACTTGTTCAAATGTTGTTTGAAAAAAGATAGATGTTTCAGTTCTTTACATATGAATTATTCAAATAGTCATTCATAAATCCTAACGATTACTGTATACCTGATGAAATTTCTTCTTTGACTGCACGTAACAAGTCGTTAGCGTTGTTTTGGTTGTGGATATTTTCCAACATATTCAGTACATATTCATCAAACACAAGATGTAACAGATGAAATGAAACTGGAAGAAATGAAATAAACTTTAACAAAATCACCTGATGAACAAATTAACTAACGGACATGGAACACGCCACAACTTTTCGCGGTTAAACGGACATTGTGGAAAACAGTAAAAAGTAGTAAAACAAGAAAACAAGAAATTTTTATACATTTGCTTAAACATTATGTACCTTCCAAGATTGTATTACATTAGCTTTGATAAAAAAGATAGAGATGGAAACAGATACCATTGTGTTTATATTTCCAGAAGAGCGGAATACCTTGTAGTTTATAACAAAATGTCGAAGCGAAACAAATGGGCAGGTCGAGATTGATAGTCCTGCATACCACAGAGTGTCTATGTCTGAAACATGACAAATTTGTTCTATTTTCACGTTAGTTTTATAATTCATGAACACTGGATTGTAAGACACAAAGCCTCTTAAGTAGTTTAAATCATTTAAAATTTCTGAATCTGATCAACGAATCGCAAATAAGTCCAATGAGTGGCGAAACCAGCGACTCAGGAGTTAAACACTGCTTTCCGGCTTAACAAGCAATGTGAAGCAACTATACTATAATAAGAGAAGGCAAGTTGTTTTGAAAGCTTCTGTGATGGTTTTAAAAAGTTTTTGAATTAATTTACTCACCAACTGATAAAGTTTAACATTTTCGCATTGATTTAATTCCACCTCCAGCATTGTGAGATTCTCGTTTATAGTCAATCCCATTGTAAATATGTTTACATGTTGGGTTAATGTATTAACAAGATTTCTTTGAAACTGCACATTGTAATCGGGGACATTGATATAACACAAAATACGGTCTTTATCTATACTTGGCTTCTTTTTCTTGCCCTGAATTTCAATCAATTTTATTGACGCGAATTTATTTTTTTTCAAAATACAAATATGGAGCACATTGAGAGGTATGTAATCTCCCTGAAATTGGCGGCCTAGCGGCCTGGCGAACCAACGGCCCAGGGAAGTTAGCCGCCTAGTGGTCTGGCGGCCTAACGGCATGAAGTTGGCGGCCTGGTGGCCCAGCAGCATGCAGTCGGCGGCCTGGCAGCCCAGCGGCCTAAAGTTGATGGCCTAGCAGCCTGGCAGCCTGAATTTGGTGGCCTAGCGGCTGAGCGGCCCAGCGGCCTGAAGTTACCAGAAACTGACTTAGAAATTACGTCTCGACCTATAAAAATCATAGGCCTCCAACTTCAATCCACTTGGCCGCTCACGTCATGCCACAAGACCGCTAAGCCGCTAACTTTAGGCCGCACTGCTGATAACTTAAAGGCCGCCAGGCTGTTAGGCCGCTAACTGAAGGCTGCTGGGCCACCAGGCCGCCAACTTTATGCCGTTAGGCCGCCAAACCACTAGGCGGCTAACTTCAGGTCACTGGGCCGTTGGTTCTCATATGAGATACCATTAAGCCAACCCTATGAATGAACTAACCACTTTTTCAGACAGAATGTCGTCTCCTTTCATTACCAGTAATGTAGGTAAGGAGCCTCAGGGTTAAAAGGCAAAATGTCTTTTGTTTTGGATAATTAAAAATAATTTATTGTTGTAATTAGCCTAGAGCTCTATTTCTACAGGCGGAGAGTGTCCGGTTCCGTCAGTTTGACCATTCTCTAACGTTTATTCTGTAATTTCCGTTTGGATATACGTATTCTATAGACATTTTTTCAACTTCACACAGCTTTTGATAGTGTTTCGCATACGGGTGGGTATGGTTTGTAAGGTAAATGTGATACTTAGGTCCTAAAACCTTTTATATAGGGTCATATAACGATTAAATAAGTTGGAGGGTAAAATAAAACCACGGAAACTTCAAATTATTATCTTTTCATTATTAGTGAATTTCAGGCAAAATATGTGTCAGGTGATAAAATAGCACTAGTGTATTTTTATATTTCATTTCACATAATTGTAGGTCTCCAGCTATGAGCAGGTCCAGGTCTTTGCCGCAAATGAAACGAAACGGAATAACTAAACGATTCAAAACCGATTCTGACATCAAAGAACATTCATGAACTCGAAATAGTTCTTATTGCTGTTTGTTTCAATCTCGTCAGGATAGTCATGAAGTATGTGAGGAAGTTGTCCAGATAGCTCAAAGAACTCACTCTCATGTTTTGGTGAAAAGTAAAGTTCCCCAAACTCACTGAAAATAACATATTTTAGAACAAATATTCATATAAAAAGGTCCTTGTATAAATTTTTGTCTAGTATATCCAAATAATAAAGCGTTACAAACGCTTTTGAATTCCGATATAACCATAAACCAAACCAACCAACATATTCAATGGAATTTTGCAAATTACTACCCAGATTTTTACTTTCGTTGTTGATTCTTGCATTTTCTTTTACATTTTATACTTTAATATAGCATTTTGGAGAATTTATTTTTCACCTGAGACTATGAGCGAGCAGCTTTAAGATATTTAAAATGGTTTTACATCATATGGCGTCATATACCGAATAATAATAATAATTTTGATTCAACTCTGTCAGACCAGCAAACTACTTCTTATAGATCTTATGGCAATATAAAACTGCAACGGCATGTAATATAGAATAGTAATTTTACTAAGAAATATGTTGTTTCTGTTTGTTGTTCTATTCACGACTGTGACACAGTATCTCTTTGTTACTTAATTGAAAAATCAACGGACTGGCGATTGTCAGATTTAAAAAGAAAAACAATAGCAGCAGTTACAACAACAGCAACAATTTACTCTTTATATTGTAGATGCATAATACTGTATTGATAATCTCAATTAAAATGACAATTTGGAATTGTATATATAAGTCTCCATTGGTCACGGGAGGTCAAAGGATCGAAGCCTAGCAGGTGTATGTTGTAATCATTTTAATTAGCGCTGTATTTGTGTATTTTCAAAAGTGAAAACATATGTCTGATAAAAATAAACATAAGGGGAAGTAAGTGATATCGTATACTCATTTTTAGGAAGATTGACTGCGGATATACAGTCTTAGGTTTGATAGCATTAAAACATGTTTCTTTTCTTGTCTGCTTTAATACTGTTTTAATGGGTTAAATAGTTTTTAAGAATCTTAAACAGGAGGGCCAAGAATGCAAAACATTTGGTAAAGAAGGTAATATAAATAAAGTAAATTAATTACTTAGTATATAATAATTTGTTTAATGTTTTTGATTGTGTCTGTACATTCAATAGCTTTTGATTTGTGTTATATATAATTTTTGTATACATGTATATACATTTTACCTGTTGTTTTCAATACTGTTTCAATTTTTTTTGGAATACTACACATTAGTTGGTAGTTTAGTAGAATTCATTTTCATATAATATTTTACCCAGCATGCTTTGATTGCATCATATATATTTTTTAAGATTTATCATTTATCCGAATGTGTACATAACTGATCTGCTGTACTTCCCTTCTGATTTTCTCTGTCTTCTTTTATTCCATATGAAATTATGCACTGCTTTTATAATATCATTTTCTGCGTTTGTATCACAATAAGGAAATATGGTTAAATGCAGTTCAACTGATATTTTAAGGATAATACTTAATGACATAGGTTTCATCTAGTAACTACATTCGTACAATAAAACTGTACAGTATGTCGTTTGTTCTTTATAAAATATCATATAGCACAAATTATTCTGGCTAAACTAACTCAAACGGGTCTAATATCTGGTTTGACATCCATGTTTTAATAAAAAAATGATAGGGTGTTGGGTATGCGAGGGGACAGGGGCGGAGGAGTAAAGTGGAAGCAGGAAGTGACATAAAACACATACCTGGAAAAACACCATTGGTGAAGAAATTAACTGTAACAAGAGCGTTATATTCCAGATAAAGTCGGTAATATTTTGACTATCCATGGTTGTATGGGAATACACATTGCATTAAATTGCTTATGTTTAGCTAAGCAAAGCAGATTCTTAAGTGTTAAAATGGTGTTTGTTTCCGATTTAAATCTTACATTAGAAACGTACACAATAAAGTTTTGCTAAATGATCAAAATGTTTTCGGATGTTTCTACTAATAATAAAGTAAATTTGTTTGACAATTTCAATAAGCCATTACTAAGAAGTTATCTTCAGTGGCGCAATATGTTCCGAATATTCAAAAGTATGTATTTATGCTGTTTGCCTACAATTGCGTTTACTGATAAAATGCAATAATTAAGGCATTACGTTCCATGTTCTAACAAACCTGAGAAACTACTAGAAAAAATCTGGCTAGGTCACAAACCTTGAAAGTCGAGAGCAGCTACTATGGTCGTAGAAAAATTAACATAGCTCTTTTTTACTGATCGTTATCTAAATATAAATGCAATAAGATAATGCTTACACTTTAAGCTTAACTGTGGCTACAAAGGAAGGATAAGGAAATATGTGGTAATAAACTTTTGTGTCCTATCGTTGGCTATATACATTATCTTTATACAAAGGCTTTAAACGGTTTTACGATTACCGGTCCTATTTGTAATGTGAACACCATTAAAAGTACTGGTCGTTTTTTTACATGTAATAGTACTAAAACGAGATGGTTTTCAGAGTGTATTTCTTAGGAAATCCTCGACAGAGGGGTGTGATTGAACACAGAAAAAGCGGGGCACTGTGTCAGTATAAAACCTCTGGGGTAATTTGGTGCATAAGATTTCCTTTTTTGTCTTCTCCTACTGGGTAGCTATAGTATCCAAGTTATATTTTTCACTGGATCAATCGTGAGAAACAGGATCCAATTCGTACACACTTAAGAAGGATTGTAAGTTTAAGTTCTAAACTTTTGAAGTTTTACACTTTCATTGCTCTGGTTACCACGTCTATGCAATTTGAATATATACGACGCTTATGATATAATGACGAGGGAATGGAACTGTGACAGTGCAGAAAATGTAACAGAAATTTACAGAGGTTATCGGGTGTAGAGAAGAGCTGCACTGAACAAGTTTATAACTCATGTGATATTTTCAGTGAATTGAAATGACTTTCGTTCGAACATAGATGTAATTATCACATAGGACTACTTGTTTATAAGTGAAAAAATAGGCTAGTTCCAAATTATATTTCCAATTTTATAACTTTTCCTACCAATGAAAGATAAAAATTTACATTCAATTAAACGACTTGATAATGTTCCACCGAAGATGAGTTTATTTGAAAAATTCATTCACTTACAGCAGCGCAAATATATGTTTCTTAAATACCATCGTTTAATAAAGAAAATAATATTATTATTATTATCATTATTATTATCATTGATTGTTACCATACACAAGTTCGCAAATTTTTATGTTATACCTGAAAACTCAAAACTTTCATGAAATACTACCGTTTCTTGTCAAAATATTTTGAGACTATCATTGTAAGCGTCAGCGTATGTCGTACATGCATATTTGGTTGCAGGAGTTTAAATTTTCGATACTAAAAGGTTACTTCAACAGAACAGATCAACAATACGATATAGATATACAAAGATATAAACAAGATTGTATAACTGTTTTTTCCTTTTATGGCACTTCAAGAAATTTAAGATGGCTAGCAAGTTTGTCCCAAACAGTGCAACTTACATTTTTCTTAGATATTTAGACCCAAACATAACCCAGCAGACACACACAGCCAGACTTACACGCAGAATGGAACGAATCTTCAGACTGAGATAAGACTAAAGACAAGGTACACACTATACAAGATTTAAACCGTCTAGGAACTGCTAGAGTCATGGAGGTATGTTGTGTCAAACATCAGTATCTGCATTACAATACCTGGTTTCCAATCGGGTGTGGAAGATGAAAATATCAAATCATTCATGACACAAGCCATGATTTCAGAAGATTATCTATCAGAGACATGGACCCATGTGTACACAGACGGCTCTGCTTTAGCTTTTTACAAGATGGTGGTGCTAGTATGTTCATCATGCACACGACTGGTGGGTCAGATACATGCAGCATACCAACAGACAATTTCTGTGCAAACTACAAAGCAAAAGTAGAAGCCATCATAGTATTTTACAAGAATCCAAAACTATTGAGTATTCAAATGAGGAATGTCAATAGATGCGAACATATTCTCTTTTGGTTATGGAAGCCTCAGCTAATGCTAAATTGACATCCCTTGCGAAAGAATTTAACAGGCTCGGCGAGAAGTGGAAAGGGGTCCTTCGATTGATACCCGCACAGTGTGGTGTTCTTTTCAATGAGATGGCAGACCAATTGACAAAAAAAAAGATCTAGAGGTGAGCACTCAATAGAGTCAGGTATGAAGAAAATCCCACGGACTAAGACTCTTCCAAGAACTTAGACACATAAATATGACTACCAGATGACTACTCGACAGTTCAGAACAAGTCATTCTATTCAGGATTCATATGGACACAACAGGTTAAATGTTCATAGCAAATTGTATGTACAATTGAAGCTGCCCTCATCACCAAAACGCCTGTGTGTTCTTTCAGACTAAACAGCAGAGCATTACTTCAGATAATGTCAACTGTTTGACTGTACCACTCTGGAAAAGTGGTTGTACAGCACGAAGGAGGACTTCAAAACAAAGCGCTTTCCTCATCGCTGTGACCGGAGTGACCTGTAGTTCCTGTAGTAAGAAAAGTTTTTTTTTCTTTTGTTGTTGATGAGACCAGGTTCAAACTGGCCAAAAGTCCAAATTTGTCTAATTGTAACATTTTTGAACACAGAGAACATCTTAGTCTGTAAAGAAAAGACATTATGCAGTATGAAGTAGGGTTCATTCACAAACTTTAACTAAAAAGTAATCATCATCCAGCATGAAGCTTACTGAACTTAATGTTGACCATAAACCAAACCTAAAATCAGTATAAATTATGTTCAACCGGGAACCTGTTTCAGTTTATTACGTGATTTTTGCTGCAATCACCCCCGAAGTCTCCCTTCAACATGTACACATTGGATAACCTAGTGCCGGCATTTTTTTCAAACAGATAAAATATGTAATGCACTCCATAAACATCAGACACAGCACTCACCAACAGTCAGAAGTATGAAACCTTCTATAACAACAGGCAGCAGAAAATACTTTTTTTCTTCAGCCATAAGAATTTTCGAACTTATCGTTTCTGCCCTCTTCATATATAGATAGAATCCTGGAGTCATTTTACATTTATTGTCATTACAAATTCGTGTATTTCTTGAATAGTTAATAAACTTATATGAATGCGAAAGTTGAATTTTCTGCTTCAGTTGCAGTTGATTGCAAGCAAATTGCTCATTCCAAACAAAATTAACAGCAGTTAACAAATTTTACTGATTTAACACGCTACTTTACATTATCGGGAAAATGGCCGCTCTAGGTAAACACTATACTACTGTTGTGAAACCTGTACGATTATTGGACAGCGTTATTTACTAGATTATAAATACATGTAATTACTTATGAAACATTTATTAAAAGTGACTGCACGGAATGAAAGACCTATAAATCGTTAGTTTATAGGTATTTGGTTGAGTTAACATATGTTGTAAGAATCTTTTAGAAGGCATGCATTTTACGATTGTTTTATGTTTGATCTGGAGCAATAACAATCGTCCCAGATTGGATAGAAACCGAAGTATAATTTATTTTTAATAAATGGTAACATTATTTTGTAAAATGTGTATTCTAAGTTTGACATTTGGAATTCATCTTAACAGATACCCATCTGAGTAAAAAAATAATCACGTGACCTTACAATCCATGCATTTACGATTACGGACCCTGACGTAGATTATTTGATCATGGCGTGGTGAGGAGTAAATTTTGTAAATTATTCAATTATCATGTTGTAGTGTGTGTAATACTCCGTAATATTATTTTGAGGCTGTTTTATTGAAACGATCCGCGATTCTAAAGGCAAGACTCACCGTGACGTACAGAGAAACAATGAAGGCAAATACAAAAAAAAAGATTCATATCAAACGGTATCGAACAAATTCAAATACCCACTGGAATAAATACAAAACTGACGTAAAACTGTCGTGTATTACCCAAAGTTTCTGAAATGATAGTGATTTTGTCTTACATAAATCTCCGAGGCTAACTTATTTTGACGCTTGTTTTTCGATCAGAAATATAAAAGTATCGTCAACAAATTCTTACCAGTGACGTGTTACAACTTAGACACATGCACATCATAGTTTGTGTGCAAAACCTCTGGGTTTTTTTACAGCCGATGTGGTATTTTCGATGAGAACGCTGCTTTGTACGATCAGTAACATGAATTACGCATATTCTGGACGTGCGCTTTTGAAAGCATTTCAAGTACAAAATTAAATAAAATGTTAAACTATTAGAAAGACATTTATGACCTACCACCCACAGAATTTCGTTTTTATTTTATTTTTACCATAATGATGAATCATGTCCCGTTTTCGAATGTATTTTTCTATGACGCTGAAATTAACAAGTTTTCGCAAAAATACCGTAGCCCGGAAAACAAAAGTTCATACTGTAGTGAGTATTTCAGAGCAAGATATGCACTTGTGAAACAGAAGACAAAGGTCTACATAAGCGAAAATGTTGCAAATCTCTAAAGTTCAAGAAAGGGGGTCGGACGTAAACGATGTATCTCGGGTCTTTAAGCGAGAAATTGATGTAATTCTGGTCAAAATGGCGGAAATTTAATGTGTTTTGTGGAATTCGGAGAAGAAAATTGGTAAGTAAATGTTTATTTTGAATTTGATCGAACTGTTATCACGTCACACAAATCGTCACACCCGTTTTGGATCGTGGACCTGAAAATAAAAAAGTTATTGAAGGGATAAATTGGTCGGTAGTGTTTATGTTTGTTTTTTTTATGCCGTTTTCTCCCACGTTTGGACGGTTCAGAATGCTTTACTCGAGCTTATTTGAATGTATTTCGTATAAACATGATGCGATCCATTGTTATGTAATGTGTGCACGTTTCCAATACGAACTATCGCCGATTTTTTTAACTTTAAACCGATTTCGATGTATCTCGGGCCGTTTTAAGACGATTTGATGTATGACCGGGTTTCAAAAGCAACTGTAAACGGTAAACCAACGGATAGCATGGATGATGTACCATCGTGTAAAATAGCGTACCAGCGCGGCTGCTGCCAACACTAGTGTTTCATCGAGCATGGAATTAAATAACACAAAATCGAATGGTATAAAACTGAATCAACAATCATTTGCTGTCAGCATGTAAGGCTGAATGAAACAAAATTAATAGATCTATATGGAGCTAATCTTTGTATCTATTCGTGCTTTTTTAAAACAGAAATACCTTAGTTACAGGCATTGAGGCAGCTGAAATCTAGAGGTTTATTGTAGATGGCAGAATAAGTGTACTTGTAATGAGTCTATCATTGGACTCTTGCGAAATATACATTTGGAATCGAACCAGACAGCTCAATTTACTGAATAAAAATACGATTGACAAATATTATATCGAGATGCTCTAGCTGTTTAAAGCGGACAGTTTGCGTCTCGTGTAATGGTAAGAAACCCATGACACATGTTTGGTACTGTTGAATACAGCATTAACCCAAATCTGTAAATTTTATCATAAATTTGTAAGGATTTCGAATTTTGTACTTACGTCATTTGTGATCTTTTTGTTCTTTTGCCTTTTAAATTAACTTTGGGTTAATATCCTATCACATAGACGCAAGACGCATCAACCAAATATTATTATACAAAACACCGCCGACATAAAAGAGTCTTAATTATGTTTAATTTATTTTTCTATTGAAAACAACTCTTTAATTCAAATTTTCGGCAATATTGCCTTTTTCAAGAATTTGTCTATACTTTTTAAATTGACATGTTGATCATATTCATGACAAGCTTGTCATATTGAAAGTATTTATTGTTTAATTTATTTGTTCGGACACTTTTTTGTCATCGTAGTCGGTTTATACCTGCCGTTGCTTGCTGGCACGATGTAAAGGTATTTCTTAGGTTTTAATCAGAATCGACGGAACGCTCATGAAATAAGGCATGTATTGCATAGTGAACGATAACGTCAAAAGTTACCAAATGGAGATTGGGTATAAAAGCTACTCGCACGAGTCAGCCGTTTATATGTACCCTACATGGTACAAAACTTTGGTGCACCCTTTACTCTCATAACATTCTATTCTAGTCTATTCTATTCTAGAGTAATACCGGTCCTGCATGATGGATAGTTTTGAATCAACAAGAGAACTTCAAAGCCCTTCAACACTAGAGGGATTCACTGTTCAGGTAAGATGGATAAAGTGATACTTTTTAAAACTCAATAGAACAGGCATTTGCCAAAGGTGAACTGCTGTTATTATCTGCATCAAACCTATGAAATTGGTTCAAAAAATAGGTACCAATATTAATGTCAAAACTAACTCGCTGATAATTGATCACACTATCTTGTAATTGTGTCGTCTAAGCAGTCAGAATCTGGGTTGCACAAGTCAACATTAGACTTGCACATTGCATTGAGTTTTGTAATAATATCAGAATAAAAATGTGTTTTAGTTTATATATTGTATTCATTTTGTACAATCACTTTCTTAATCACCACATGTAAATGTACGTCGCAATTTAGAGTTCACATTAACAGAATTTCAATCACAGAGTCATTAACATTACATGTGCAAATTATGTCAACACTCAACTCTTGGGCCTATAATTATTAGGTTGTTTGCAACATTGCAGGATGTGTCTTTCATTACTGGAGATGCTGATGATGGTGATAGGAGCACCTTGGTGTATGAGAATTGTGAGGATCGTTGTAGCCAAGGCGCCATGACGGTCGAGAACTATCAAGATGATAAAAACTTAGGAGAGAAGGTTATCATCGCTGCCAGGAATACTGAACAAGATAAGAACATTGAAGTTAAGAACTATGAAGATTGTAACAAACAAGGTGATATGGTGATCGTTGAGGTTCATATAGCTGAAGGTGATGAGAGCACTGTGGTTGAGACCCTTCGTCACAACAGTGAAAGTTCAAGTTCCTTGCCTTGCGAGGTATTTGTCTTGTTTTAGATATTTATTATATATATTTTGTGTTATTACCCATGTTTGGTAAAAGTGTAAAAGCACTATTGAAATCAAAACTGGAAGATGTTCAAAATACTACTAAGTAAAACAAGTGCAATGGTCCAAAACACAGCAAACCCACAGCCTGAAGAATAACTGCTCTAGTCAATGAGTACATGGTACAAATCGAGCAATAATTAACAGCTGGCAACCCTTTGGCCAAAAGTATTTGAGATAACACTGATAAACATTATATAAAATTTAAATTACAGGTGTTACCAATACATCCTCCAGTCAGAGGCCATGATAATGAGGAGAGCGAAGATAACGATTCATTGACTGCACCATGCTTATTTTGCAGCATATGTGGGAAAACTTACAAATGGAAACACTCGTTACTTCGTCATAAAAAGACACATGGAGAAATTCAATACCCATGCACAATCTGTGATAAGAAATTCCATGCAAAAGAATACCTGACATCACATATGAAGTCACATACTCGAGGCGCAAACCTTTGTCCAGATTGTGGCAAAGATTTCAAATCAGCATCCTACTTAAAAAGACACAGAGAGATGAAACATGAAAACATTTTCAAATTTCAGTGTTCTGTATGTGATAAGACTTTAAGCTGTGCAAAACGGCTGAAAGAACACATAAACAGACACAGTGAATCAAAGGACAGAGCATATAAGTGTCCACTCTGCCCGGTGTTAAGAACACCAACAAAAAATCGTGCCTAAAAGAACAGAAATGGGAAGTTCAATTTGTGAAAAGTCTTTTGCATCAAGGAGGACCTCAAACAGCACCAGACTGTTCACGGGGAGGCAAAGTGTTGTCCAGTTTGTGGGAAAACCTTTGTTTGGAAGACATGTCTTCCGTCCAATGAAATCCGTTCATGTAACCACGACCAGATGGTTGTGGGTTGCCGTTACTTTCAGGGGGTATACATGAGTCAACATGTGGTCGTCGGGTCCGTCTGTTTGATTTTCTTGTCCGTTGTATAAATTGAAACATACTGGTTGGCATTCAATAAAACTTGCATAAGGTAAAAACGCAATGACCTATAGCCAGTGTTTACTGTTTGCTACTTTATGAATCGCTAAGTTTTTGTTTTTTTCTTTGTTTAGCTTTAGCAGTTGTTTATATTTATTATACACTGTATTTGCATTTGTTTAGTGATTTTTGTATTTCTACTTAAATGAGCTGACACATCGGTTTTACTGTTTTTTTTTTGTATTTCTACTTTTTGATGCTGACACATCGGTTGTAGCTGGGCGTTTTTGTATTTCTACTTTAATGATGCTGACACATCGGTTTTAGCTGGGTTTTTGTATTTCTACTTTTTGATGCTGACACATCGGTTTTAGCTAGAAGTTTATGTTAAGTTCTTTTTCTAGTCCTATCTCATTCATATATTCTTCAATACTACGATATTGAATTGAAACTGGATGTTCTATATTATATGATCAGCTACAACATTATTACACCACACCCCCGCTTCCCGTCAATAACTGAAGATCCAGTTGACCTACAATCTTCAAACTTTTCATTATTAGACAGGTCATTAAGGAGATGATCTACATTCAAGGGCCAAGTCACATGGGCCCTTAAAGTCCAAATAACGAAATGTTAACTTTTGACCTCGATTCTTCGAATTTCAAAGGAGTTTTTGACATCTTGAGTGGGGGGGGGGGGGGGAAGTAGTCCGATTGTTCGCCGGTAACTGAATCAAATGTCAAGGTCACAAGTGTTGTGAAGGTCAAATCCGCGCTCAATACCCAAGAACCCTTTGGGTCAGGTGTTCAAACTCATAGAATGATGGACCTGATGAGGTTTTTGGTGGTCAAATATCAAAGGTCACAAAGGCTGCGTTTTTAATTAATCCATTGTTACTGTAGGACGTTTGAAAGAGAGACACCTAAAAAACAAGCTCCACTTACGTTTTCAATTTTGATATCATTATCCCGGTGTGAATATATATACCTGTTTATACATGATTTCATTCCAGTCCGAGTTTGACCGATGGCTACATTAACGTTCCCTTAAGACAACTCGAATACTGTTGAAAACAGCGTTGAGCCCATGAAACCATAAACATCCTTTGACAAAAAAGCTTTAATAGCATTTTACTTTGTTATTTTGTTGATCAAACAACAGCGAAGAATACATTGATACTAATAAGGGGGCCAATTTTTAAAAAGACAAACTTGGATTAAAATGAATGTTTGGAATCAAGTTTATGTAGATTTATTGGTTATAATAATTGTTCATAAAAACTTTTTCACCAACTCCACTTATTTACAGTTCCTCGAACACATTCCCTGATAGTCCAAGTGATACGGATGGCAGATTTTACTTTCATCAACCTTGTAGTGACTTCTACACTTGAACACCACGTGGCTTTTGTCCAAATTTATGTACTGTTCCAATTTTGGATTTTCCTGGTGTTGTCTTGTCGAACTCATGATTCCTTAAAGAGAAATTTTAAGGATAATCACATTCAGAAACATGATACTTTATTGTTTTGATGTAATATTTTATCGTATACTCCGCTGGATTTTCTGTATAATTTTGGGACCACCATCCCGGTCTATTACATTTTTACAAGCTGCATTTTGCATATTCCAACCAGTGTAAACATTATTTAAATAGACTGAAACATTATACTTCATCGGGGTACCCACTGGATTCATGACTCGACGAACCATGGATAACTAGATAAAGGGCACTAGTTCTTTTTAAAGGCTGCATTGCAACGCGTCCATTATTTAACTCTTGATTATCTAAATAAACAACAAAAAGTAAACAGTTATAAACAGATAGTACATCAAAGCAACTTTGGATATTTTTTGTCCGCAGTGAATTGGTGAAATTTCTTGATGGTCCAGATCTGGTGTCGGTCCTTCAGCGCCCTCAGCAAAAGCGTTTACCGAATAAATGTCAGGTACTGTATATGCTCGAGCTTTTGCCGTTTTCATCTGGAATGCCCTAAAGAAAATGAGTAAATACATGTATAAACAGTTAATGATTTCAACATAAAGGATGTTGATGAAATAGGAAATATTTGCACCACGGCCTGTAGATTTGTAGTTTTGTTATAGTATTTATTATAAATTATGCATGCAACACTCACAATAAATGTTTTATTAATTCAAGATTTCCGATAAATACCTGCTTGGTTTCAGTCTCATGGCATGTAGCTCGGAGATCTTAGTCATATCGGCGGACAATGTAAGTCCAGAAGGCACCCCGTTGTTATTTTGAGATCTTTCTGCCAATTCACCCATGAAATTTTCAGCGACTAGAGTTGACACTGTTCTCCAGTTGTAAGTGCTGCCTTTACATATGGAATACAACAGGATGTGTGCATCAATGCTGCATATGAGACCTTCAAAGGTTACCCTTGGTATTCCTTTAACATACTGAGTTTTAGGCGGAAACTGATCAAACCTGTACCCATCCAAGAGCCATTTCCGAAGGCGTAAACATCGTTTCACCCTTTCAGACGCAGAAAGACCTGGCTTGTCCTCGGCCTCATGCCATTCTCTGAAAAGAGAACTGAACTGTGCTTCCTTGTGGAACTCCAAGTTACGTTATTCGTTTTCTACCTCTTCGCAGAACATTGTTCTAACATGGGGATCACTTTGTTGATGTATCAGCCTACCTTCTTGTTGTACTTCTAACATTGAAGGACCTAAATGTGTTTTTCCAGAAACAGCTACCTCTTTCCATCCTCTCACGGTTATATTTTGAATTCCAGACCTAATAATCTTGGATTTAATGTTTGTACGGATATGGGTTCCATCCATGACTCTTACTTGAATTTCACCACGGTTTTCATTAATTTCAGGAGAGTATAGTGGCGTGAACGAGGTAGTATTACTTTCACCATCGTCAATGGTCACTTCTTTTGAAATACAAACGTGTGGACTATCATACCATTTTAATTCTTCTGACGGCCAAATTGATTCAGCGAAGGCGACGGCAATTGCATATTTCGGATAAGAGCGTTTATTGAGTTCATTTATGCACAGTGTTTTCAGAGGTTTTATTTTTCCACACTTCCTTCGTTTAGTTGCTACCTCGAGTGTAGAGTTGCTCCCAAGCACTTGGAACAAATGATTTATTTTTTCGCCTTTTCGCAGACTTTGTTTTATTGTTGAATTGTACCTTGTAAGTTTGATGTTAATGTATTTCACGATCTCGTTTATGTCTTTTCCTGTAAGAATTTTATTCATAGACTCAGCAGATTCAAAAGCATTCTTTAGGTCATGGGCATTTTTTGTAGACCACTTCTTCGACCGTAATGAGGAACATAGTAAGGAGTGCATATTTTCAAAGTCTTCATTTGCAAGAACTAGGATGTTTTGTCCTTCAGCAGATGCGATATGAGGCGTCTTAGCTGCAATGTTCTCTTCTTCAACAACTGTGTCTGTATGTGGCGTTTGACTTACTTCATCACCTGCTGGTTCAAGTACTTGTGAAGACAAATCTGACACAATTGCATGTTCTACTATGCTAACCACTTCTTCGTCCAATCCATTTGTGTCTGGTATTTCTACACTAACATTCTCAACATTAGCGACCGTTTTCGTTATTAATTCAGGATGGCTCTTAATAGGCTTGCAGTTTTCCTTACTATTTGTGATAACAATACCTCCCGCACGTGTAATCGGCAAACCTCTTTTGTTGTAAATCGTGCTGTGTTGTTTGTTTGATCTCACTTCCTTATATGTGTCACTGACAGCATTGATGAGCTCTCTTTTGCTCATTTTCTTCACTACTGTCCAAAGTTGTCGCTGACAAGTGAATAGTGTTAGTGGGTTGTTTTCAGAATCATAATCCTTTAAAGTGTCAAACTGACCATCAAATGGTATGCATGCAATGTGTATACCTGCTTCGAAACAGGTGCGAAGTATTTCCTCAAGAATCCGTCTACACGTTGCCATCGTGAGACTGTATCCTTTGTAAAGGTATGATATAGGCATTCCATGCCGTATTTCCACTTTCCATGTTCTGTCCATATCACTTAGTAAGTGTATTAATACTTCAGATGCTATAGGCTTTTGAAAATCAAATGCTTCCATGATCAACTTCTGTCCTTTCATCAAACTTTGTACAATCTCTACAACAAGCACATCTGATCCATTTCTATTTGATAGTACTTCTACAGGTTCATGATATGGGGTCGACTGTGATATTCTTGTTGCGGAGTTTTTGAGACAGCGATGACAGATGGCACTTCACACATAAAATCAGCTTTCCACACTTCTGTTGTTAGGGTAGCTTTGATTTCCTTTGTACCCTCAGTAACCTGTGATGGCCTCCTTGGAATATCTTGATAGTACACATCTTGCACTTGTTTCAATGCTTTCTTCATCAGATCTTTATTTGGTTTCATTTTAAAAACAGTCATTGATTCTTTACTCCAACTGACATACAGATGTTCATCTGAATTGATTACTTCTGCTTCTGCTAAGCTTTGTAGTATATGTCTCCGTTTAACATCGTAATAAACGGGGGTTGAACCTACGTAAAATGGAAACGGACACTTTATTTCCACCGACACATTTCGGCACTTTTCAACATCACGAACGCTTCCATCAGGGGATACAACTATGATATTTCTTGCATCTGCATTTTGTACTATATATGCACCCTCCTCGAAAAAGATATGTTCGGGGTAGTAAACTGGTAGAACTTTACTAACAAGGGTTGCAATGGCATTCACCTCATTATCGGAACCATGTGACATTGCATCTTTCTGAAAAGTGCTTACAGGACATGGATCTTTTCCACCAATCACAACATCAAAATACTCTTTTTGTGCTGATAGTGTATCAAGGCCAATAGCTTTGTGCAAAACGCTGCCTGTTACCTTCACAGTACTCCTTATTTCAAACCACTCTGGTGTTCGTTGTTTTACAAGATTGCTAGGTATATCTTCGTCAGATGATATATTACATGATGATCTAAGTTCCAATGGAGTTTTTAGTTCCCTGTAATTCGCCTGTTCTTCCAAGGCACATGAATCTTTTATAAATAAATGTTCGAGGCCATTCAGTTTTGAACAAAACAGCAATACATTGTCCACTACTTCCAACATATCTTTCAGGCAGATTTTTATCCTATACATAAATGTTCGAATTTTATCCACCGCAAACTTGAATCGGCCGTCATGGGTTTCCTCGAATTTTTTTTCTAAAGTTTGCATGTACGTCTTTTTCTTTGCAAAGGTTTCTCGAAGTGATTTTATAACAAGTGAAAGTTCTTTTAGAACAATTTTGCATTTTGAAATGAGAGTTTCTTTGTCGTCACTAGTTATGTTTTGCACTTGCATCTCATCAGAAACGCATATACTCTCTAAATATGAAATGAAAGCAGACAGTAAGTCAGCTTTCTCTTCAAAGAATGCCTGTTTGTCCGCTAATTTTGGTTCCTCTTCTTGTCCTAAAAGAAACACTTCAGCAGTATTAGGCACTATTTTCTTCCCGTCAAACATCAGTACACACGAGGCATCGACTACGTCAGCACACATCTTGATATTTTCTTGAATGATACCAGGTTTTAAGTCGGATGTGATTGATATTCCTGACGGATGAAAGTCATTTAAAATGCGATCAGAAGGTACTGGCAAGTTAATAGCCGATTCAGATGGATTGTACATACCCTTAACTGTCTTACCTTGTGAAACCATTCCAGTGTGGGCAAATCCTCGCATGAAACGTAGAAACTGACCCCCAAGAAGCCGTTGACCAGTCCAAAAAAACTCTTTCACTTCCTCAGAATAACGCATAGAAGATGTATTTTCACAGTCATACCACTTAAGTGAATCTCGAAAGAGTTTGTACGAGATACTTTCTGTTGAAAAATTTCCATTTCGAACAAGCTTTTTTAGAAGCTGGCACGTGTCGTCAACATCATTTCTCACCGACGGTGTTGTTGCTTCTCCAATAGTTTCATTTTCAAACGGTAATCTTCGTTTGCTTAAAGAAGACTTTACTTTGGAGATTGGTGTCGGACTACATATCATTGGTGATACATGTATTTCTTTAAGTGGTGATTTAAAGATTATTGCCAAAGAATTCATACAAGGAGAAGGATTAGATATAGTTCTGATTCGCGTAAAAGATTTTGCACACGGCGACAAATGTGGATTTCGTTTTGTTGGAGAACAAAATGTTCTGATTCGTTTCTTGAATGGTGACGGAGAAACAGGGAATAAACTGCTGCGTTTACGTCGCCTTTCAAAGCCCTTTACAGCTACCAAACGTAGTCTTTTCTTGAATCTTGGCATTTTTGCTGAAAATTTTAAAAAATGGGATGTTAGCGATTACGAAAATCATAACCGGATATCCAGATACCGTAACTGTATACAGTCCAACACAATGTTAGTCTCTATAAGTTATATCTAAACAAGCAAGGTAGAACAAGTTTAAACAGAATGCTTTGTCAGAACAGTTCGCATGATATGTACGTGTAAAGAGAAGTCGTAATATTATCTATATTCAAAGTACAGTGTGTTCATTATATATCCTCTCCCTGTCAAACAAATGACACTTGAAATAATTTGTTTGTCCTTGTGACACATAATGTACTTAAGAAACGATTTTGTTAGGTGTCCATGCGAAATGAACGACATAATTGGATCGGCAGATCAATGAGTCACGCCAGCCTATTAAGTCGTTCATTTCGCATGAACACCGAAAAAAGTTACATTAATAACAATATCATCGAGTTTATAAGTTTTAGGTAAGTGTGAAATTGCTTTTGACATCAAATCGTCTTAAAACGGCCCGAGATACATCGAAATCGGTTTAAAGTTAAAAAAATCGGCGATAGTTCGTATTGGAAACGTGCACACATTACATAACAATGGATCGCATCATGTTTATACGAAATACATTCAAATAAGCTCGAGTAAAGCATTCTGAACCGTCCAAACGTGGGAGAAAACGGCATAAAAAAAAAAACATAAACACTACCGACCAATTTATCCCTTCAATAACTTTTTTATTTTCAGGTCCACGATCCAAAACGGGTGTGACGATTTTATATATTACATGTGGCTATACAAAGGGCATGATAACAGTTCGATCAAATTCAAAATAAACATTTACTTACCAATTTTCTTCTCCGAATTCCACAAAACACATTAAATTTCCGCCATTTTGACCAGAATTACATCAATTTCTCGCTTAAAGACCCGAGATACATCGTTTACGTCCGACCCCCTTTCTTGAACTTTAGAGATTTGCAACATTTTCGCTTATGTAGACCTTTGTCTTCTGTTTCACAAGTGCATATCTTGCTCTGAAATACTCACTACAGTATGAACTTTTGTTTTCCGGGCTACGGTATTTTTGCGAAAACTTGTTAATTTCAGCGTCATAGAAAAATACATTCGAAAACGGGACATGATTCATCATTATGGTAAAAATAAAATAAAAACGAAATTCTGTGGGTGGTAGGTCATAAATGTCTTTCTAATAGTTTAACAATTTATTTAATTTTGTACTTGAAATGCTTTCAAAAGCGCACGTCCAGAATATGCGTAATTCATGTTACTGATCGTACAAAGCAGCGTTCTCGTCGAAAATACCACATCGGCTGTAAAAAAACCCAGAGGTTTTGCACACAAACTATGATGTGCATGTGTCTAAGATGTAACACGTCACTGGTAAGAATTTGTTGACGATACTTTTATATTTCTGATCGAAAAACAAGCGTCAAAATAAGTTAGCCTCGGAGATTTATGTAAGACAAAATCACTATCATTTCAGAAACTTTGGGTAATACACGACAGTTTTACGTCAATTTTGTATTTATTCCAGTGGGTATTTGAATTTGTTCGATACCGTTTGATATGAATCTTTTTTTTGTATTTGCCTTCATTGTTTCTCTGTACGTCACGGTGAGTCTTGCCTTTAGAATCGCGGATCGTTTCAATAAAACAGCCTCAAAATAATATTACGGAGTATTACACGCACTACAACATGATAATTGAATAATTTACAAAATTTACTCCTCACCACGCCATGATCAAATAATCTACGTCAGGGTCCGTAATCGTAAATGCATGGATTGTAAGGTCACGTGATTATTTTTTTTACTCAGATGGGTATCTGTTAAGATGAATTCCAAATGTCAAACTTAGAATACACATTTTACAAAATAATGTTACCATTTATTAAAAATAAATTATACTTCGGTTTCTATCCAATCTGGGACGATTGTTATTGCTCCAGATCAAACATAAAACAATCGTAAAATGCATGCCTTCTAAAAGATTCTTACAACATATGTTAACTCAACCAAATACCTATAAACTAACGATTTATAGGTCTTTCATTCCGTGCAGTCACTTTTAATAAATGTTTCATAAGTAATTACATGTATTTATAATCTAGTAAATAACGCTGTCCAATAATCGTACAGGTTTCACAACAGTAACCATCGTGTATTGGAAAACCGACATGCGTTTTTACAAAGAGTAAAGAAGGATATTATTAAATAACTCGTCATAACTTTCTTTCTGTTAAACATAAAAAATTTGTCATTATCACAAATGTTTTTTTAATTTGTCTGCCATTTCATGAATATTTTTTTGTCAATGTAAAGTGTTAAATCAATGGTCCTTTTTACGTTTAAAAACTATCACCGTCCGTTTTTACGGGCATTGAATTATAGTGGAAACGCGAAACAATGCCAGGTTATGTGCAAATATTGCATTTTAATCCAAATTTTCACCTTTTTTGCTAATATAACAAAACAAATGTCACTATTACGATGTCTCGATATTTCATTTTACGTTTTAGATATATAAAAATAATTATGTTTAATGGATATCTTTGCAGTCCTTTTTAAGTTTAACTCAACTAACCTGTTAAGTTTAAATAAGAATTTACCGCTTCGGCAGTACTCGGCATTTTACGTAAGGCACATTCTTTTAACGCCGATACTAATAGTTTGTCACTAATATGTTTTTAAAAGTTAATTCGCCCTGGGTTCGCCTGATCAACGTTAATAACTATTTTTCACGAATATTACCAAGGGCATGTTTATAAAAATAATTAACTGATTCGTATCCCAAATGAAAAAAACAACAACACATAAACACTACCGACCAATTTATCCCTTCAATAACTTTTTTATTTTCAGGTCCACGATCCAAAACGGGTGTGACGATTTTATATATTACATGTGGCTATACAAAGGGCATGATAACAGTTCGATCAAATTCAAAATAAACATTTACTTACCAATTTTCTTCTCCGAATTCCACAAAACACATTAAATTTCCGCCATTTTGACCAGAATTACATCAATTTCTCGCTTAAAGACCCGAGATACATCGTTTACGTCCGACCCCCTGTGGGTATTCGCAAAACGCTAAGCGAATACCCAACTCCCAGCTATCTGGGTATTCGAATCTAGCTGGGTATTCGCAAAACGCAGAGCGAATACCCAACACCCAGCTGGCTGGGTATTCGAATCTAACTGGGTATTCGCAAGACGCAAAGCGAATACCCAACTCCCAGCTTCCTGGGTATTCGGATCTAACTAGGTATTCGCAAGACGCAAAGCGAATACCCAACTCCCAGCTGGCTGGGTATTGGAATCCAGCTGGGTATTCGCAAGACGCTAAGCGAATACCCAACTCCCAGCTAGCTGGGTATTCCAATTTAGCTGGGTATTCGCTGTACGGTTTGCGAATACCCAACTCCAAGCTGGCTGGGTATTCGAATTTAGTTGGGTATTCGCAAAACGCTAAGTGAATACCCAACTCTCAGCTAGCTGGGTATTCGAATCTAACTAGGTATTCGCAAGACGCAAAGCGAATACCAAACTCCCAGCTAGCTGGGTATTCGAATCTAGCTGGGTATTCGCAAAACGCAGATCGAATACCCAACTCCCAGCTAGCTGGGTATTCGAATCTAGCTGGGTATTCCAAAAACGCTAAGCCAATACCAAACTAGATTCGAATCCATCTGGGTATTCGCAAGAAGCAAAGCGAATACCAAACTCCCAGCTGGCTGGGTATTCGAATCTAGCTGGGTATTCACTGTACGGATTGCGAATACCCAACTCCCAGCTAGCTGGGTATTCGAATCAAACTGGGTATTCGTAAAACGCTAAGCGAATACCCAACTCCCAGCTAGCTGGGTATTGGAATCTAGCTGGGTATTCGCAAAACGCTAAGCGAATACCCAACTCCCAGCTCGCTGGGTATTGGAATCCAGCTGGGTATTCGCAAGACGTTAAGCGAATACCCAACTAGCTGGGTATTCGTTCCTAGCTGGGTATTCGCTGTACGGTTTGCGAATACCCAACTCCCAGCTGGCTGGGTATTCGAATCTAGTTGGGTATTCGCAAAACGCTAAGCGAATACCCAACTCCCAGCTAGCTGGGTATTCGAATCTAACTAGGTATTCGCAAGACGCTAAGCGAATACCCAACTCCCAGCTAGCTGGGTATTCGAATCTAGCTGGGTATTCGCAAGACGTTAAGCGAATACCCAGCTAGCTGGGTATTCGTTCCTAGCTGGGTATTCGCTGTACGGTTTGCGAATACCCAACTCCCAGCTGGCTGGGTATTCGAATCTAGTTGGGTATTCGCAAAACGCTAAGCGAATACCCAACTCCCAGCTAGCTGGGTATTCGAATCTAACTAGGTATTCGCAAGACGCTAAGCGAATACCCAACTCCCAGCTAGCTGGGTATTCGAATCTAGCTGGGTATTCGCAAAACCCAACTCCCAGCTGGCTGGGTATTCGAATCTAGTTGGGTATTCGCAAAACGCTAAGCGAATACCCAACTCCCAGCTAGCTGGGTATTCGAAACTAACTAGGTATTCGCAAGACGCAAAGCGAATACCCAACTCCCAGCTAGCTGGGTATTCGAATCTAGCTGGGTATTCGCAAAACCCAACTCCCAGCTGGCTTGGTATTCGAATCTAGCTGGGTATTCCAAAAACGCTAAGCCAATACCCAACTAGATTCGAATCCAGCTGGGTATTCGCAAGAAGCAAAGCGAATACCCAACTCCCAGCTGGCTGGGTATTCGAATCTAGCTGGGTATTCGCAAGACGCAAAGCGAATACCCAACTCTCAGCTGGCTGGGTATTCGTTCCTAAATGGGTATTCACTGTACGGATTGCGAATACCCAACTCCCAGCTAGCTGGGTATTCGAATCAAACTGGGTATTCGCAAAACGCTAAGCGAATACCCAACTCCCAGCTAGCTGTACGTCTTGCGAATACCCAGCTAGGTTCAAATACCCAGCGAGCTGGGAGTTGGGTATTCGCAAACCGTACAGCGAATACCCAACTCCCAGCTGGCTGGGTATTCGTTTCCAGCTGGGTATTCGCAGGACGCAAAGCGAATACCCAACTCCCAGCTGGCTGGGTATTCGTTCCTAGCTGGGTATTCACTGTACGGATTGCGAATACCCAACTCCCAGCTAGCTGGGTATTCGAATCAAACTGGGTATTCGTAAAACGCTAAGCGAATACCCAACTCCCAGCTAGCTGGGTATTCGAATCTAGCTGGGTATTCGCAAAACGCAGAGCGAATACCCAACTCCCAGCTGGCTGGGTATTCCAATCTAGCTGGGTATTCCAAAAACGCTAAGGCAATACCCAACTCCGAGCTAGCTGGGTATTCGGATCTAACTAGGTATTCGCAAGACACAAAGCGAAAACCCAACTCCCAGCTAGCTGGGTATTCGTTCCTAGCTGGGTATTCGCTGTACGGTTTGCTAATACCCAACTCCCAGCTAGCTGGGTATTCGAATCTAGCTGGGTATTCGCAAAACGCTAAGCGAATACCCAACTCCCAGGTAGCTGTGTATTCGAATCAAAGTGGGTATTCGCAAAACGCTAAGCGAATACCCAACTCCCAGCTGGCTGGTTATTGGAATCCAGCTGGGTATTTGCAAGACGCTAAGCGAATACCCAACTCCCAGCTAGCTGGGTATTCGTTCCTAGCTGGGTATTCGCTGTACGGTTTGCGAATACCCAACTCCCAGCCAGCTGGGTATTCGAATCTAGCTGGGTATTCGTAAAACCCTAAGCGAACACCCAACTCCCAGCCAGCTGGGTATTCGAATCTAGCTGGGTATTCGTAAAACCCTAAGCGAACACCCAACTCCCAGCTAGCTGGGCATTCGAATCTAGCTGGGTATTCGTAAAACGCTAAGCGAATACCCAACTCCCAGCTGGCTGGGTATTCGTTTTTAGCTGGGTATTCGTAAGTCGCAAAGCGAATACCCAACTTTCAGCTGGCTGGGTATTCGAATCTAGCTGGGTATTCGCTGTACGGTTTGCGAATACCCAACTCCCAGCTGGCTGGGTATTCGTTTCCAGCTTGGTATTCGCAAGACGCAAAGCGAATACCCAACTCCCAGCTAGCTGGGTATTCGAATCTAGCTGGGTATTCGCTGTACGGTTTGCGAATACCCAACTCCCAGCTGGCTGGGTGTTCGTTTCCAGCTGGGTATTCGCAAGACGCAAAGCGAATACCCAACTCCCAGCTAGCTGGGTATTCGAATCTAGCTGGGTATTCGCTGTACGGTTTGCGAATACCCAACTCCCAGCTGGCTGGGTGTTCGTTTCCAGCTGGGTATTCGCAAGACGCAAAGCGAATACCCAACTCCCAGCTGGCTGGGTATTCGTTTCCAGCTGGATATTCGCATGTCGCAAAGCGAATACCCAACTCCCAGCTGGCTGGGTATTCGTTTCCAGCTGGGTATTCGCAGGACGCAAAGCGAATACCCAACTCCCAGCTGGCTGGGTATTCGTTCCTAGCTGGGTATTCACTGTACGGATTGCGAATACCCAACTCCCAGCTAGCTGGGTATTCGAATCAAACTGGGTATTCGTAAAACGCTAAGCGAATACCCAGCTCCAGCGAGCTGGGTATTCGAATCTAGCTGGGTATTCGCAAAACGCAGAGCGAATACCCAACTCCCAGCTGGCTGGGTATTCCAATCAGCTGGTATTCCAAAAACGCTAAGGCAATACCCAACTCCGAGCTAGCTGGGTATTCGGCTAACTAGGTATTCGCAAGACACAAAGCGAAAACCCAACTCCCAGCTAGCTGGGTATTCGTTTCCAGCTGGGTATTCGCTAGTACGGTTTGCTAATACCCAACTCCCAGCTAGCTGGGTATTCGATTCTAGCTGGGTATTCGCAAGATGCAAAGCGAATACCCAACTCCCAGGTAGCTGGGTATTCGAATCAAAGTGGGTATTCGCAAAACGCTAAGCGAATACCCAACTCCCAGCTGGCTGGTTATTGGAATCCAGCTGGGTATTCGCAAGACGCAAAGCGAATACCCAACTCCCAGCTAGCTGGGTATTCGTTCCTAGCTGGGTATTCGCTGTACGGTTTGCGAATACCCAACTCCCAGCTAGCTGGGTATTCGAATCTAGCTGGGTATTCGTAAAACGCTAAGCGAACACCCAACTCCCAGCCAGCGGGTATTCGAATCTAGCTGGGTATTGTAAAACCCTAAGCGGAACACCCAACTCCCAGCTAGCTGGGCATTCGAATCTGCTGGGTATTCGTAAAACGCTAAGCGAATACCCAACTCCCAGCTGGCTGGGTATTCGTTTTTAGCTGGGTATTCGTAAGTCGCAAAGCGAATACCCAACTTTCAGCTGGCTGGGTATTCGAATCTAGCTGGGTATTCGCTGTACGGTTTGCGAATACCCAACTCCCAGCTGGCTGGGTATTCGTTTCCAGCTTGGTATTCGCAAGACGCAAAGCGAATACCCAACTCCCAGCTAGCTGGGTATTCGAATCTAGCTGGGTATTCGCGTACGGTTTGCGAATACCCAACTCCCAGCTGGCTGGGTGTTCGTTTCCAGCTGGGTATTCGCAAGACGCAAAGCGAATACCCAACTCCCAGCTGGCTGGGTATTCGTTTCTAGCTGGGTATTCGCATGTACGGAATGCGAATACCCAACTTCCAGCTGGCTGGGTATTCGAATCTAGCTGGGTATTCGCAGGACGCAAGCGAATACCCAACTCCCAGCTTGCTGTACGTCTTGCGAATACCCAGCTAGGTTCAAATACCAGCCAGCTGGGAGTTGGTTTCGCAAACCGTACAGCGAATACCCAACTTCCAGCTGGCTGGGTATTCGTTTCCAGCTGGGTATTCGCAGGACGCAAAGCGAATACCCAACTCCCAGCTGGCTGGGTATTCGTTTCCAGCTGGGTATTCGCAAGACGCAAAGCGAATACCCAACTCCCAGCTGGCTGGGTATTCGTTTCCAGCTGGGTATTCGCAAGATGCAAAGCGAATACCCAACTCCCAGCTAGCTGGGTATTCGAACCTAGCTGGGTATTCGCAAGACGCTAAGCGAACACCCAACTCCCAGCTTGCTGGGTATTCGAATCTAGCTGGGTATTCGCTGTACGGTTTGCGAATACCCAACTCCCAGCTGGCTGGGTATTCGTTTCCAGCTGGGTATTCGCAAGACGCAAAGCGAATACCCAACTCCCAGCTGGCTGGGTATTCGTTTCCAGCTGGATATTCGCATGTCGCAAAGCGAATACCCAACTTCCAGCTGGCTGGGTATTCGAATCTAGCTGGGTATTCGCTGTACGTCTTGCGAATACCCAGCTAGGTTCAAATACCCAGCCAGCTGAGAGTTGGGTATTCGCAAACCGTACAGCGAATACCCAACTCCCAGCTGGCTGGGGATTCGTTTCCAGCTGGGTATTCGCAGGACGCAAAGCGAATACCCAACTCCCAGCTGGCTGGGTATTCGAATCTAGCTGGGTATTCGCAAGACGTAAAGCGAATACCCAACTCCAAGCTCGCTGGGTATTCGTTTCCAGCTGAGTATTCGCTGTACGGTTTGCGAATACCCAACTCCCAGCTGGCTGGGTATTCGTTTACAGCTGGGTATTCGCAAGACGCAAAGCGAATACCCAACTCCCAGCTGGCTGGGTATTCGTTTCCAGCTGGGTATTCGCAAGACGCAAAGCGAATACCCAACTCCCAGCTAGCTGGGTATTCGAACCTAGCTGGGTATTTGCAAAACGCTAAGCGAACACCCAACTCCCAGCTAGCTGGGTATTCGAATCTAGCTGGGTATTCGCTGTACGGTTTGCGAATACCCAACTCTCAGCTGGCTGGGTATTCGTTTCCAGCTGGGTATTCGCAAGACGCAAAGCGAATACCCAACTCCCAGCTGGCTGGGTATTCGTTTCCAGCTGGATATTCGCATGTCGCAAAGCGAATACCCAACTCCCAGCTAGCTGGGTATTCGAATCTAGCTGGGTATTCGCTGTACGTCTTGCGAATACCCAGCTAGGTTCAAATACCCAGCCAGCTGAGAGTTGGGTATTCGCAAACCGTACAGCGAATACCCAACTCCCAGCTGGCTGGGGATTCGTTTCCAGCTGGGTATTCGCAGGACGCAAAGCGAATACCCAACTCCCAGCTGGCTGGGTATTCGAATCTAGCTGGGTATTCGCAAGACGTAAAGCGAATACCCAACTCCCAGCTGGCTGGGTATTCGTTTCCAGCTGAGTATTCGCTGTTCGGTTTGCGAATACCCAACTCCCAGCTGGCTGGGTATTCGTTTCCAGCTGGGTATTCGCAAGACGCAAAGCGAATACCCAACTCCCAGCTGGCTGGGTATTCGTTTCCAGCTGGATATTCGCATGTCGCAAAGCGAATACCCAACTTCCAGCTAGCTGGGTGTTCGAATCTAGCTGGGTATTCGCTGTACGGTTTGCGAATACCCAACTCCCAGCTGGCTGTGTATTCGTTTGCAGCTGGGTATTCGCAAGACGCAAAGCGAGTACCCAACTCCCAGCTAGCTGGGAATTCGAATCTAACTAGGTATTCGCTGTACGGTTTGCGAATACCCAACTCCCAGCTGGCTGGGTATTCGTTTCTAGCTGGGTATTCGCTGTACGGTTTCCGAATACCCAACTCCCAACTAGCTGGGTATTCGAAGCTAACTGGGTATTGGCCTTAATTTATGCAAAAATCGAACTCATAGCTGGCTGGAAATTCGAGTGTAGCTGGGTATTCGCAAGACGCAAAGCGAATACCCAGCTCCCAGCTGGCTGGGTATTCGAACCTTACTTGGTATTCGCCTTATGTATAGCGAATACCCAACTTCCAGCTAGCTGGGTATTCAAATCTAGCTGGGTATTCGCTCTATGTTTAGCAAATACCCAACTCCCAGCTGGCTGGGTGTTCGAATCTAGCTGGGTATTCGATGTACGGTTTGCGAATACCCAACTCCCAGCTGGCTCGGTATTCGTATATAGCTGGGTATTCGCCTCATTTATAGGGAATACCCAACTTCCATGTAGCTGGTTATTCGAAGCTACCTGGTTATTGGCCTTAACTTATGCAAAAACCCAACTCCTAGCTGGCTAGATATTCAAATCTACTTAGGTATTGAATATCCAATACCCAATTCCCATCTTTCAGCTTACTTCACGCACATCGGAATACAATATCTTTTTAAATAATGATGATAGTAATACTAATAATGATAATAATAATAATAACAGCAATAATAACTCGAAAGTTCTTAAAAGAATGCCAGATGAAGGGAAGATAACGCGTTGAAGAGATATGCGTTGTTGTTGGCTTGTTATTGTATGTATGTCTTTCTTTTCTTCTTTTCTTTCCTATTTATTAGGAGATGAAGGGGTGGGGGTGTGGTGAGATGAACTGGAATGAGAGCCAGTGAATACGACCACTCATCAGTCACATTAGTTCTCATTACTGCAGCTAAATATGTTACTGTGTAACTAAAGTCTGTTCCACCTAATTTTGGACCACTGGTTTCTTGTCGCCATTGCATGTATTTTTGCTCTTTATAGCATATTTGTATCTGGAAATTTAATATCTCCAGGCATCTTTTTCATTTTTCCATTATTTTTTACTAAAACGATAAAATCCGCATTTTTATGATTTTCTCCATAGGGCGTAATGCAAAGTGACGTCGCGTTGATTTCCAAGATGGCGGCGTCCATAGCTGACGTTACCAGGGACGTACTCAAAATTACCAACGTCGAAAGAGACAAATTTTTGCGGTGCATATCTGTTATTTAATAAATGTATATATGCCGACCTGAGCACATCCGTATCGACTGTTCAACAATTTCGGCATACCCAACTTGCTTTTAATCACCGGCATCGTAGGATCAGCCGAGACATTTCGTCATTTTGTAAGGGCCCTAAACTTTTAATTGTACTGTAGACATTAAACATGTGAATCCGGATCATAGAAAAACATAAAATAAAGTATTTATTGCCGAAAAACGGCAAATATCAAATGCTTAGTTACCCACCGATATAGAAAATATATGACATGTAATAAGATCCTCGACTCAAGTGCGGACAAAGATTTCAGCTGTTGAAAGAAGGGGGAGGGGGGCTTTTTTTGAGAGAAATGAAAATTATGTATAAAACTATTTTTTTGTGAATATAACTTTGAAAAAATAGAATGAATCCCTAAACCGCGCGTCATAGAATAGACACGACAAGACTGTCACTCCCGTAACAGGTAATGTTTCAAGTACATCTATACAGACCACGGACATACAGACGCACGCACACATGTCAAATATTATTTATTTCTTAGAATATATTTTATACAACAATAACAAGTTATTTTAAAGCCTTCGCACATATAAAACTGACATTTATATCAGACACATAGATCTATCACTTTTCGCTTAATTCTAAAGTAAAATACCCCACTTTGTTGCGTAATTTGTGACCCGATTTGTCGTCGGATAAGAAATAAAACCTACTTAGCCGTTATGCTAAAAGCCTAAAGCACATAATATTAAAATAAATTTGAAATCGATACATAACTCAAACTGTTGAAGATGAAAACATCCGGTGTAGCCCATTTACAGTACATGTACAGTTCATGTATTGCGTCCAGACGGACAAAGCATTTCGAAATGATTTTCCCATGAGAGAACTGGTTTAAATATCTGGTTAGCAGGCATTTTTTCCAGACCCTGACAAAATACATTTTATAAATGAAAAAAAACCACTAAATATGTAGATCTACGCGATGTTTTTACGCAGCAATCGAATCTTTAAATGGCTTACTATAAATCTGGGATCAATTCAAATAACAAGTAAAATGATTGTTACGAAATCTGAAAGTCCAGTATAGGCCTACATCAGTAAGACTAGCATGATCATACGAGTTGTAGTTGTCGTGACTATGAGTAAACGAAACAGTTCTCGATACATGTACTATCATCTTTGTCTACCGTGTAAGCTTCATCCACGACCAAAGCCCTATACATTCTCGTGTAAGCTTTATTTTCGACCAAATGCCTATGCAGTACTACTGGATTCGTTTGTGTTATTTCAATTTATTAAGCTACCAGTATGTATAAGGGGATGCGCGCAAATGCACGCTCCCACGTCGGGTCCACTCGTGTCGCCTAGATTTGTTATCATACTACGTCATCTAATAAATACGTCACGAACAAGTTTCGGAGAATTGAAATTTATGTTGTCGTTTTAAGATCAATAAAACAAAGTCATTACTGCCTGAAGGAAAATAAAGGATTTAGAATGGATTATGGAGTGTTCAGGGTTATACTGTGACATGCATGTTGGGCCACTGTTTAAATGAATGCGTGTTTCACTTGCATGTTATGCTACTTCACCTGAAATTCAACAACAGCTAAAGATTTTTCAAAATGTTTAGTGCTGTCATGACTCATGGACTGGAGTACACGGAATGTCAGCATACGACATTAGCCTAGGCAAAGAATCATTTGAAAGCAGGAATTATTCGGTAAATCTTTTTAATTACAGTATAGATCTAATTAGATTTTCAACATTTTTGTACATTTAAGCGTTACTTTTGTTATCGTATTAGCTCATTATTAATGACCATGCATCGCATTGTAATACTGAAATGTCCCCCGAACATTTTAGTGAAAAACACGTGAACTTTGGTGTAACTTCTCTGTAACGGAAGAGTAAACGTCAATGGCGTCCAATGTAAACAATGGCGAGTCTCCATAGAAAAATAAAAATCGGCATCTTTGCAAAATGACGTGATTGTTTCAAAAACGCTTAAAATTCCTGAGGGTGACTTTTTTGTAGATCACAAAACAGGTAAAATTTATGCGAAAACCGCTCAGATTTTTTCAGTTCAGGTCAAAGTTGGGGGGTCCAAAGTGGAATGGAACAGACTTTAATTCAAGTGAATACTTGATACCACAATTATTTCCAATGGCCCTACTCCTCTGCCTGCCGGTGCCTGAACACGGAGTCTTCCTTCATCATCTAAAGCGGGCAAGGCACACTAAAATTTTGTCGGAATGGCGTTTAACCTAACCGAAAGACGACAGCAATATGCGCATATACGTTTATGGTATGTTTAGATGTCATCCGCCATGAATAATACAATGTATATAATGTGACGCGTCAGGCGAAAAGACGCCAATTGGGTGTACGCCATTATCGCTAGAAATGACGTAATAAATTGTGAGTAGTTATAAAAATACTCCTGTATTAATTATTGTCTCGCCATTTATGAATATAAAAGATATGTAAAATTAGTAAAGGTATACATTTTCAGAATTTTAATAGACTGGACATTTCAAAAATGTCGAATTTTACACCCAACTGGCGTCTTTTCGCCCGACGCGTCACATAAAAAAATGTAAATGTGTATTAAAAATGATCAAGGATTCAAACACTGCTTTGTACTTGTATGAGCGAAACAGACTCTTCTTCACGTGTACATTATAAAAAAGACGGTCACCAATATTTTATTTATGCGTTTCGTTAAGTTTATCAAGACAGCTGGTGGTCGTTCAAAATAGAATATATTAAAATGCCCCAATAAAACATAAATGTTTGATATAATTAGTGTTATATATTTTGTTAATGTAGACCCCACAGAATTGTTTATTATTATTTATTGTTAATGTAGAACTCACAAAATTATATATTAGTATTATATATTGTTAATGTAGAACCCACAGTGTTGTCTACGCGAGACAACTCTTACATTTTGCATCTCAGACCCATTTGTGCAAAGTAGTGATAAACACTACTGAGACACCCCGATATAGCTTGGAAACTGTGTCAAATATACGGGGTTTTATATATACCTGATATATGACTGATGGATGAAGGAACGGGTGAACTCAATATTAGGTATAGATGGGCTCTTAATAGAGGGTTGAATGGACAAAACCTTCGCAAATGCAGGGCCAAGTGGTTACCAACTTTTATTGAACTCCAAGAAGGCTCCTGAGATTTCTCAAGAGAAATTGGTTTCTCAAAAGGGAGATTTTTTGCAGCATTTTTTATCAGCATGTAATGATGCGTATAATATAAATATTAAATATTTTTCAACATATCTTCAAAATCCTTGTCAGCCTTAAGGAATTTTTAGCAAATGATAGGGATCATGTATACTTGTCGGCCTCCACACAATTTAGTATTTAGATGGTTTCCACCTACACTTTTTTCTACCTACACTTTTTTCTACCATGCAAATACTTTTACTGAGCTAGCAATACGGTACGATACAATGAAATTTTCATACGCTTTAAAATACAAAGGTGTGAAGTTGGCTCGGAGATCGTACATCGACATTAGATCTACATTCCTTCGTTCTGCATTCTAGATCAGAGTTCGACATTAGATCTGCATTCAAAAATGCAGATCTAGATCGTACATCGCCATGAGATATGCATTCGAAAATGCAGATCTAGATCGTAGATCAACATCAGATCTGCATCAGATCTGCATTCAAGAATGCAGATATGGGTTGTACATCGACATCAGATCTGCATTCGAGAATGCAGATCTAGATCGTAGATCAACATCAGATCAGCATTCAAGACTGCATATCTAGATCGTACATCGACATCAGATCTGCATTCGCGAATACAGATCTAGATCGTAGATCAACATCAGATCTGCATTCGCGAATTCAGATCTAGATCGTAGATCAACATCAGATCTGCATTCGCGAATGCAGATCTAGATCGTAGATCAACATGAGATCTGCATTCGAAAATGCAGATCTAGATCGTTGATCGACATCAGATCTGCATTCGCGAATATAGATCTAGATCGTACATCGACATCAGATCTGCATTCGCGAATGCAGATTTAGATCGTAGATCAACATCAGATCTGCCTACGAGAATGCAGACCTAGATCGTAGATCAACATCAGATCTGCATTCGAAAATGCAGATCTAGATCGTACATCGCCATGAGATATGCATTCGAAAATGCAGATCTAGATCGTATATCGACATCAGATCTGCATTCGCAAATGCAGATCTAAATCGTACACTGACATCAGATCTGCATTCGCGAATGAAGAGCAAGATCGAAGATCAACATCAGATCAGCATTCAAGACTGCATATCTAGATCGTACATCGACATCAGATCTGCATTCGAAAATGCAGATTTAGATCGTAGATCAACATAAGATCTGCCTACGAGAATGCAGATCTAGATCGTACATCGACATGAGATATGCATTCGAAAATGCAGATCTAGATCGTACATCGACATTAGATATACATTCGCGAATGCAGATCTAAATCGTAGATCAACATCAGATCTGCATTCCAGAATGCAGATCTAGATCGTGTTCATTTATGATTACTTAGAGTGCAATAATAATTGGTCAAATGATATTAAACACGTTATGTCTACATTAGGGTTATCCGAACATTTTGAAAACAGAATAGCTATTAACTTGTCACAAGCACAGCAGTTACTTGTTGTTCATTACTCTAATATTTGGTCAGAAGAAGTCCAACACGTTTCAAAACTAAGAACATATCGTCTCTTTAAGAATAGCTTCAAATGCGAGGATTACGTAGAAATTAAATTGAGTAAGAGTGAACGCTCGGTATTGTGCAGGTTCAGATCTGGAATCTTGCCACTAAGAATTGAAACCGGAAGATTCACAGGGGAACAGCCTGATCAGAGACTATGTAGACTGTGTTCATCGAACTCAGTAGAAGATGAGAAACACTTCCTATGTCAGTGTGAATTGTATAATGAACTGCGAGAAAACAAATTTAGAGATATATTTGAAAATAATTCTAATTTACCCATTAACCAGAGAATTTCACATATTATATCATCATACCCAAGACAACTTGCAAAACTTATTGTCTGTGCTTACTTAAAAAGAAGAAATATCTTAATCTCATAAACGACCATTTCATGCAACTTTGTTGTATGGCCTTTAGTCCATATCCACACTATTTGTATATTCATGCTAAAAGATATCTGCTGTGTATTTCTATGAAGTTAATTTCTATGAAATTGTAACTGATGACTGTTTGCTTTTTATGTACAGCTTTATTATTATAGTTCTTTTAGTCGTACACATTTGTACTCATGAGCTGCTATTAGTACCATCCAGCTGTTAATGCTCTATCAGTATTTTGTACTTCATAGTTAACCTATGTATATAATCAGTATTTCTTTCTAAATTCTGTATATAATTACTACCTTGATTAACCTGGTGACATATAGGCCCAATGGGCCGGGTGCTGTATTTGTCAGTTGTATATATGTACCTGTATAATTTGTTATTTTATGCACATGTCACAATAATAAACAATATCTATCTATACTTTTGTAGGAAGTGGGTGGCAACCCACCCGTCCCTGTGCCGTTCGCCGGAGCCGTTGTAACAATGTTTAGGAACCCCATAGAATAATAACCCCGGTCATTATTCTTTTTGAAGAATAGTGACCTCCCAGGAACTATGACTGATTTTAGGTGGATTTGAATCGAAGAAACTAAATGTTACACAAAGGATATTGTAGCTGCAGGGAAATAAAAAGAGATACGATTGTTTCATTCACAATTTTCAATCCTGTGTTTGACCTTTAACCTCTGAGTGTGACCTTGACCTTAGACCTAGGGACTTGGTTCTTGCACAATACACCCTGTCTTATAATGGTATGAAAATCCTTCAGTACATCCTTCAGTACAAAAACTCATTTTTGACCTTTAACCTCAAACTGTGACCTTGACCGTAGACATAGGGATTTGTTCATCTGTATGACTCTTCGTCTCATTAAGGTAAACATTTATGCATTGTTACATCAATATCCCTTCAAGTATATAGAAGAAATGCTCCGGACAAAGTCATTCTTAATTCGACAAATGACACTCCTTCTCATTGAGGTTAACATTTATGCCAAATATAAACACGATTGCTCCTTGCATGTCAAAGTTATGGTCCGGACAAAATCAGTCTGGACGGACGCACGGGCTCACAGACGCACGGATGCACATACACCGACTGCCAAAAGCGGCGACTATGTCGAGCTCACCGCAAGAACACCCGATCGAAATTTGACCAAACATTATTTATACAAATTAAAGACATAATACAGACCACACCTTCGAGTGGGAATGTCTAGTTCCCATACAATGTGTTGGGACCGATCGGATCGACTTGGTTGTGTTAAGCAGAATCTATGCGGCATAACTTAATCAACCATATTTGATTGTTTTAAGTATGTTTTTTTTTCAAATTGATCAAAATGTGACGTATTCGTTGAAAATTTCGTTTTTATTTGCCTTTTTCTGCATGTGAGATATTCGTTTTCGTGTTCCTATAAAATTCGAAGTCAAACGTATACATCACATATTATGTGCCATATACGTTTCACGCGAAGACTATTTTCGACCGAATGTATCACACGTGTGACATATGCGGTCGAATTTTTCTCTCGTGTGATATATACGTTCCGGGACATATACGGTTCAACAGAGCATGCTGAAAGTCTCTTCTGCTAGTTGAAATACACTATACCGGTATTTCTTAAATGACTTAGTGATGCCGGGACGTTATAATCTTTACACAATGCTTTAGGCCAACTCTTTATATGCCACTAATGGCCGATTTTGCATTTTTATTAAGTATTTTACCTAGGGCCAAGAAAATGTACATGAGTTTTTGATATTAGAAGAATACGTAGTGACTTGTCAAGTTCAGTGGAATGTGGTTATTTTCCGTCTCTACCTAGACATTGCGTGATTTGTTTTCGTCACTCGTCCTGTTCATGTATTGTTAAGAATAAACTATCATTTCGACAAAGCAGTATGTATCTTTTAACGAAATTGGTTCGATCTTTGCCTGTCAATGCCGGCCATTTTAATGAAGTGGTGATGTCATTAGTATCCGTTGATGTCACATGTCCTTCTTTTGAGGACCGATTATCGCATCAATTTCTCTCACGCACATCTTTATACATGTAATGCACTGAATATGCAGCTAATCTACAAAATACTTAACAGGTTTTGTTAGTGTAAATATTTACATACATTTTTAGAAGAACTTGTTTCACACTTGTTACTGTGACTAAATTTGCAAAAACACACGTCATACATGATCACATTGTAAAGAAATGGTATTGCACTCCTTCCTGAGAGTGTATCAACATTCTTTATATACTTCCTTGTTGTATTTTTGGAAATACAATTGTACACGAAGACGTAAGAGAACCGAAAGATGCGTAATTAGAACTTATATTCATTCCAGTTGCATGGAGATGTAAATGGTAGTTTGAAATCACATCCATAAACATATATTAAGTAGTACACTTACTCAATGGACAATTCTGACCATTCTGCATGAATACAAGCGCGCTAAATATATCAATTTCTGTACGCATATCGTGGATGGGCGGAACTTTTCTTGCACCAGATTGGGATATCTGCAGTTTTTACCACTGCTGGAAAATCTCTTCTTGCATACCAGATGGGGATATCTGCAGTTTTACCAGTGCTGGAAAATCTCATCTTACACCCCCATGTAAGACGACTCGCGTGCATTACTTGTGATGTAACGTTATAAACAATGTGGCGTCACTTTCCCAAACACAGCATCTGAATAACGTTTGTTTTTATATTAAAATGCATCATTTCGGTAATTTTGTATTTAAATATCCGTCACTTCGGGTAACTGTTTCGCTAAAAAACACATTCAAGGACAGGGGTAATAGCCTGAATCGAGAGGGCATCGGCTACAAATGCTGGGCTGTCACTTTCTTGCAGAAACCCTTCGACGGACGTTGTTCGAATCCCGGAAAAGGCCTTAACATTTACAACATTAATATCAAGAACTTGGTTTATCCCTCATGATTGCTGAGGGACATCAAAAGTTTACATCGAATCTCTCTGATGTACCCATTTTCAAGTGCAAACATACATGTAACAATTTATCACAGATATGCTTAGTAAGTGAAAAGCATTTTAGGTATTAATATAGATAATTGTGTAACGTTCTCACGGGAAAACAAGTCAGAAGATTAGTGACGTATATCATGACATGTACAACAAATCAAAGACAGTTTATATGACACTACCTTCGTTACCAACAGGAGATAATATATTATTTATTTATAAAATATATTGTTTCTTATTTTTTAAGCCATCGACATTAAAGCGGAATCAAGTTCCAACATTTTACAAGCTTTGGATAAGTGGACATAACTCTGTGGCAAAGATCAATATTAAGAACTTGATTTATCCCTCAGATTGCTGAGGGACTTCAAAATTGAAACTTTCTACATTAGTGTAAGTACTGAGGTAGATCGGTTATTATCACAGCTGTGCTTAGTAAGTGAAAAGCATTGTAGGTATTTATATAGATAATTGTGTAACGTTCTGACTTAAAAAATTTATTTTTCTATGGAACCCAATCTTTGCAAAATCATTGGTTCATATGTTGTTATTTCGTTTCCTAAATGTTTTTTTTTTTCAGTTTCTAATTAGTGAGTTCAACAGGAACATTCCATCTTATTTCAGGTTGAACTTATAAAATACGTTATATTACGAGCACGTCAACCTCTTACGTTAGGGGCCTCTGGATAGCGTGACTTTGGTAAACAGGGACTTTGGTGAACAAATAACAATTTGATTTTCAAAGTATAAAGCCTTATGTATAGCGAATACCCAACTTCCAGCTAGCTGGGTATTCAAATCTAGCTGGGTATTCGCTCTATGTTAAGCAAATACCCAACTCCCAGCTGGCTGGGTATTCGAATCTAGCTGGGTATTCGCTGTACGGTTTGCGAATACCCAACTCCCAGCTGGCTCGGTATTCGTATCTAGCAGGGTATTCGCCTCATTTATAGGGAATACCCAACTCCCAGTTAGCTGGTTATTCGAAGCTACTGGGTATTGGCCTTAACTTATGCAAAAACCCAACTCCTAGCTGGCTAGATATTCAAATCTACCTAGGTATTATATATCCAATACCCAATTCCCATCTTCCAGCTAACTTCACACACATTGTATTCCGGTCTAATCATTGAAAAAGAGGCACTCCTCACTCGTACATGCAACACTAAACTTTGTGTAAAATATTTCTACTAAATCTGCACCCCCATTGAACTGACATTTATGCTGGAACATAGAATTTCTCTGGCTGGAACAGTATATTCTAACTTTGACAGACAGGTTATGTTAACGTCAGTTCCTACAGCAATTTTGCGTTATGCATTCAACTGCAATGATGTGATGTTAAATTATCGAAACCTAAAGGTCGTCGGCTCTTTTGGCATTATACATGGATGGATTGACGTTAAGTAATCAAACAAACAGAGAAATATTCAGGCGGGTCAGTTTTCCACTGGTTATACGCCAGATTATGAAACGCAGGATTGCGCGATCTAAAATTACAAATGAATTTTCGGATGAATCTTTAACTAAGGTCCGAATCAAATAGGCAAGGAAGCTACTGGAATCTTGCACTATCTTCTGTAACTTGCACTATCCTTCTCTTAATCTAAAATAACTGTATACAATATTTTTCTAATGGAGTCACAAATATAGCTTTCGAATTGGAGTTTCGTTCCCATTTCACCGCTAATTTCACCTCGGTATTTTATGACTCGTTTATAAGACGGGGACCATACAGTACTTTTTTTAAATTAATTGATCGGTAAGTAATACAACCAGTACAGTATTTATTGCTGTTTGAATGCATCAATACTCAAGTTTCAAATATATATGTGAATATGTCTACAAATTACAAGCACAAAAAAGATAAAGGAGATGTTCGAGTGGTCATACGAAACCCTGAGAGAATTCGCTATTCCATAAAATTTCTCAGTCGAATGGATGAAGACAGAAAATCTCACCGTATTACCGACGGCACTGTTGACATAACACTATTTCGATATATGAGGCATTTTTGTATGTCAGTAACAAGTAAGTTTTTCACTTATTTGGCGTATCTATATTTACTGTGTATATAAAAGGGACCCTTCATCTTCATGATGGCGCTGTTCTTATTAGGTATTTTACTTGATATTACGAATAAAATATCACAGTGCTGACGTTGCTAAATGTTTACTTTGTGAATAAACTTAAATAAGATAAGGCTGATCATGAATCATTCATCTCTTAGGAATATAAACTCATGAACTGTAAACGTCATCTGTATGAAAGATTAAGGCTTCAAAAGTAGTCCAGGTAATGTAAAAGTGCCTAGCTTGTGAAAAGCTAACTTAGATGAATAATATATTTTAATCATTGTCTGAAGATTATCTATAACGTTGAAAATGTACAAGACAGTACAATCATTAGCTAGCCCTAAATTAATTTTAAATTGTTTATTAATTTAAAATATTGGTTCCAAAGTCCGCCTCTTCGCAGATGATCCTGCAATATATCTAGCTTTATCAACTGCAAATCAGTCAGCTACCCTCCAAAGAGACCTGATGCTTTTAGAAAAGTGGGAGTTGGAGTGGGATATGGAATTCAACCCCTCCAAGTGTCAAGTTATCCACGTCACTAAATGGAAAAATCCAATCCACACCCAGTATTACCTTCATGGAGTCCAACTCGAATCAGTTACTTCGGCAAAATACCTTGGCGTGGATATCTCAAAAGACCTGTCGTGGGACGATCACATAAAGAGGTCAGCAAAGAAAGCAAATCAAACATTAGGGTTTCTTCGTAGGAACATCAATGTCAAGTCCGAACCCATTAAGTCCATAGCTTACCAGACTCTAGTTAGACCCCAGCTGGAATATGGCTCCGAAGTATAGTCGCCCCATACTCAAACACTCATTGACCAAATTGAAAGTGTCCAAAGAAGAGCAGCCCGTTGGATAAAGGCTGATTATGGTCGCACATCAAGTGTTACAGACATGCTCCATTCCCTAAACCTCCGTCGACTCTTGGCCATTCCTTAAGCTATATAATTAAGCTATTAATTACAACAACCACAGATTATTATAAGTTCCCCTTCTTTCCCAGAACAGTGTGCCATTGGAACCAGCTCCCCACTACTGTCGTCCACTTGCCCACCTTAGAGCAGTTCAGTGCTGTAGTATGCAGCATTGAACATGTCTCGCCCTAGTTACATTGCTAAACTTCTTTTATATACTTTTACCAGCTTTTATCTTATTTTTCTGTTCTTTTAAACTAACATTCTTTTGATCTTGACGCTCAAAATGTCTACGTCCCCGCAAGGGGTTCGACATTATGGGAATATAGATAGATAGAGATAGGTTATGAAAATTACGTTGCGTCGTTATTCTGGCACTGTGTTATTTTTTGTAAATATTCGCCGTATATGTAACAAAAAAATTAATCGACACGCAACTTTAAAAAATGATAAGGTATATTAACATTTAAGATCTACAATTTCTGCACTGGTAAAACATCTCCTAAATTAAATTTAAACTAAGTGTCATGGAGGAAATGCATGGTCAGTCCAGGACCCTCACGCACACATGACGAGTGTTCTGCTGTGTGTCTTACACATAATTTCCCATAAAGTGGCAAATTTCGTTCCGTGACACTAAGTAATACTTATCCCCCGCTGAACTAAAAAGTTCTATTCGCACCTACAACCACTGATAGATTTCCAAATACTACATCAATATCAACTGTAATAACTTTATGATCAGTCCGAGCTTTAGGGAGCATATATGTAGACAGAACTTGTAAACAAATTCATCGTAATAAGACATACTTAAGCACAGAGTTTCGACATGACAAATTTACATCTTTTACTCAAAGTAAACAATACGCTGTCGTTTATAACTGGCAGGTTAACTGTAGGCAATACAGTTTCAAAACTATCAAAATACAAAAAATGTAGTATACTCCTCAAACAACTGCTTACAAATACAAATACGATATATTTGATGTAAAGTTCGACATTACGTTGAGCGTTCAGAATGCGCAAATCATGACCCATTTTTTTATATTTTTTTTTAATTATTTTTTAAGAATAATAAATATTTACACAAAATGCCAAATCAGAAAAAACGTCCAAAGGTAAAGATGCATACATGCAAATACGTAAAATATGATTTTCAACATATTAACTGAAATCACTTTAAGGATATGGTTTTATTTCTAAATTCTAAGATGGTTTGCATTAGAGATAAAAACTAAACAAAAACCTTCTACTGTGCAACGTATAGCCCTTCTCTGACATATAGAAATTATTGAAGTAATAATTAATCGAACATTACTTCCGGGATGTCAGACAAAGCAGGAAGAACTCACCAATCACTGTGCATTCCACTCAAATCATCCAAGGATGCCAGCAGATTCTCTCCAAAGCTGAAACTACTCACAGGAACTTATACCCTGCAGTCCAGCAGAGCTGCATTTAACCAAAACTCTGTTGACCCGATATGCAAACTCTGTGAACAAGGCAGTGAAACTCAGGAACATTTTCTGTTTGAGTGTGATGAACTATCAGCTAGAAGAGACCCAATTCTGGCTGAGATTGATCAGGAATTGAACAATTGTGTGAGTTTGCCTTTCAGTGACCTTATCCCAAGATTGTTCTTGACCCAACTCATCTTATAACTTGGGGATACGTGAGCCATTAACGGTTACACACCCTGGTTGACCTAGAATTCCATGTAAAAGACTGACCTACTTCCTCCACTCTGATAGGTTCAGAACACTCCCTAAGCTAAGCAACAAATCTAGAAGCCAAGGTATTCATGACTAATAAAGTCTTTTCTGAGTAGAATTTATAGTGACCATACATATATTTTGAGACTGTATATACCATCAGTAGTGTAGAAACTGTTCAATTCTTTGTGGTGGTGGATGAGTCCTGACCTAGTGCTCTAAATCTAGGGTTCTCCAGTTCTGGAGGTTAAGACGAAAGAAGATGCAAGATACAATGGCTGACAGAAATAATTCTCATATTTTTCTCAGTAAAAATGGTATTTTCATTATTTATGGAGGTCGGTTCTGGTTATCTTTCATTGTGAGTTTATTTTTGACATTTTGGTAGCATTTTCAAGGAATATATATGCATTTCAAGGAATGTAAACAAACCTCATTACACATGACGTCATACTCTTACTCCAGCTTACACTTTGGAACAAATTCCATAGTGTTTGACCTCTCTGACAAAAAAGTTTCCCAGAAGCTACATCACCCCTTATTTTCGATGTATTTTTTTTTGTTGTTGATTAAAGGGCATTTATGAAAATAAGGCTAGTAATTATCTTATCTTGTCTGGATAAGTTGTTTATTCTATATGGAATAAAGAACAAATTTATTTAGTACCGTACAGCTAAATACGTCTAACCAAAATGGCTACATTAGCAACGTTCTATGCCTGCCCTAAAAATAATGCAAGTATACATTAAATATATCACTATATGATTTGAATTTGTAATCTAAAACAATTTGATTTAAAAATGGCAATATAACTAAATAAAAATGCAAAAGTGGAAATATAATAAAATGAGGAAGTCTCCAAAGTGATCTGACTAGTTGCTATAGTTGTGGCCCATTTAGCACATCCTTCTGTTGAAATATAAGCGACGTTGAAGGTTTTAGTATGTTTTAAAAGGTATTAATGTAATTAAGTTGTAATGCATTCCCAACAATAATGTCCAACACAAAAATGCCCAGGGAAACACTGACTACTTTACTTGTATACAGTAGTGAGGTTTCTAAAAACTTAGAGTCACAAGTATGTCTCTTTCTCTCTCTTCCCCCCCCCTCTCTCTCTCTCTCTCTCTCTCTCTCTCTGTGGGAGACATTTTATTTTGGCCCTGTCCGTCACTCCGTCCGTCACTCCGTCCGTCGTCACACTTCGTTTTCAGACGATAACTAGAGTTCCTTTAACCCACAGTCTTCAAACTTCATAGGATGATTGGTCTTATTGAGTAGATGATCCCTATTGTTTTTGGGGTCAGTAGGTCAAAGGTCAAGGTCACAGTGACCCCAAATGTGAAAATCGTTTCCAGACGATAACTAGACTTTCTTTACACCCACATCCTTCAAACTTTAAATGATGATTGGTCTCATGGAGTAGATGATCCCTATTGTTTTTGGGGTCAGTAGGTCAAAGGTCACAGTGACCCCAAATGTGAAAATCGTTTCCAGACGATAACTAGACTTTCTTTACACCCACATCCTTCAAACTTTAAATGATGATTGGTCTCATGGAGTAGATGATCCCTATTGTTTTTGGGGTCAGTAGGTCAAAGGTCAAGGTCACAGTGACCCCAAATGTGAAAATCGTTTCCGGACAATAACTCAAGACCCCTTTGACCTAGAGTCTTCAAACTTCACAGGATGATTGACCTCCTTGAGTAGATGACCCCTATTGTTTTTAGGGTCAGTGGGTCAAGGGTCAAGGTCGCGCGGGTGCCCATGAAGGTCAAATCGGGTTCCGGATTCTAACTCAACACCCCTTTCACCTAAAGACTTGAAACTTCACAGGATGACTGTTAAGGCAAAATCCGTTTCCACTCAGTATCTCAGGACTCCTTTGACCTAGAGCCTTCAAACTTCACCTGATGATTAGACTCTTTGAGTAGATGACCCCTACTGTTCACAGTGACCCCAAATGTGAAAATTGTTTCCTGACGATAAGTAGAGTTCCTTCTGACCCATAGTCTTCAAACTTCATAAGATGATTGGTCTCATTGAGTGGATGATCCCTATTGTTTTTTGGGTCAGTAGGTCAAAGGTCAAGGCCATCTGGGGAGACATATCCTGTAGTATCCTATTCCCGTTCACCTAACATCTAAATTTTTTGTTTACCAAAATAATGCAAAATCCTGTAAATGATAGGTCATGTACTTTAAATGTCATCTTCTTTATACAAAATGATCACACTGAAAAGTACCAACAAAATTAAATGAGCACTCTTTTATACATGATTAAACTCAGTTGTAAAATAAGGTAAGTGTCAGAAATGACTCTTATTCTCACTCGCCTATTATCTTGATGTTTTAAAAGCACCTTGGCAAACTAAAGCAGTAGAACCTGCACTTTATAGACTGACAAAGCATACAGAAGTGCATTTTAACGGAATTTAAACTATTTTTTGTTATATCAGATGTATAACTTGCATAAGTATTTTTTCATTTATTTACAAACGCACACACACATTTTTGGTTTCAGGAGTCAGAAAATGGTACCCAATGTACACTAGCTATAGTTTAGAAAGGGTTCTTATCATTTTTAGAATTGGATATTAATTTGTTAGGTTAGTATGTGAATACTGTCTTAGTATATCTCTAAATTTATATGTATCAAGTTTAAATAAAGACTGTTTTCTTTGAAATCTTTATGATTTTCTCATAACTGTAAATAAGAAATTATAGATTTTACACATAAAATATCTGTTTGTCAGAATCTTTTACAGCTTATGTGGATTTTTGTCTGCTTTTGTGGCAAGATCTCCTGAAATTTTCACAGTAAATATGGTCATTTTAATCAATAAATAAAAAATGCAGACCTTTTTCAGAGACACAAATAAATGGCATTAGGAAAATGCAGTAAAATTGCATTTTCGCTACATATTTCTGTTGTAATCATACATGTGTACAAAGAAAATAGCTGATTATTTACCTTTTAGTCTCAAGAAGGACTTCTGAAAGAGAACAGGGATTGCTTTCTCTCAAATAGTACCATATATCATAAACAGAGAGTATGTTTTCAAAAGTGGACGGGAATAGGAGATGGGTGAGAATAGGACACTACAGGATACGTTTTTATCAAAAACACCATCTAGTTTCCGTCTAAATTGTTGCTTTTAGAGTCTATAATATTTTCAAGGTTGTGTATCGATTATGGTGATAGAATAATCTGTTGATGTAACACACCTCAAGAGATTTTAAACTTCGTATTCTGTTGAAATCCTTGAATATCTATGAGCAGATTTTATCTATCAGTTGATGAGAGAACAGTCCGGAGAGTTGTCCGCACAAGACGGCATGATACGGTAATTATTGTAACCTTACTTTCCATCCGCCATAATTTTTACCGCCAGAAATTAATCAAAGCGCTGAAGGCACTGAATTTGTTTGGGTACACACATTCCTGTGTCTCTGATCTTACTGCTCTTCTTATATAAAAAAATAACACTTTGAAATATGACCTGGACAAAGTCACAAGGGTAGAGAATGCATGAAATAATTTCAGTAAAGTAATGGTTCGATACTCCATTGAAAGAAGTTTTCTATGTAATTGTGAAATTGTGATTGCCAATTGAAGTAAATGTGTTTATCAAACAATGGTACTGAGCTCCGAAAGGAAATCATTAAAATGACAAATTCACAGTGACCTTGGCCTAAAAGTACCAGGTATGATAAAGTGTAACTGATGGTACTGAACAAAGCCATTCCTTTTTAGGTGTCCGTAAGGACAACTATAGTACCTACCGGCATTTTGAGGCTTGATTCTTAAACCGAAGACTGATTATTCTCATCTGAAAATCGTCCGACACAAAATAGTTCAACGATCAGAATCAAACATTTGAGAATGTACGTATATTGCCGAAAACACTTCATGCTTGTTGAATAATTCATGCTAAACTCTATACAATCGTTTATCATACAGAACCATTTTCGTCATATGTTGATATATTTTTTCTACACATAGTATGCTCGGAGTCAGATTGTTTTATTTATACTGTAAACAGGCACTCTTCACATATTATCCGCCATTGAAGAAAATAGGGCAAACAATATTCCCGATCGGTGTTCCGATTGATAGTGTTACGAGTTATTTTTCCGCCATATTGGATACAAATTGACTGACCATGACTATTATCGTCTTCCGTCTTCTTACAAACCAGGGTGAATGTGAGAATATCAGTTAAGAAAGGAGAAGGGCAAAATTCGGTCAAGATTTCCCAAACATGTATGCAAATTGCGTTAGCGGTAAGTCAACCTTGGGTGATTCGTAAATAAATTAGACTGTATCTAAACTCTTTTCAAAGGAGAATTTCTCTTTGACCGGAAGCAATTATTTATAAATTCACTACTGTATCCTCGAGTCATGAGTTCTCGACATACTTAAGTTCTCGAGCTATATTTATAATGACGTATTTTTGCCGCGTGAATGACGTAAACCCCGGAAGTAAACACTGTAAAACGCAAACAAAACGTTCTTGTACTCAAAAGAAAGAAAAACAGCCAAATATGTTCAGAATAAAGGTAAGTATTACCAAACATACTCACCACCAAGCCTTTATTAGTGAAAATGTTAATACCATTTACATACATTCATTAAAATCTCCGTAACACATTTATTTTTACTCCATTGAAGCTGCACTTGCCAAAATAACTAGAACGGAAGTGTGTCAGTGTCATCAAAATCCCCGGATGTTGTATAATTTTCACTGTAGTGTAGGTGGTACTTCAAAATTACTAAGTGACTGTTAGAATTTAGATGATTTATTCCTATTATACATTGCAGTTAACCCCATCTAACAGAAAGAGGGTTTTGAGGCAGTACTCTCCTACAAGTCTTGTTAGTGCCTACAATGTTGTGAAAAAAACCTTTTTATTGTAAGATGGGTTGGTTGTGATAAGTGCACCCATTGGGTGCATCTCAAATATTGTACAGAATTGAGGGTAGCAAGAAAAGATACCCAATTCATTTGTGATTGCTGCAGAGTCTGATGAAGTTTGTTAAATAAATCAAATAAAAGTAAATTCTTATGAAACAAGATGAATAAAATTGAATATGTGACTGAATGATACAAGTTGTCTTTTATTTGTTGCATATACACTACAGTGATAAGGTGTTTCCCATGAAAAATCTAGTTTCTAAAAATAGCTCGAGAATATATGACAGAATTCCCCGAAAACCAAAAGTAGGTCACCCTTTTCATCACAATGTGAACACGAGTTTGTGCATTATTTGGGAATTTTTTTTTTTTGCATTTCTTGGCAGAAATATTATCAAAGTATCTTATAATTAACTGCAAAAGGTACGTTATCATTTCAATTGCTATGTCTACGCTGTTTTCTTTATTAATGTGTCGAGAACTAATGACCCCAGGATACATATAAAATTGAGTATGGTCTCAGACATTGACAGACATACAATGTGCGTATTACTATCTGTTACGTGTAACTGTTATCTGTGGTATATCTTTCTATCATGGCAGTGGCTAGAGTTACGGTATTTCACACCTACTTAAAGGTAATTACTAAAATTATAAATAAAAGTTCACACAGTTAAATGAGAATATAACATTTACTGCACAAAATTTGATTAAAAAACATATTTGATTTATCTCAAAGGGGTACATCACATAATGGTTTTGGGTGGTCTGGGGGTATTGATACTCTGGGGGTATTGATACCCCTTTATATAGACAAGGGCTCCAGCTGTCAAAATCACAATATTGGTATATGGTCATTATATAAAGGGGTATCAATACCCCCAGACCACCCAAAACCATTATGTGATGTACCCCTTTGATTTATCTGTTTAAAATTTGTTTTTAGATTTTAATACTTATTAATAAAAAATAAACTTCGTATCTGACTCATCGAATTAAGATTTAAATATGACTGATTAAAGTCAATTAATTACTTAATTTGGATGAAAAAAAGTGGTCATAATACACAAAAATGTAATATCCCGATGCATCCTATAATTACGTTTAACGGCAACGTTAATTGGTTTGTTTGATCCCATTTATGTCAAGCTAACAATTAAATATACAATTAAACAAGAGTGACGAAACCACAACCTCTTTTGTACACAAAACTCTTGGTGACGAAACGGGAGGTCGACGAAAACACTACCATCCAACTCTAGCCTCTGAGTCTAGAGTTATGGAAGTTCCGTATCTCAAGCAAAACCCTATGAGGAAAGGCTAGAGTTACGGAAGTTTATAAAGGTATGTATATTGCTTTAATATATGCATGATAATGTGTTGTAAACTTAAATATTTTACCACTATGCGTGAACAATCTGATCTGTTGTATATACGAAAAGTTCACAGGCACCATTTTAGTTATACTTAATATATTGCTAATATCGAAACTATCATTGTCGTGCTGTATACTCTTGCACATATTTATGTGTTCTCTGTTTACAAACAACGTTAATAAAACAATAGTAAGGTAAGATAAAGAAAAGAAGAATATTAGAATTCTAAGAGCACGAAAAACGTTAACAAAAAAACGAAATTTTTAAATTTAACGGCTGTACTTTCGATCACAGTTAAATTTTTTATTTTTTTTGTCACGATCTGAGTGCCTTATCGTGGTGTAGCTTCGATGTAGTCAGACAATTAAATACAAAAACAACATGATGTCAACAACATATTTTACTTAACTTCTATCATATGCTTTGCACAAAATGTGATATAATTGTCCAACTACAATGGAACGCTCAAGTAAAGACGAAGATAACAACGATATTTCCACTAATGTATTACAAAAATGGCAGCTATGAAGTCGCTCCATTTGCCGACAGATGGGTTTATTCACTATTACTGGTGAAATATTTAAGTTTACAATACATTTATCATGCATATTAAAAGCAACATACATGTACATATGCCTTTATAAACTTCCGTAACTCTAGCCAATCGTCATAGGATTTTCTAGAGATACGGAACTTCCGTAACTCTAGACTCGGAGGCTAGAGTTACGGTACCCGGAACTCTAGCCACTGCCTTCTATCATAATCATCTTTGATAAGCCTCCGGGTCAACTCGTACCTTAGTCCCCCCGTACCTGAATTGGTAAAAAAGTCAACTCGTACCTACATGTATGTAGTCAACTCGTAGATTTTGTTTCAAAACTGATTTTTCCAGGTGAAAGTCAGTTATTGTCAATAGTTTGTAAAGTGCTTTTATTATAAAACATGTATATGTTAAAGGTCCCATTGATTGAAAAATTTTCTTTTTAACATTTGAATATTATTCGTCAGCAAATGCAAATTTGATAATTTTTAACGAAAAATACCGAGTGGTTACCTGTCCGTAAGCCGATAAAGTTCTCAAAAAACACACCTGTACGGAAAGTGACGATAATATTTCCGGAAACCTACGAGCGGCAGTTTCGGAATCGCTAGCCTGGAGTGACGTCATACGCAGTACAATCGTCCCCGATAACAGGTATTCTAACAACAACGAAAGCGATAATTTCATCTTATTAGGCATCTTCAGAGAGTAGAGATGAGGAATTTTTGAGCCCGTAACGTATAGGACGAAGTCCGTGTAATGATATAAAATTATTTGATTAAAGTATAAAAATACAGCAGTTATGTCGAGTTTTTTATATGCAAATGACACCAACTTCAGTTTCTCTTTGCTTCTATCAAAATGAAATCTATGTTTCATTCTTAAATGAGTAAGAAAAGTACCATGTAAATGTATCGAAACGATCTAAATGTACGCATGCACGTGACTTACAAACTATACAAATATGGACGATATTATTTCCATTGATGATGAAAATGAGAACACAAATGCTCGATCTAATTACAATATCTAAAATGATGAGCTTGATTTTTCATGACACGTTTTCTTGTGGGTAGTTTAAAGAATTAGATTTACATTTGAATTAAGAATGTAAATCAAAATAGTTTACACGATTTTGTTGGTTAAAAAACAATTCTGACGCAAATTTATTTGAAAACTCATTATAATTAAAATCACGATATCTACCTAAATACGTGTCAAATTTCACTTTAAGAAAAATATTTCATTCGAGTACATAAAATGTGTCATCGGCAACCAAAAAGATATACTTACTGAACATTTGTAGGGTTGCTGGAAACTTTTTTTTGCTGAATTGCTTTTTACCAAGTTGCATATATTTATGTTTTTCAAGATTGAAACTTTAAAACATAAATAATGGTTTCATAATTTTATTTGGGCACTTTGCATGTTAATAAACTATATTGTTGTTGTTTTTGTTGTTTTATATTGTTGTGTAATTATCAATTGCAATTGACCAGTGTGCAATATGCAAAAATGTGTGACCAGTTAGATTGCTGGCAGGGGGGCGCCAATTAACAACAAATCATATCGCATCCTTTGTTTCTGGTGGACTTAAAACATTATTTCAGGAATCTGCCTTCAATACGTTCCCAAAGAAAAATAATTATAATCCTAGAAACAAAACGTTCAATAAAACATGGTTTGGTCCAAACTGTCTGAAAGCACGAAAGAATTATCACGATGCTAAAACTGAATTTCGTTTAAACAGGAATAATATAAATAAGGTACGTCTACGCGATGTCAGCAAACGTTATAAAAGAACTATGGATTTCTAAGTAAAAAAAGAGAAAACTTCTAATTCTATCCGGCTTAGAAACTTAAGTGAGAAAAGTCCAAAAAGATATTGGAAGTTTTTAAATAGTCTTAAACCCAAGTCGGCGCAGAATCATTCCCCAAATATAGACGATTTTTACGAGCATTTTAAAAACATTAACAAAAATAATATTTCTGATGAAAGAAACTTTGACGAGGATTTACAAATCTCGCAAGATTCTAATCTTTACTTAAATTCACCTATAACTGCCGCTGAAATAGTGAAATACATAAAAAACCTTAATAATGGTAAAGCCTCAAGCCCTGTAGATAACATTACCAATGAATACATTAAAAGTTCCAAAGACCTGCTCCTCCCATTGTATACTAAATTATTTAACTCCGTTTTGGATACTGGATATATTCCTAGCTCATGGCTAGAAGGTACAATCATTCCAATTTATAAGAACAAAGGTGATTCCAAAGATGCAAATAATTACAGGCCTATCACGATCCTAAGTTGCCTAGGAAAACTTTTTACAGCTGTTCTCAACCAAAGATTAACTACTTACCTAGAAGAAAATAATATCTTAAATGAAAATCAGGCCGGGTTTCGAAGAGGATATTCTACCTCTGACCATTTGTTCGCTCTACATGCAGTAATTGAAATTCTTAGAAAGAAGAAGCAAAAGGTCTTCTGTGCATTTGTAGATTTCTCTCAGGCTTTTGACAAGGTGTGGCGGGCTGGCTTATGGCATAAGCTTCTTCAAAACTCAATAAACGGCAAGTTTTTCAAAGTAATAAACAGCATGTACCAAAACATAAAATCAAACGTATCTCACAATGGCGCTGACTCAGCATCCTTCATCTCCGAAATAGGAGTTCGTCAGGGAGAAAATTTGTCCCCCGCACATTTTTCTATCTATTTAAATGACCTCCAGTCATATTTACAAGATAAAGGCTCTGTTGGAGTAGAACTACACGACTCTGAGGATTTTACACTATGGCTTAAACTGTTAGTCCTACTCTATGCAGACGACACCGTTCTATTATCCAGCTCGCCTACAGACTTACAAAATTGTCTAGATTTGTTTAATAGATACTGTAATATTTGGCACTTACAGGTTAACATCAGTAAAACCAAGATTGTTGTTTTTGGTGCGCGCCAACTGAGACATTTCAATTTTAAACTAGGAACTAACGACATTGAAATAATAGACAGATATCACTATCTCGGAATTACATTTACGAGTAATGGTTCTTTTCTTACAGCCAGAAAACACGTAGTACAACAGGCAACGAAAGCTATGTATTTATTATTTACTAAGTCAAATAATTCTGATTTACCTACTGATTTAATTATCAAGTTATTTGACCACACGGTTCTTCCTATACTGACATACGGATCCGAAATATTTGGTTTTGAAAATATCGATATTATGGAAAAAGTTCATAACGAATTTCTGCGAAAAATCACTAAAGCCCGAAAATCTACCCCGTTATACATGCTTATGGGAGAACTCGGAAGATACCCGATTTCTGTTATTGTTAAAACTCGTATGATATCATTTTGGAATCGCTTAATTACAGGGAAAACCTGGAAAATATCATTTCAAATTTACAAGTACATGATTAACCAAACCAATATGGAATTCAAATGGATATCCTACATTAAAGATATTTTGAACTCTGTTGGAAGACCAGACCTCTGGCAGAATCAGGCTCGAACTCTTAGTAAATCAATCCATATACAAGTAAAACAAACTTTAATAGACCAATACAAACAATTTTGGGCTACCCAGCTCCGCGAGTCTAACAAAGGTAGAAATTACAGCTCTTGCAAATGTAACCTTGGTTTTGAAAATTACTTTAAAATATTAGATGTTGACGATTGCCATACTTTATTTAAGTATAGAACGGCAAATTTTAATTTGCCCGTTGAACGCGGGAGATTCGACGGAACTCCATATCATGACAGAATCTGCGATCTGTGCAGCAGAAACCGCATCGGTACTGAATCGCACTACTTGCTAGAATGTGACTTTTTCACAGTACAAAGAGATCTCTTTTTACACACATCAGCACTGACTAGCAAACGAAATCTAACGCTGAAAGATTGTCTAACGTCAGATAATACACAAATGCTTAAACCGCTATGTAAACTCTTAAAAATTATCATGAAAAAATTCAATTAACGCAATCCCAATACCATCAAATTTTCTGTTAGAATATACTTTCATTGCACCAGACCCAATGCATCTTTTCATAATGCCGTGCATTTTGTACATGACTGAAACGATGTTCTACTGTATACTGATTATGTATGAAAATATGTCCATATGAGAAACTGTGGTCTTGAACTGCACTCGTAATGAATTTTATTGATATCGTTGGCATATATAATGGACAAGACTGCTCGCCTGTTTTTGATACAAACTGCTATATATAATTATTACTCACGAAACCATGTAAAGCTTTTTCTGTTACTATTATTGCTATTTAAATTGTACACTTACGAACTGAATGTATCCAGTGGCATAATCCCATTATGAAAAGTAATTTTTCTCACGCACTTTTAGTGTTATATATGTGTGTACGTTTTTTTTTACCGTCGCTTCCATTCATAAAATTCATGGTTAAATGAGTTTTAACACAATGAATTGTGGGTAATTCTTTTATAGTCTACTCGGGCTATATTTGAAGGGACTATGTGTGTAATGCGGTCGTATGTAAACACTAGGCGTAGCTTGAGACAATTTCTACGGAATAAATAAGTCTCACCCCCTGCAAAGAATAATCGAAACTATCTTAGGATAAGTAAATAATATTATGTAATGCTAATGAGATTTAATGAAACCCTTGTACCGGATTTATATTTATGTACATGTAAAATGTTATTTTGCTTTATACCCATGCTGTGTTCTGTAAAACACCTGGGAGAAATAAAGGAAATGTTCTGTTCTGTTATGTTCTGCTATTAAATGTGAACAGAAAGGATATATATATTTCTTCGCTCTTCGCTCGCTCCAAAATTTCTTCAAAACAAAAAAAAATATTAAAATTATATTTTCGCTCGCCGCCTCGAAGTTTTTTTCAAGAAATCCCGATGACCAACTTATCAATTTGGTGTGGCCTTAGGTGATTACATTACTACGAATCTAAACTCCACACCGTAATGTACTTAACGGTATATCACTAAAAAGTAAAATCTATTTCCTAAAGACACACAAGTGAGATTCTGTCGATACAGTAACAAAGAAAACAAACATAACTATACAGATCCAAGAAAACAAACAAAAAATCCAAGTCTGCTGCCTGTCCGCCTAAAAAGGAAACAAGTAGGGCTACATAGCAGAAAGGACACGTGAATTACACATTGTTCATCATGTTTCGTGGCTAATAAAACTATTTTTGTTAACATTTGGATATAATTGTCGGGAAATTATGTTCTTGTATAGTTAAAAAAACTGGTTTGTTTACTTTTTAATTAATAACTTATGACAGCAGTGTCCTTAGAAAAGACACAAATAATTCCACATTGCTTTTCTCCTCGAGGTTGATTCCATCTGGAGTGAAACTCGTAAGTGATTTATCATAGTTATATGAACGTAAAGCCTGTCTCACACAGAACACACGGCTTATACGGTTGGCCACCCGTGTAAACCGTACATACAACCGAACCAACCATGGCCTTATCCGAGTTACACTCGGGCCATTCGAGTGTATCCGTGAAAGCCGTGTATGATTTTTAAAACTTTTAAAAAACTGGCACGGGTGCCATGTCCGTGTATGATCGTATTAGCGATCGTACAAGACCGTGAGAGACCGTGTGAGACCGTACGAGACCGTATATACAACCGCACATGAAGTCCACTCCACGAGTGAGCTCAACCGTGTCAATATCGTATATAAATCGTATGGAATCGTGTGAAACCGTTCCCAAGTCCTACATCCAACACCCGGATTAACACTCGAATGTCACACGATCACCGTACGATTCACACGAGTGTACACACGGTTTTATACGATCGCCATACGACCAATACGGTTTCATACGATCGCCATACGACCAATACGGTTCAAGTACGAATTATACATGGTCAAGTACGACCAGACACGGTCTCTACGTCTGTACAAAGCTCGTATATGATCATACAGCACTCGAACACAACAGAAAACACAACTACCTGCTGCCACCTTGAAACAACAGAGTACTTGCTACATAATGCCTCCAAAGAAGAAGAAGGTCCCCAAAAGAATCCCCACCATGGAAGATTCTCCCAGCGAGAATACAAAAAGGGCCACAAAGGCCCTCCGACCACTTCAACCTGTTGACCCTGTCGACCCTGATGAGCTGGAGGACCCGCTGGCACTACCTGACGAGATACCCAGTTCTTGTCTCCCCTCACGCCTTCTGGCCAAAATAATCTCAATGTCTATCAGTCTTATCATGATTTCTAATTCCCTTATTCTGTCATCTGCCATTTTTATAACTTCTCTGTTGAAAGTTCGAAAATTTATGAAGCCAAGCCATCAAAACGAGTCAATTTATATCAAAACATACACGAATGTGTGATAATTCGAGCAAAACTCGAACAAAAGTCGGTGGGACCGTATGTAAACCCTGTAAATGTCCAGTTAATCGAGTAAAAGTCGTGTTTAATCGTACTAGGCCGTAACAGACCGTACTAGACCGTACTTGGAACCGTACAACAATCGTATGAAAATCGTTTGCAAATCGTGTTCAAACCGTGACAAACCTTGCTTGACCGAGTATATCCGTGCTTTGTTCGTACATACTCGTGCTACATTCGAGTCTAAATCGTACTAACTCATCCCCAGGCACGGTTGGAGCTCAATACTCGTACCAGTCAACCCGTGTATAACCGAGTATACCGTATTGGAACCGTGTGCCCAACCACAGGCTTAACTGTATGCAATCGAGAATAAATAAATTGGTATAAATAGAAATACAAGAGGGCCAAGATGACCTTATCACACTCACCTGGCTACCATTACCTATAATACAACTCGTAATACGATGTCAACAGTTGTGAAGCAGAATGTGTCCTGATTTGAATATAATCTTCATAGAGGTCCACTACACAATGCTATACTCTGCAGCAAAAATAGAAACGTCCCTCCATATTTCAGGAAAGATTTATCGAAAACCAAAAGGGTTACTTTTTAGCTCGACTATTCGAAGAATAAGGAGAGCTATCCTAGTCACCCGAGCGTCGGCGTCGGCGTCGGCGTAACCACTTATGTTAAAGTTTGCGTACCACCTCTAATATTTTCAAAGTCCATTGACATATGGCTTTGAAACTTTGCACACTTGTTCACCATCATGCCCCCAACCTGTACACAGGAGGAGGTAACTCTATCAAGCATTTTGACAAAATTATGCCCCTTTTTCTACTTACAGTTTACGTTAAAGTTTGCGTACCACCTCAAATATTTTCAAAGTCCATTGACATATGGCTTTGAAACTTTGCACACTTGTTCACCATCATGCCCCCAACCTGTACACAGGAGGAGGTAACTCTATCAAGCATTTTGACAAAATTATGCCCTTTTTTCTACTTAGAGTTTTCGTTAAAGTTTGCGTACCACCTCAAATATTTTCAAAGTCCATTGACATATGGCTTTGAAACTTTGCACACTTGTTCACCATCATGCCCCCAACCTGTACACAGGAGGAGGTAACTCTATCAAGCATTTTGACAAAATTATGCCCCTTTTTCGACTTAGAATTTACGTTAAAGTTTGCGTACCACCTCAAATATTTTCAAAGTCCATTGACATCTGGCTTTGAAACTTCGCACCCTTGTTCACCATCATGCCCCCAACCTGTACACAGGAGGAGGTCACTGTATCAAGCATTTTGACAGAATTATGCCCCTTTTTCGACTTAGAATTTACGTTAAAGTTTGCGTACCACCTCAAATATTTTCCAATTCAATTGTCATCTGGCTTTGAAACTTTGCACACTTATTCACCATCATGCCTCCAACCTGTACACAGGAGGAGATAACTCTATCAAGCCTTTTGACAGAATTATGCCCCTTTTTCGACTTAGAATTTACATTAAAGTTCCAGGATGGATATTATTTTATATTGTCAATCACTGAGAATAGTCGAGCGCGCTGTCTACTGATAGCTCTTGTTATGAATCAAAATAGAAAAACAAGTTCATTCATTTCTGTATCAAAACCAATTAATTGCATCTGGCTATCTTGTTAACTTTTCGAGAGATAACCGGTCAAGAGAGGTAGGGGTCAAAATCAAAAATCACAAAAACTCAGAAAGGTGTTATTGAATGTTTAGAGAGGGAATTTCAGTAAGAAATGTGGCACATCCAGTAAAAGTACCGAGTGTGGCCACCATTTGCATGAATGCATGCAATGATCCTACGCCGCATCGACGTAACGTAACGCAATACCAGTGCGTTGGGCAAATTCCTCCATTCCTGTTGTAACGCCCGTGTAAGATCGCGAACATTGTCAATCTGATGGTTAGCTCGTGCTTTTGCGACCCAGCTGATCCCATATGTGCTCAATGGGGTTGAGATCCGGGGAAACCGCGGGCCATGGCATGACGTTGACATTGTTTTGCTGCAAGAATTGAGTGGTGACCCTGGCTACATGAGGGCGGGCATTGTCCTGCATCAATGTTACACCAGATCTGCTCTAGCCGTCGTTACACGAGGCCTACCAGGTCGGTGCCGGTCGTGAACAGCCCCAGTCTGCTGGTACCGGGCTGCAAGACGATCAATCGTCTTCCGACAGCACCAGAACCGACGCGCGACTGGCGGACATCCCACCCGCAAGCATCCCAATTGCCTGATTTCGCTCGTTTTCGGAAAGCCGTGGCATATCGAAAACAGTGAAAAATTAAAGAAAAAATTTAATTTTCAGAATAGCCCCTATCGCATGAATGGTACGACATGAACTGAATCAACATATGGATGACATGTATAGCGTGCACGTGCAAATGACCGTTCCGGTTACTGGCCGATAACCTTTGCACACCGGCATATTTTTTTACACACAGACATGCATGCGTTTTTGTAAACACTGTACATCACGTTATGGCTACTTTCGGTTTACTGCGCGTGTTGTATACGTCAGCAAATAGATTGAGCTGTAACATGAAAGTAAAATTTCCATTGGCCCACCTACAGAGGTCACGCGCAGGGGTCACCCTGTCTGCTAACCTGCGCATGGACTTTTTTTTTTTTTTTTTCTTTTTGCTAACGAGAGGTCAATTTCAAGCGTTCTCATAAGATGTCAATAAACCTAGGTTTGAGTACGACATGTCTGCTTTATGTCTGTGAAAAAATATTTGCACGCACTCAAAACACTATCCCACAGGGGCCTGTACGCGAACGTTGGTAAAGTGAAACTTTTCAGAGCTGTTAAAATTGTGTCCAAGGTCATTTTCAAGGTCGTCTTAAAGTGTCAGCATTTGCCTCGGACGTCTGAGTTTTCAACATTCAGGAGCTGTCGGCTATAAAACAGGGACGTTTCTAGTTTTGCTGAGTATACATTCAAAATATCTAATATCAGGACCTTGTGGTTTATGACAAGACAATTTTGAAGTTTTCAATATATACATCCTCGGTAACCCAGGCTATTCAGTATCCAATTGAATACCCTGGGCAAATTGACTGAAGAAATCTCGTACTCATGAATAATTAATGAGGTAAATTCAAGCCTTTCGATTGGTTTCTTGATATTTTTCTCAAGATAAACTATCCAATGAAATCGCGGCTCTTAAACCGCGCTAGGGGAAACATTTAAAATGGCAGCCTCCATGCTTGTCAGCGATGTAGTTTTAAACAGATTTTGTGCATCACTCGTCTCGTATTGCAGATTTCTATATGATCGTCCCTTAATCGGGACAAAACAAATCAATCATTTTTTTCAACGTTCTGCATGGCGGTCATTATTTGAGGATACTCTTCATTGTGGAGGTGCTCTTATTTTTGTAAGCATCGATTTCATTGGATGAAAAATAGTCATGAATATTCATGTATTACGAAGTTTTGCCAGTCTATTTTCCCACGGTATATGACGGAGAGAAGCGGCAGGAATTAACCGTGGGTTCCGACGATGAATATATAAGACTGTGAAATAAAGTGACCCCATGTGATTCGCCGGGAAAAAGTCAACTTTTATTCAAGGTCATATGAACAATCTTGGTAGAGGTCAACTAGGCAATGCTACATGCTAAATATGTAAGCTTTATGCCTTCTGGTTTCAGAAAGAGAAAAATATGTTGAAAGTTTTCCCTTTACAAGACTATGTAAAATAAAGTGACCCACGGGCGGGGTTAATTTTAACCAAGGGGCAATGATTTGAACCATCTTGGTAGAAGTCTACTGCACGATGCTACATGCCAATATCTAAGCTCTGGGCCTTGTGGTGTCAGAGAAGATTTCTAAATTCGTCCCTATACAATTCTATATGAAATCAAGTGATCCCGGGCGGGGTCAAGTTTAACCCGTATGTCATGAATTGACTATTCCTGATAGATGTCAACTAGGAATTGCTACTTGCTAAATATTAAAACTTTAAACCTTGTGGTTATAGAGGAGAAGGCTTTTAAAGTTTATATAAGCCTAAACAACCAATGATTTGAACAAAAGTTTTAGAGGTCAACTAGGCAATCCTTATATCTAAACTCTAGGCCTTGTGGTTTCAGAAAGAAGTTATATAAACCTATGTAAAATCAAGTGATCCCTGGGCGGGGTCAGTTTTGACCCAGGGGTTATGATTTAGACACTTGGTAGAGGTCTACTAGACAATGATACATGCAAAATATCTAAGAAATTGACCTTGCAGTTTTTCAGCAGTAGATTTTTTAAGTTTTCCTATTTGTTGCCATAGCAATCAGGGTTCTAAATAGAATGAAATTTTGTGAAATTCCCCCAGTATTCCTCTAGAGCTTGGTACAAGAAATATTCTTGTCAAGTTATTACATCAGCACTGGTTATTACGTGGTTTTAGTGGAGTTGTTTAAAGGAAATGGTGGACGGACGTACGACGGACACCCCTAATAGTGTGAGCTTATAAAAACATATGAAGCATTTCTTATCTCTAGTTTGCAGTTAACCAATTCTTAATGTACATAAGTTGTGGCCATCTTATATAGGTATATTATTTTCCAACATTTGTTTACTGACATTTAATCTTAAATACTTTGATATGTGTATGGAATACAAATCCAGTGTCCATGACAATTAACGACAAAATCTTTGAATACAAATGTATTGCCATATTCAAACGTTTTGTTGAGTAAAAATTAAATAACAAATTTCAGTTAGAAATGTTAAATATTGAAACGATGAAAGTTTGTATTATCCAATACAAAACAGATTTATATGAGATTAGCCACATGATGGTAATACATATCAGTCGTGTTTGTTTTAACTGTTTCATTTGGAAAACTATCCGAACATTTCCTACTAAATGCTTGGTTCCCGTTTCCACACCTTTTGAAACTTAAATGGTCATTATTAAAGCCTCCATAATACTGGCTTGCATTCTGTTGAGAGTCTGTTTGCAGCTGCATAACGTTCCCAGATTTTATTGAAATATTCTGATCAGTAAATTGTTTGTTCATCGCCATATTTGTCAATGTTGATGGCGCCATCTGTCCTGTAATTGACCAGTCATACGAGGTAACAGCTGACGAGTTAGAGGACGGTAAATCCGGTAACTGCGGTGGATAAACGCCGTAAAGAGAAGACGGCTCGTGATTGGTTCTGAGTCTGCACGCTGCTGAATATGGGGGTCCAACAGCTTGTGTCTGATTCAATGTCTGACCAGAGGTACTAAAATCAAAATAAACAATACGTATGCTGCTATATCGATACTATCAAGACGTTTAGGATTTATCTTATCCAGTTTGTTTCCTGAATGAGCGAGATTTCTTTACACAACACCAGACTTGAGTGAATTATATTAGTCTTTATAATTTGAAAATAGTCATAAAAATGACAAAATGATTTGACAAAATGTAATAAGCAATCATTGTTTGGATATATTGATAATTATCCATTAAATATTCTGACTTCATTACCTACCATCTCATTTTCCGACTGGTACACATGCTTATGTACCATACCAATACCTGACTGGTACACATGATTACCTACCATAACATCGTGTGATCGGAAAGCATGATTACCTTCCATAACATTCTCTGACTGAATAGAACACCTTATTACCTGCCATAACATTCTCTGACTGGATCACATAATTACCTACGATAGCATTATCTGACTGGATCACATGATTACCTAACATAACATTCTCTGACTGGATCGCATGATTACCTACCATTATATATTCTAACTGGATCATATGATTACCTACCATAGTATTATCTGACCGGATCACATGATAAGCTAACATAAAATTTTCTGACTGGATCACATGATTACCTACCATAACATTCTCTGACTGGGTCACATGATTACCTACCATAACATTCTCTGACTGGGTCACATGATTACCTACCATTATTATATTCTGACTGGATCACATGATTACCTACCATAACATTATCTGACTGGATCACATGATAAGCTACCATAAAATTTTCTGACTGGATGACATGGTTACCTACAATAACATCGTCTGATCGGAACACACGATTTTCTACCATAACATTCTCTGACTGACTAGAGCACATTATTACCTTTTATATTATTCTCTGACTGGATCACATGATTACCTATCATAGTATTATCTGACTGAATCACATGATTACCTACTATAACATTCTCTGACTGGATCACATGATTACCTACCATTATATATTCTGACTGGATCACATGATTACTTATTGTAACATTATTTGACTGGTACACATGATTACCTACCATAGCATTCTCTGACTGGTACACATGATCGGCTGTTGAAAGCACAACGGGTCGTTTTGTGAATAATAAACCGTACTCTCATCCAAGTCTGCAAGCAAAAACATAATACTTCAAAGTAGAATTAATAGAAAGATAAAACAAATTAGTACGACTCAGAAATACTTATCTAGGATATCTTGCTAGCTATTGTTATAAGTTCATGCACGCTAATACCAAGAATTCCGGCCGCTAAAAGAAATTACGTATGTTTTTTCTTCACAGATATGAGCTTAGTCTATACCGAGCCTTACCTTAGTATGTTAAGGATATTAATGAAATCTACGTGCATCTTTTAAAAAGGCTCGTACTGCTCACTCTTAATGCATTGGTCAGCAATTGATTGTATTGGAAATATTTAAAACTCAGAACAAACAATGAATATATGCACCAGAAAGCGACTTATAGTCTTCTTACCACCAATAGTATACGGCGTTTCAGGTCCTCGTATTACAGATGTTCTCTGTGTATCTGTGAAGTCATTTTCGGTACAAGTCAACATGTTACTTTTGCAAGGATGTGGAGGTGATAGAATAAGATCATCTAGAAATTCTGAAGTATATTTATACTATGAATTATGAAGTAATTAAAGAATATGCATTTGCTTTTCTAGGAAAGACATGTTGCAGAAGATATGTACTAAACGCTGTACCCATTCACCGACTGGTTCAAATGTTGTTTGAATAAAATACAAGTTTGTGTTCATAACATATGAATTATTAAAATATTCATTCATAAATCTTAACAATTACTGTATACCTGATGAAATCTCTCCTTTGACTGCACGTAACAAGTCGTTAGCTTTGTCTTGGTTGTGGATATTTTCCACCATATACAGTACATATTCATCAAACATGAGATGTAACAGATGAAATGAACCTGGAAGAATTGAAACAAAATTTAACAAAATCACCTGATGAACAAATGAACTAACGGGCATGGAATACGTCACAACTCTTCGCGGTTAAACGGAAATTGTGGAACATAATAAAAAAATGTATAATGAAAACAAGAAATCTAATCTAGCATATCTACATAATTCGTTTTGTTATGCTTTTTTTAAATTCCTAATTCGGCATCAAGTATATGTTTAATAACGCACACTGATTGCTTGACTTTGACTTGTTGAATTTTAAGTTTAAAGTTCAACTTTAAGGACGTTTGATAAAAATCAGACTTGTAACTTTTTATCATTTATTTTCAAATCTTTATTGTACACACTTATTTGTCCATATACTTCAAAAGTGCAATAAAGACCATTTTTGTAAACTGGTTGCATTCCTTGTTCAAAAAGCTATCAAAAATCTATAAATATGTATTTTATAAAAAGAGAAAAGATGAGATTTTTGACATTTTAGATCGTTTTCATGCAGACTTGTAACTTACCAAAGCTTGGTGCACTATGCAGAGTCATGTCCCTTATCACTCGAGTTCCTACACAACTCCACATCAGCAAGAATTGTCGAGCCACTCTTGGAGTGATATCACTGTGTTGTTGGCATTTCTAAGCGTTCAAAATTACGCAGATTAAATGAAAGTTTGAAATTGTTTAATATAAGGTGACTGTAAATTTCATAAACTATATGACAATATCTGTAAAATATAAAGTTCTGATGTACATAAAAAAATAACATATATATAATTTTCTGATGTTTATAATAATGGTATGATACTATATATGAGGTTTATGATATTGCAACCATGCATGAACCAATGCTTGTACCTCAAATTCCCGTTTCTCAAATTTACAATACGTTACTTACTTTTCCTAGACTTACTGAGATGAAATTATTGCTGCCCTCTACATATGTTGTATAAAATAGATCTTTACTTACTTTAGAAACACACTGTTCTATCATTCCATCAAGCCATTCGATGTAAGATTCTAGTGGAGCCTGTTCTTCGAGCAAGATTTCAAAATCACGGGCAACTGAATCATACATCAGAAAATATTATATACCAAATTAAATTTGTTAACGTCGGCCAGACTGCGCAGAGTGTGTTTGTGAATATGACATATTTTAAGACAGATACTGAGATCTATATCAAAGTAATCAAACCATCAGGATTAGTGCAAATCCAAATCACAATAAGTTTCTAAAACGTAATCCATTTGACAAGCTGTCAGTCACTTTTAAAGTTAAACTATGAAATTTCTTGTCTAAACGAAACCATAATAATACCCGTAGTAACACATTTAAAACGTGATCATGTGTTGTAGCAAATTTCTTCCGTTGATGTTACACTGATAGACCAAACTGAGTCTCAAAATGAACAAAGTTCAAAGACGAATACAAACAGTGTCCCAATATTTCAGTGCAAAAAGATGCTGGCATTTCAGCTTGGGACATTTTGTCTTACGTTTTACAATGACGATATTGTCCATGTTGCTGTTGCTGTCCGTTGTATAAAGAGTTTGTTTGATAATACTGTTTAGATCTACGCTGTACCAATCATCTAGCATCTGTGAGGTTATTTCCGTCGAGTTGATCACAGTCCTTGCAGCTTGGCACAGGTGGTTCAGTGACGTTTGTCTCTTCAGCACTTGCGAAAATCGTCTTGCAACTGCATCAAATAAAACGTGCATAATAATGAAATTTTGGATATATACATGTCGTTTGAAACAGTTTTTAGTGTTGGGTTCTCGTAGGACAGTTAATAGCAATTTTCTCCGCGAAGATTAAAGCGCGAACCATCACAAAGCCTTTCATAAAAGTTACTTTCTAGGCAAATAGACATAATTTTATATATCATTAATTCTTAAAACGACAAAGTATCTTACGGTCAAATTTCACTCTTTGCAAACATTCTGGTAGGGAATCTAAAGCCTGCTGTAGCCAATCGTCAAGCTGGATAGAGAAATTCCGGATAACCTGTGTCAAACTGTAAAACAAAGGAGCACCAAATAAATAAGTTTTACTACTGATAAATGGGTATTACTTAGATCAGACTTTAAAAACACTAAAATCATGTTAGGAAATATTCTTCCAAGCTAGAATAGAAAGATAACTACACTCACTTCAGCCAAAAGAATCAATCATTAGCGAGTTTCAGACTTGAAGCGCGAAATATGTTGTAGTTAACTATCGTTTCAAGAACTATTCTAGACCTATGTGTGTCTTTTGTTTACACATATAATATCTCCTTGTATCCAGTGATGACTTCAAATCAACAATTTACCGTCAAATGTTTTTTTAATACAATGTAGTATAAGTAAACGAAATTCAGGAATGTCTGTGTCAAATATACAACTTCTGTAGAACTCTGAAGGTAGTAGCAAATCATATTCAAGTAACTGTATAGTTAGGTAAATCGAAAATGAAAAATATCACAAGTAACTACACAATACTTGTACTAAGTTAAGTCCATACGATATAGTTTATCTTTTCAATAAGGGATCAGCAGTTATACCTTTCAGGAAGCGGTTGTAAAACAGTCGGCATTAGAACATTTGCAATGGCTTTATAAAGGATCGAGTCACATACTCCGACAAGAGTCACCAGGGTTCTGCTTTCTAAAATAGACCTGATGTGTGTAGGCATACCTTGCCAGAAATGAAGCAAGAAACTCTGTACCTAGAACAATAAACACGACATGTTGTGTAAGTTATCAGATATAAAAGCGGTCTTTAGAAATTTGTAACATGGTAATATGCAATAAAACGAATAACGCATGGAAAAATCGAGACGAAATCAGAGTTTAATATTTTTTAACTGTTTTATTGCATGATATTGAAAAATGAGCATGAAAAGTCAAAAGAAAAATTATTCTAAATAATTCTAGTTCTCTTCTAGATGCCAGAGATTTTAATCAGTATAGTATGCAATAAAGTGAGTCTGATTCCTGGAAAATAAACAACACTCAAAATTAAAACTTAAATAATAAGGTTAAAGGCGGAATAGGCAATGTAAAAATATATAATGGACAGAAATTACCAAGTTTAAGTAATATTATGTACTTACCTCGTCGAAATTCGCTCTGATAACTGTATCTAGAATCCTCTGACAGTGTGTCCGATACATCATTAGAAATGTCAAAACCTGAATTCGTTGTTGAGAAAAAGGAAGAATTTACTACATATTAATACTACAAACTATAAAATATACCATATTACAAAATATTTCATAAATCTAGTTCGAAGTCAAAATGTTTTTTGTTTCCTAAACTTAAATTCTAAACCTTTCTATGCCATCACACGTCAAACTTGGGTGACGGATTGGTTTACATGTGTGTCTTGAATGGCCAACGTGCGACAGGTTTCGACAGACATAAGTGTAAATTTGTATGTATTTTGAAATCGGTGTAAAGCTGATATAGTTTGGATGATATAAAGTAACAACTGTGGTGTCATGACAAAAAAGCTCTGTTGTACACAAGATCGAGTACAAGATACAACGTGTCTGAAACAGCTTATCACACATTTGCTCATATCATTGATTATTATCGTGTTTACCTTTTCCTCCGACACATTTGGTGGCAACTTGATGTCTTTAATGTCTGGAAAGTCAGGAAGCAGTGTTCCAAGTTTGGATCGTGGTGAATATGCAATAATCTGAGTCGAAGAAAGGAAAGAAAAAGATTTTAAATCTACACAGAGTAAATCAGGCGACAGTTAAATTATATCTGTATACAGTCATACATATTTATTTTGGTCTGCAGCAGGAAAGAAATTCGCGTTCCAGGGCTTCATTATCAGCATGCATAACAGGATATTTCGTTGTAACTTTAACTTAAACATGGTACTCTGTTTAATAGAATAAGTTTTAAATGTATAATTTGATAATACAGATCACAAGCCTTATAATATAAAACTAAAAATATCAAAGTATATCCTAAACATCACAAAGCACCGTCCTCGTCGACACTCCAATAAAGGTAAATTGGTAACTGATAGAGTACACACTGCAATCTGCCTAAATTTCTACAACTCTACTAAGAAAGTTAAGATTTTTTGTCACCCGTCAGGATACGGGTTCTTTTCTATCTCGTTTCTCATATGGTAGCAGGTTTGTGTCACGACATAATCATCGTGGTTGCCCGGTGTTTTTATCACGCAGAGCAAGATACTTTTGTACGGATCTCAATTCCACAAGAAAATGCTTGTAAACAATTTTATCTCAAGGGTCAAATAACTGATTCATACTTTCTATTGTACAAAATGCTTAAGTATCCGTTTAGAGTGCCAAGAAATATAACTTACTTGTTTTGTGTTGTCTTTCTTACCGTCCACGGAACTGAAGAAGAAAAAGAAAACAGACTGAACATCAGAAAGAAAGGGTGTTTAATTCTAATTTTATTGGAATTGCTAATTTTACATCATCATTTTCTGAAGATAAATCATTCGTAGTTTTAAGACTTACACACCTTTGTACACCTTTAGCTGAAAATGCAACTTCGTAATATTTTGAGGTCTCCCTAACTCCGATGCCATAGTAATGATACCTGAAAACGAAGATAAAATATTTTGTGTCAATGTTTAATTGTCTACTTCAAATTTTAAATCAATTCGAATACAACATTTTAGATGTATCACGAAGAAATTTTACAATAGACTTTGCACAATTATCTAAGACAAGAAAGGCATGATCTTGTTCACAAGTGTTTATTTTATGATAATGTCACTCTATTAAAACGCAGTCATTTCTGACCTAAGAGACAACAGTTTGTCTGAGCATATGTACCCTGTAATACCAGGAACCTGAATGGTTGACATACGTTAACCATTCATTAACTGTTTACCAGTTTGGTAACATTTCTTTTCAGAAGAGACCTCTGATAGCGTTCGAACCTTCGACAATGCGTTTCACAGGTAAATACTTAATAGTTCATGTCAGGATAACAATAGCAATGCGATCAAAATCGTTGAAAATTGTATAAGTGCCCCATTTATAAACATCGTCATACTTAGACTGTCCACGTGTTCCAAGTCTTCTCGTTGTAAGCTGCGGAAACTGTTGCCGAATGATCTGAAAATTGTTCAAACTATATATTTTAACTTTTAGACAGTGTGCCTATCGAATGATTGATTAGCTTAAACTACTTTTTAGTATGAATTTTCTCTGGGAATGTTCTCTTATTTAAACGTTTTAGAGTTTAATGATAGTAACTTGCCTGATCATCACATCCATACGAGATAACAATTTTCTTATTCATTAAAGAGTTTCGCTTCCACCGCTAAAACAACATTTCTTTACAGTTTACAATGACGCTTTGTAAGCATGCAGTTGCAAATAAATTCAACTTACTACCCAACGTAACCTCAACAGCGGGTTCGAGCACTTACCTTTCCAAAACTAGCAGCATTAACGGGCTGTGTGTCATGGTGCTCGCAGTAATCGAGATAATGAACATACAATGTACTCCTAGGAATACAAACACCTTCCGCAATCTCGTAATTCTCTTCTAACCTGTACAAGGTAACATTATACACCTGCTGAACACTGCAAGATAAGCTTACGAGAACGAAATTATCTCCATAGCTTTTTACTAGTACATTAAAAGTTTGAAAGATTGTTGAATCTCTCGGTACATTGTAGAAGTCGGTTTGATTTTTCTGCGTGTAGTTTCTTCGGATCACTATTGTGTACAGTTTAGGCGTGTATATATTTGATATGTCTGTCAGTTATAGCTGTGTACAGTTTTGGTGTTTCTGTGTATCATTGTTGTGTACAGTTTTGTCTTATTGCTATGTGTAGTTTTGGAGTGTCCATGTTTAATGTTGATGCATTTTATGCGGCTCAAAACTTTGTTTGTGTTAAGTTATACTAGATCTATGTCTTCGTGTTAATGTTGAGATTTTTTTTTTTTTAAGTTGTGTGTAGCCTTGGTACGTCTTTGTATGCGTTTCCTGCGTGTATAGTCGTATTAATTTCCAATGATGTCCTTCTTATAAACAAATAGTTTAATAAAGACGTATTATTATATATTACTACATAAAAATTCAAACCAAAATAAGTCAAGGCAAATGTTAATTATATCAATAAAGTTACCATTTCAGTGTAAGCGGAGTTGAATGAGGTTTTGACGCTGATCTAAGTCTTGTATATGTACCTGAAAAATTGAAGTTAATGACCGTTTTATAAATAGTTCTTCGTTAGACACATAGCTATTTCATTAGTGTAACCAGTTGAAACACTGTAACTGGTTTCGTATATAATATCAGTTTCCAGCACTGGTAAAAACTGCAGATATCCCGATCTGGTATGCAAGAAGAGATTTTCCAGCACTGGCAAAAACTGCAGATATCCCGATCCGGTATACAAGAAGCCGAAATCTAACCTTTGAGGTCAAAGCGGATTGAAAGTTGCTCTGATACTTATTTCAGACACTCTTGGACAGTTGCTCATGCAATCCAAAAACTGATGTCATAAATAACTATATAAACCACATACCTTTGCGTTCTTCTGGTGACCCGCTACTTAGGTAACTGTTGTCAATGTCATCAGTAACGTCATTACACTCAGATTTCTGGTCGTTTGTAAGACAACGCTCCAACCAGTCTGTAAATTTAGAGTAAGATTAGGATAAGTGGAAGTTTCTCGATTTCGTTGACCTATCAAATGGTCCCTTAGATCAAGTATCTAAATATATTTTCATTCGAAACAACCATTTCATATTTATAAGACAATTGCTAGACACTTGCTGTCTGCTTATAATTGCATACTAGTAAGTGTTAAAATTATATAACTGTTGGTAATGGTGATGTTGTATAATGTTCAAGCGATTGTTCTCTGATAGGCAAAAATAATAGAGATGAGATTCAACCATACAAAATAAGTTGGTTAACAATTTATGACCAGGATACATCGAAATAATTGTGTTTTATTTCCTGAATCAGTAATTACTTATATCGCTGGGTTGTTTGGTCTGAAAAGAATAACTACATTCGTGTTGCCTATCTTGCATGCAGTGGTGCAGTTTGTTTCAATTCGTATTATATTATACTAGACAAACTATTATAGTGCTTACATAAATGAACTATTTATAAGGGTGGATTTTGTATCTATTTGATCGCATATAGACCACCGCATCGGGAAATTAGAGGATATACTATGTTTGTCTAAGTTAAAGGTAAGTTTAAAGACTTTAGAACAACTTATAGAACTGAACATTACAATGTATATATTAACAAAATAAACACTCGTAATATTTTTGTTTAATTCATTAGTACTGTAGACGTTTCACCAGTTGAGACACAAAAGGCAATTTCTACACGTCCTTCTTAGATATCTTACTTTTGGTTAGTATGAGTATTTTGCTTGTATAGACCTAACATACAGTTTGTATATACATTTTCCTTCGCAAAATATTTATTCATTAGCTATTTTCCTTTGTCGGCCGAATTGGTGATTTAGACTCGAGCCAAGGAAAATAAAATCGCGTCAACAGGTTAGCAACTTGTTAAGATAACTTCTATTTGTACTCATCAAATAAGATTTTTACAAGTTTCATTTGATTTTATAGCGGATTACAGTCCGCATTCCTAGTCCTACCAACGCAGTTGCCTGGCAACAGTTGCTCGCGCGAATAAACGTCATCAAATGGTGATTTGTAAACGTATAGGAAATTGTTCACGCTCAGGTGAAATGCAAATTAGGCTGTTTACTGTGGTAGAATATGGAAATTTTGATGACATGAGATATAAATGTGTCTCCAACAGTCGCCTGTTGGATCTTGGATCGTTTTCATAATTTCCCAATAAAACTGGGATCTACGACATAGCTAGGTCATTCTAATATTTTGCTTGTTTTTATCCATGTTATTGTTGATGATTTTTATTTCTGTTTCTACCATATCTTTAAATGACAGTTCACGTTTTCTGTCACAGAGATATGTTTTCAAACAGTACCGGTAGTGAATTAAATTCCGTAAAATTCCTGTTATAAAGAAATTGACAAAGGGTACGAATAGATTTTTGTGCAATATTTCGACGAAATATGTGGCACTGAGCAGTCTTGAAGAGATCATTTTCAGAGTTCTAAATATATGCAGTTAGCCTTGACGTCTTTTAAAGTTTCTGTAGATATAATTCATTCTTTTTGCATCAACGTACTTCATAGTTGCCAACTCAAACAAAATTGTTAGAACGTACAATCATAGATCGAAGTAAATATGATACAAATGAATAATAGCATGTGAACAATAAAGATGATTAGACCATTTCACTAACTTGTTTATCAATTTTCCCTAATGCCTTTCTCGCTGCAACATTGGACTATAAGTAAAACTGTTGATGTAAGGTATTGCAAAGTGTCGTTATATGGCATTATAGGAGTATGCATACAGAATATGGCTTAGCAAATTAACTTTTAAAATTCCGTTCTGCTGTTACCCTATATGTAGTAAAAAAAAAATTATGCACACATAGCAATATGTGACCCTTGAAACAAAATACAAATTGACTGTAACAACTAGCATTACAACGTAATACATGTAGGTTCTGCTTTGTAAAAATGGCTTTTTGCCTTGAGAAATAAGAAATGATCTACATGCATCTGTTATTCGCAAATTTTAATTTTAGAACGCAACAAGTGATATAGACAGTACGTGCAGACGTTCATCCTGATACGAAAATCAGACTTCAAAGACAACGAAAGGGAATTATGTTTGGAGTGATTTTTAGAAACACAATAAATAGATTTATACTTCCAGAGAATAGACAATGTCATAGTTATACCAAACAATTTGAATTTGTATAACAGTTTCATTTCCATTAAATAAAAAGGAAATCTGATAAAATATTTTTGACTATCCTAGTCACAAAAATAAAATCAATCCTTGTTAAGATATTTTAAGTCATGCCTGTCAAAAAGAGAAATAAGTTATTATACGTCATTTGTTACATGTTTTCAAGGCAAATACAGGATATTTGTTTGTTTTGAGTAGATATGGAATATATCTCACCGAGAAGTGATACAGTATTGTAATATTTTCACAAGCGCGAAGCGCGAGTTAAAATGTGAAAATTGTATTACTTTGAGTTGATATATATATTCCATATCCACTCAAAACAAACAAATAAATTTTCTTCATATTTTATGACAACTATTTAAACAAAAGCAAAATTATGTATATGCACTACTTCAAAGAGTAGTTCCGGCAGACCTATATCACCCACACTGTGACTGATATGAAATCAATATCATCACTCTATATTTCATTGATATAACACAGTATTTCATTAGCTAGCATGGAATAAAGCTTCATTCCAGACCATAATTCAGTATGACAATTTAGAAAGGTGATATAACTTATATTTTCGTTGAAATCAACATCTGTATTCACCAGCTAAAACACTTTTTTTCAGTTCCAAATATGTATACTGTCTACAGTCTACTCTACGTACGGTGTTTTTGCAATTATTTTAATAATTGTAATACCAAATAATAATGATAATTATTATTATTTCTATTATAAATAGTAGTAGTGGAAGTGGTAGTGGAAGTGGAAGTGGTAGTGGAAGTGGAAGTGGTAGTGGAAGTGATAGTGGTAGTATCATTGGTATCGTAATTATTGTTGTTTTTGATGATATTACTATTGTTAATACTATTTTTATTTATTATTATTATTATCGTTATTATTATTATCATTATTGTTATAATTATTATTTTTATTATTATTATTATTATTATTATTATACCACCATCTTTGTTGTTGTTCATGTTGTTGTTAGAATAACAAAAACATGACTGTTATTTAAATTAAATGTGTTTATGCATCTTGAAATAATCGAAACTGTCAAATGTGTTATAACCTTACGTTGCAAATTATATCTAAACGTTTCATCATGTCGCTTTTCTATTTCATTTCTAATAACAATTTTTCTTTTTCATTTAGATGCGCGATTCGAAAACGAATTTGGGATAATATTAAGTCGTATACATTTCACTTAAAAAATGGTAAAAGCAGCTCATGTTTTTGAAACATCATTTTTTTTTGGAAAATGCTAAAATTACCAGATAAAAATCCTGTAAAATTAATTATGTACTATTGTCAAGTGTGTTAATGATCATAAAAAAATATTACCGGTATAACTACATAAATATAGTATAAATGAAAGGAACAGAATTATTGTCTTTATTATTTAAACAACAGGTAAGGCAAAACTTTTGCTCGATGCACTGTACAAGAATGACAAAAACAGTTACCTGGTTAGACATTGTTCTTCTTTCACTGCTTAATATATCTTTAAGAAATAAAATCCCGTCTTATTCTGACAACATAATCACAAAAAATGAAGAAAAACCTCAAATATTCGTTTCTTCCGATAATATTCAGGCACTTGATGTTTGCTAGGTAACCAATGATGAAAATGTCCGAGCTAATTGATAAATTTGAAGTGTTTTTCACTCACCTTGGCAATCTTCGGCCAGACTCTCCATTGTGTCCAGGCGACCAGGACAGCTCTCGGGAAACTGCATACCATAGCCGGGAGATATTCACTCTAGCAGCGATATAACTGTCAATACAACCAGTGTGAATACAGCGTGAACGTTTTAGCTACAGCCAATAGCAAAGCTTCCTATTATGGTTAAACATTGTTTGTAAAGTTTTAAAACCAGTTTCGATATTATTTCAGTTATTTACAGACAGGAAGCGTTCCTGTACCAAGTGTGTCATCCTGTTTAAGAAAGTTTCTCACATAGAGAGTCAGGTTATGGCGAGATGTACCATTTCAATACAGTGTCGTGATTTAACTGAAAGTACAGCTTCATTGATGTTTCGTCAAGAAAAGAGACTAACCAAAAATGGAAAACAGACAAGAAAGAGAAATAATTGGTTTGCTTATTTATCAGTATAGAGATATACAATTAAGACAAAAAATAAGGGAAAACATATTAGAACAATTTTAAAAATATTATTTTCAATTCAGAAGTTTGCATGCACAAGATATTTTCTGAAATTTATTTGTTATTGTTTTTCACGATAATAGTGTAATTCATATATCGAGACTGTTTAAAATCTAATTAAATATATTTTAGTTATCGAACAGCTAACGACAGTGAACAGTATTTTCAGTTGTATGCCAAAGACGCTTTGTGACATCTTGGAACTTTGAAACGTGTCATGAAAAACTATCAACCGAGAGATAAATATAATCCAAATTTCAATCTTTCTCAACTTCACTTTGCATACTTACATTTTTTATTAGTTTTAGAAAGTCTGCAGTCAATGCAAATGGTCTTCACTTACTTTGGAATATCATAATGCTTGGAATAAGCAATTTAGTTTCGAATCATGACGTGTCTTTACTAAATATCCCTGTTCTTCAGATGTTTGGTGGGTACAAAAATCGAAATAATAAATGTGTGCATATATTTTATCGTGGTACAACAGTTAGTTGTTCGGACGCAACTAATTAAATCACTTGTCGCATCCGAACTCATGACTGTATTTTATACAGCGATAAGATACAGGGACACATTTATAACTTCTTAATCATCAAAGCTCTTTAATAACTCTTCGGTAATACATCTGTACATATTGTATGTACGATTTTATCTTTTAAAATTATATCTTCAAAACTTCTGTAACACAAAACAAGTTTCGCTCTGAAAAACAAATTAATAAAGGTTGATTTGCATAAATGTTCTTATGTGATTTGCTAAACAAATAAAACATATGAGTCAAAGCCATAAAGTTAGTTCTTATATTCCAAGATTAGCCCTTCATGTCACCTTATGTATGCTGGTGAGTTCTTTTTCGAGTGTGAATTGAAAACATAACACTGATTAATCTAATGCAAAAGTCAACATGTTTTTGTGAAATAGATTTGGTAATATATTCATCATCAAAAGTCAAATTCACGCTGAGCATATCAATTTTATTGTAGTTTGTAAGTCACCGCGAAAATCACATTAAGGCAATATTACCCCCATCCTTTTTCAATTTGTGTGAATTATTCTTAAGCACCGTCAAAGTTTGTAATAAAATTACAATTTCTCACTCGATTGCATCTCGAGAACATATTCTTTTGAAAGGATTAGATGACAAGAGTCCCGGATGAAAAGCTTGATTGTAAAATCAGAGTCGTAAAGACGCAGTATCTAATCAAGCGTTTCAGCTCTCATTTTCAGAAGATAGAAATGAATGTTTGATGAGAAGGAAGATGACCGAAAAAGAAGAAAAATATTTAGGGAACAAACATTTTTATGACCAACATTTTTATATATCAAAGTGCACCAAAGTGACGCATTAAGTTAAACACCGACATTGCAAAACGAACATTTTAGTAGATCTGTCATTTTTCTTTGCAGTCTTAAAATATTTTAAGGTCTAATTTTTTTAAAACATCAATCACATACATTTGTAAGATTTTGAAATACGATATGAGTAAAATAGGTTTATGAAATTGTGAAAAATGCACAAAATTAATCATGGCCGGTATCTAAAACGGTTCGTGCTTTAACGAACCCTACAATGTTAAGTACTATTACAACTCGGCCTCTTATGATTATTCTTTGGTTAATACGGACTTAATACTTTACGAGTATAAAAGTGTATCATCCGTATTAAGTATCATCTAGCTCAATTTCTGAAGTTTCATCTTTCGATTCGAGATCTTACATTTGTCTTAATGTTGAAAGACATTCATACAACGAATGTAACGGAAGGTACATGTTTTGTTACAGTATGTTTATGTAATAAAACATCTAATCATTTTGGTAAAGATATATTCCGATGGTTTATACATTTCTAGACTACTTCCAGAACAGACTGACAAATATTCTTTAGATTCTTTTTACAACAGTGAATTCAGATCAACGGTTTTCTTAGTTTGTCAAAATTAATTTTACATGCAAAATTTCACTGAACAAAATAACATAATCTAATCAAAATAACGAGGTTTTTAAAAAGTTATTCAGATTGTATAGTATATTTGTCAGAATGAAGAATCGGCCCTGTTCAAAGATCCTCGATATATGCCAATCTGCCCGTACGTGCAAGTTTCAGCGCGTGTCGATGCACGTGTCACGCATGCCCACGAAACTGACATTTGATAGGGAAAACTGATTGAGCAGCAGACATGCAGTCAATATGGTGGTGCAAACCGTAACATTCGAGCATTCGAAATGTGCATTTACAAAATATATCTAATTTCGATATGAGTGTCAAATTAAATTACTCTAGAGTATTGTAGTGAACAGAAACTGTAATTACAAATCCGTAATGAATGGAGACAGATACTGTTGTTAGTATACTCTTCGTGCAAATTACTATTCTTTTATGTACTGCTCCGTTTTACTTAAAAATTAAGCCAAACTTCTTTAAAGGTCTTAAAAGCCCATCGGCTATCATACAGAAAACAAGTCAGTATCATATACGCCTTTTCGTTCATCATACAATAATAATAAACATGGGTCACATACAGCATTAAGAAATAATTAATTTAATAAAGTTGAAGCAATCCCCGGACAGAATATTTCACGAGGACGAAGGCGAAACATGTAGCTGTTATGTTGCTACAATAAAGTTTCCGTATTTTCCGGGTATTTTTTTACCAATGTACCAGCGAAAGAATCATAATTAACAGATAAAGAAATTTTAAATATGCCTATTAATGTTTTTTTTCGGTTTACACTCAATACATATGCCACATTTATGAGCATTTTATATTGGCGCAAGTTACGATATGTGTTTCTCCATTTGTCAATGTTTGGGGCATACAGTAGTTGTCATATCTCCAGGGCTTTTAATTTGTCCAAACATTTTAAAAATATAACACTAAGTGCATGTAGTTATTTCCCTTGGGTAATACCACTGCTGATTCTCACCATTTAGTAAAAACATATTTATTCGTCAATTTACAAGTAGTCGAGTTAGCATAATAGATACATCAAGTAAAGACGAGTGGATAAAACCGAAAGCTTAAAGCTTATTTAAGGTTCTTTCCACTCAACAATTCACGGTGTTCGAGGTTATGGCATTTCTCTTACAAAATAAACGACGACTTGTCTGAGACAATTAGATTTTGATATAAGTAGAAAATATAAACAAATGTATTATTGCACATGGCCAAATATTTATAAATTAAAATAAATGTTGATGTCATCGAAGACAAAGACGATGTAAGTCTAGCAAACTATGTTTACGAAGCAGTGCTTCAAAGAAATGACCTGAACGATTGTAACAGTGTACGATACCTGAAATGATACGACTGCTGCTGTTTTGGTTTGTTCTTCCAATTGAAGGTCATTTACGCCAAGGTTGTTGGAACTGTCCGTGATTGGGATACACTGGCCATGGACATAGAAGCTTGTCTCTCCATGATATCTCTTGCTTGTCGTTATCCTAAGTACGGAACACTGAGATTCTTTAGTAGTTAGGTGACACCAGGAGTAAATATTAGGCTGAGTTTTATAGATGGCATGTTGCTTAGACCATTGTCTGGAATATTGGAGAAGTTCTCTCTGATATACTAAGTAAACAGAGCGATTGGTTGGGAATCTCCGCCTTGCTCTCACTACGACAATGGAATAAACAATCTTAGTGTAAGAGAGATGGGATTCTGACTGCCTTTGCTGTTGATGTATGAGTAGAACCGTTTGGTGTTGTTGGTCAAGTCCAGGTTGACAGTATCTTTGATGAAGTTACTGTGGACTCTGCGCATCTACCGTTGTGTTTCGACTTTCAAAGACATATATCAATGCCAGTCATTCGTGGGTTGTTTTCGCTTTCCGGTACACTCTGGTCTATTGACGACGATGTTGAGCAGCCCAGCCTTCTAAAGTTGTAAAGTGGCACTCTAATAGGACTTGCAGAATTCTGAAGATGCAAACTTAATGTTATTTTTGTTAATGTTGGTCTAGACGAATATCTTGCTTCTTTGAAGTCCTGATTGGACGATGGTCTGTGTTTTGTCAAAAAGAAGTATGTCGTGGTTGTGTCTGACACCTTTAGGTGGGGAAGGTTTACAGCATGATTTATATGCCGGAATGGAAGTTAAGACCAGTCCAATGGTATTCTCATTACGTGTGGGGAAGTTTGCTAACTCGGTGTGGGTAGCTGTAATGATATTGTCTGACCGCTGGATGTCTGTACCATTGAAGACAATGGATATGATGATCACTTCCTTCTTGTGTGTGGATCTAAAAGCTGTAATTTCATCGTAGGTGTTGGACAGGTACTCTTCGTCGACCCTTATATGAGGTCTGTAATATGCGCCATTGGCCATCTGCTTCTTCTTGGAAAGCTAGAGGGTGCCTGAGGTGAATTCAATATTACTGCTAGAGGTAACGGTTGTGAATTCCTAGTTGTTAGCTCGACTATTCGAAGAATAAGGAGGCTATTGCACTCGCCCCGGCGTCGGCGTCTGCGTTGGTTAAAGGTTTTTATAAAGTCAAAATCTTGAATACTATCAAAGGTATGACTTGAAACCAAACTATATGTTTACCATCAACATCTACACCTGAGGAAACAATCCCCATAACCGTTTTGTTTTTGACAGATTTAGCCCCTTTTTAACTTGGAATTTTTGGTTAAAGTTTTTATAAATTCAAATATCTTGAATACTATCAAAGGTATGACTTGAAACTCAAAGTATATGTCTACCATCAACATCTACACCTGAGGAAACAATCCCCATAACTCTGTTTTGATTTTTGACAGATTTATGCCCCTTTTTAACTTAGAATTTTTGGTTAAAGATGTTTATAAATTCAAATATCTTGAATACTATCAAAGGGATTGGCTTGAAACTCAAACTATATGTTTACCGTCAACATCTACACCTGAGAAAACAATCCCCATAACTCTGTTTTGTTTTTTGACAGATTTAGCCCTTTTAACTTAGAATTTTTGGTTAAAGTTTTTTATAAATTCAAATATCTTGAATACTATCAAAGGTATTGACTTGAAACTCAAAGTATATGTCTACCATCAACATCACACCTGAGGAAACAATCCCCATAACTCTGTTTTGATTTTTGACAATTTAGCCCCTTTTGAACTTAGAAAAATTTTGGGAAAAGATTTTATAAAGTCAAATATTTAGAATACTTATAAAGGTAAGACTTGAAACTCAAAGTAGTGTCCACCATCAACATCTTCACCTGAGGAAACAATCACCATAACTCTGTTTCGATTTTTGTTTATATTTAGGCCCCTTTTAACTTAGAATTTTTGTTAAAGATTTTTATAAAGTCTTATATCTTGAATTCTATCAAACATATGGACTTGAAACTTAAAATATATGTTTACTATCAACATCTTCACCAATGTTTTTTAGTTTTGACATAATTAGCCCCTTTTTAACTTAGAATTTTGTCACAGTTTTTACCAGACTATTATATGGAAATACTCGAAATGGCTACTTTAATTTGAAAGTCATTGAATAATTATGCGGTCAGCTTTTTAATTTTATACATATCAAGTTTGAAACGTTACAAAGTTATGCATGATCAAAATACAAGGCAGTATTTCTTTGAAATTATCCCCCCCCTTCTCACCCCAGTTGGCTTACAGAATCCAGAGTAAGGCTTTGCATGTAATGTACATTTAGGAAGGTCTTTGAACAAGTTTCATATCTTTCACCAAAATTTTTATAGACAATTACACATTACACTTGTTCTTAGACAAAAAAACATTTTACCGACAAGCTTTCGAATAGTCGAGCGTGCTGTCATGAGACAGCTCTTGTTCTTGACTGCGATGGGTACACCACTTGTGCGTCGGTCACGAGGACGTCAATATTCTTGTCTGATTTTGGCCTGTGCACTGAAAGTCCCCTAGGCCTAAGTTAGCATACCACATTTCAAACACTGCTGACAATTTAACTGTGCTATGTGCGAATAACAATTGTAAACATGCGCTTTTGGAAAGTAGTGCAAGACAGACCAGATCAATTTTTTGTTTGAATGTCGCATACGATAAGAACATATTACAAATAAAAACAGTACGACTGGAGAAAGGTCTATAACGGGCTGCATTACACAGTTTTTTTCTGTTTTAGAAATTACTGCGCTGTTAGCTGATTACGGAAGATAATCATATGCATATCACGGAAAAGTACGGATATTTACGGAAATTTACGGAAACGTACGGAATTCGATATAAGAGTTTGTAGTTTGATTTTCAAATTTCTAATGTTATTTCATTGACAACTTTCTTATTTACGAACGATTACATATACATTTACCTAAAAATAAATTTCTTTAAAAAAAAAGATACAATTTACGTACATTCCCGAGAAAGAACTCACGTGATCAAAATCACCCGCCATTTATCGAGGACGCTGCATGTCAAGGCCCAGTGAACGGTTTCACCGATTACAGCTACAAGGTAACCAAGAATCATTTTTGGTTTTCCCTGTTAAACACATTGAACAGTATTGCATTTATGTTTCATTGTTGGTATTGCTTTGTTTATTTCTGTTTCAAGGTCTTGTCCTTGGTACACAATAATTTTCGATCACATATCAGATATCGGGGGGGGGGGGGGTTTTGTTTTTTTTTTTTTTTTTTTTTTTTTTTTTTTTTTTTTTTTTTTTTTTTTTTTTTTTTTTTTTTTTTTTTTTTAAATTATATTTTATATAATTTTTTTTTTTTTTTTTTTTTTTTTTTTGTTTTTTTTTTTTTTTTTTTTTTTTTTTTTTTTTTTTTTTTTGGTTTTGGGGGGGTTTTTGGGGGGGGTTTGGGGGTGGGGGGGGGGGGGTTGGGGTGTTTTTTGTTTTTTTTTTTTGGGGGTGGGGGGTTGGGGGTGTTTTTTTTTTTTTTTTTTTTTTTTTTAAATATTTTTATAAAAAAAAATTTTTTTTTTTTTTTTTTTTTTGGTTTTTTTTTTTGGGGGGGGGGGTTTTTTTTTTTTTTTTTTTTTTTGGGGGGGGGGATTTTTTTTTTTTTTTTTCCGGGGGAAGGGGGGGGGGGGAAGTTTTTTTTTTATTTTTTAAAAAATAAATTTTGCCGACACTGCTTTGAGCTATAGTACATTTAAATGAATTGGAACACCAAAACGTGGGCAAAACCATGAATCGGAGATGTTGGCTAGATTATTAAAGCATTCATGGATTCACTGGTAACACGCAATGCAGGCGATAGCACGCTGATCGAAGTCTTCAACCTCACTGTCTCATATTCCACATGGGTACCCTGGAAACGTAACATTTTTGATAGTCTTCATGTCATGTAGCTAAAGTTAAAAAGAAATAAAGATAAAAAGAAATATACGGAAAAATTCACGAAGACATGTAGACATGACAATGTGGTATATGTATACCAGAAAAAATGAGTGTCTGTAAGTATACCATTGATAGATGGATGCTGTTTAAATGACAATAAAAAACATGAAGACTTAAACTTAATATGGCAATGTACCTAGTGTCAAGGGAGGGTGAGTGTGGTCTGGATGGTTTCCAGTAATTGGACTGTCTGTGACTCCACCTGTTTTGTCTGGATGAGTGCAGTGGATGAATAACAACAGCAGAAGGGTGGCAAATATCATTGTTCACATTTGGCAAAAGTTGTTGTTGAAGGTCGCTCAAGTGTAGACAAGCGTCTGGGTGACGAAGCTCGTGAGATAATAAAGACAACATTTTAATTTTTTAAATACGATAGGAACCGGCCGCGGTAAATCGGACAAAAATCGCGTCAGGGCGATCTATTATAGCATTGGACTGGATAATCAAAGATTTCTGGCTATTTTCATATTGCAAATCTACTGAAAAATATTAATTTCAATGCCCTCGTTGGAAAATGGATGTCTTGTGCCGGTGCATGCGCACGAATCCTTAACGGTATTTGACTAGATTCAACTGATGAAATCAGATAGTCAGACGACAGTCAACTACAGTCTTGCACAAACGCAGCAGTTTGCCGCAAATATACAGATTCTAAAGGTTCAACAACTGTAAAAATGTTTCTAAGAAAAAGCGTGTTTATGCTACAACGCTAACTCAAAAGCTTACCTTGCGTCAGAAATATTGCAGTAACCTAAAGTCGGGTTGACAAATTGCTGCCATTAATTGCAAGTACACTTGAGCGGAAAACTTTATATGTGCACGGATGGATTCTTGCAAAGAATTAAATGGAAATGTATGCAAATTTATGGATGCGACTACAAGGACAGTCCATCTAACCATTATCTTACTGTAGAATCATTTTTACAAATATTCCATTGCTTTCAAGCAGATAGTCTGTCCCGACATTGATCATAGCAGATAATGCTAGTACATATATACTACCTGCCTGCTGCCTGGCATTAAAAGGATAGGATTCGGAAGGTACATGTGTTCAAAAAGAAGGTGTCTCATAAGTCAGAAATGGCTGGCCCTTTAAATAGGGATGACACTATAATAAACACACACTATACCTTTACCTTTTACATGTGCCAAAGCAAATCTTAATTCGATTAAAAAGATGTTCGAGTCTCAATTTCTCCCAGATGAGCTTAGAAAAATACCGATATTCCGAATGATACTTTAAACCAAAGCAACAATTGTTCGGCACATCGTAGTACAGAATGGTGGATATTGTATAACATACTGGACGATATTTTAAAGACTGTTCGTAAAATGCTAGTCATTCTTTTGTCACGCTTTTGACCCTAAATACATTTACGGGTTGTTCTGTCTGACAGACCGCTGAACTTTTCTTCGAAAGTCACTCACATAAATTTTACGCATCTCGTTTGCAGCCGGAAAATAACATCTCAGTCTCATACATAGCGACCTTCAAAGTCCCGGTTACAAACAAATCATCAGTGTCTAAATGGACTCGAATCAAAATCATTTCTTGATTAATTGATACATGGAAGATGTCGTAAACACCCGCAGCAGTGATGGTTATAAAAAGGATCCACAATGATAAATTGCTATCTATCTATTGACTGTGTGTCTTAACCTATTTTGTTTTATACGTATAGAGTTGTAGTTATCCAAGGATAAGTGAATATGTGGTATTCTAAAATTTCAGACAATAGGTGTTTAAGAACATGTGCATTTATTTTGTTAAAAGATATGACAGTATGGTTTTTGGTGACTTGCCTAAGCCTGAGGTTGAGAATGATGATAACGATTCTTACAAACGAACGTAAAGAGACATTTACTTTCAAGAGAATTGAAAAGAATAACAAATATACATGTACTTTTATTACATAGTGATTCAAAAGTTCTTAGTGTACTTTGTCTGCTACCTTTTCTCCTAGTTTGAGAACTTATTCTTCATTGCGTAAGCCTGGCTAGTGGTGAGTGTTATGTTTGGTGGTTTAAGAAATCAATTTACCCCTTTTATTTTTAGTACTGAATTTAGATTCTAGAGATATCAGTGATATTTCTGCATCTGTTTCCGGAGCATAACTTGAAAACTACTAGTGGAATTAGGGTGCGCTCGTTTTGGGGGGTGGGGGTTGAGAGGAAGTGCAGTGCACAAGAACCATAACTCCATCTTGACTCATTACAGAGTTATTGCCCGTGCTTTCCTTGTCCGGAGCATAACTTGAAAAGTACTGGTTGGAATTCAATACAACTTCATACAATGATCAAGCACAATAAGAGAAAGTGTAGTGCACAAGAACCGTAACTCTATCTATAGTAATTACTGAGTTATTGCCCTTTGTTACATTTCCTTGTCCGGAGCATAACTGAAAACTACTAGTTGGAATCAATACAACTTCATACAATGGTCCAGCACAATGAGAGGAAGTGCATCTGTGATTAAGAACTATAACTTTATCATTAGTTATTTACACAATTAAACCCTATGTTATACTTCTCCTTGTCGGCCATAACTTAAACAGGGGTTGGAATTAATAAACTATACTGAAAGGTCTAGCACAATTAAGGAATGCGTGTACAAGAACCATAACTATATCTATGAGATTTACATAGTGGTTGCATGTTTTCTATCTTGTCGTAAGCAACTGAAAACTACTTATTGGAATACAATTTAACGTCACACAATTGTCCAGCAAAAGGGGGGGAAGTGCAGTGTACAAGAACCATAAATCATCTTACAATTACATAGTTATTGCCATAGAACAATGTCTCTATTAGTTTTTGAAGGTATTCCTACGAACTACCTTAGTTTATAAAGCAGTCTTTTGGGGGTATTAATAACATTTAGTCATAGCTCTAGTTATGGAATGTTTTAAATATAATGAACTCAACTTGTTAAATGGTGCACGCATCAGTTAAATATAAATTAACATGTTGATTCGTGATAGACAGAATTCTAATAAACAAAACCCCTAGCATATTTTATCGGTGATTAATCTTACAAATTGGAGGTTGAACACCTGAGAATAAACGGATCTGGTTTTTTAGCGCATTTCATACTGGTAAGACGTACACATTATTCCTTCTGTCATGAAAGTATACGTTGTCTACCAATTGACAGCGTTTTCCGGAATTTAGGAAGGTTTCTTAAATACGGTTTTAAGCGAAAACATTTATTGTTTATCGTAGAATTAGGTTATATGAAGTGTAAATTGTTGGGGGAAATTTTTGCAGAAAGATAACTTTAAGGGTAGCGCGTTAACACTAACTATGCGATAAATATCTGGTTATCTAGTTAGCCCGATAAATTTAACGTAAGATAAATATCTTAATATTCTTGATAGCCATGATAGTGTCAAAACTACCAACAGTTAAATAAATTTGTCATTATGATTTGATAAACGTTAAATGGGAACAAAAAATAAACGTTTCGTGACCAGATTCTAATATAGTATATATATTACATGGAGCAATGCGTGGTTAGGATCATTGTAAGACTTACCATTTCGTATAACGTTATTGAAGCTCCGGATTTAAAGGTTTCATTTTGAAAAAAGTGTTAGAAGTTTTGTTGAGGACAAGACTAACTCGTCTACCATATTTTATCAAATTAGGACTTGAGTAAAAGATCGGTCCACTCTTGTTGTTAGGCGGCTTTAATTAATGATTGAACCTTAACGGTATTAACAAGACTGCATACTTTATCAACTTAGGACTGAGTATTATTTACTGACATGTATGTGTCTGCTTCGCGATAAACGTGTAGTTTATGTTCATGCTTCTTTTTTTCTAAATGTATAAAGATCGCCGAAGTAGTCTGACCATCCAGATAACATTCCACCAAGAGTTGTTTCCCTATTGTTTAATTTCACCAAAACAATAAATCACAGATTAATATAAATTTAGAAAAAAGCCTGTAATTTATTTCCAAGTAAATTCACGTGAAAAAAGGCAGAGAGATGTACTTTTTCAACTAATTCATTTACCTCATAAATTGAATTGTCATATTCGTACTAGCTACTAACAAACTGTGTAACGTAGCTAAATGACGAAGTGGCGCTAAAGATAAAGGATGCCACATAATCATTTTGTTTAATGAAAATTAATTTCACGCAAATAGGAATTAACTCTATGTCAAGGTATTGCTATTTAAATGTTCTTCGCCTTTTCAACACTTCTTTTGTTTTTGTAAGTTTTGATAAAGGAATGAAAATGAGTAAAAACGGAATGTTAACAATAATACAAGAAGGCCAAGGTCAGGATGGGGAAAAAGAATATTTTCAACTACGGACTATTTTGGCATGAACGAGCTTTGCTCTGCTTTTATGTAGTATTATGTCAAAGAAAATGACTTGTATGCATGTATTAGAATAGAAGCAACGCTGTTAAAGTGCAGAGGATGACGTTGAAAACATTGAAACTATTTCAAGTTCTGAAAGGTGCGTTGATGCGAAATCTATACACTTTAAGTAATTTGATTTTCTAGACTGAAAGTAAAGAATTAAACGTGTGCTACTCCATTTTCTGTTTATGTGCCCTGTGAATACCGTAGAGGCCACCTTTACCACAACTGACATGTAATTTGTACAGATATTTGCTTTGATTATTCTTCGGTCAAGTCTATAATTTGTTTCAATAGGGTACAAACTACAGTCAAATCGAAAAGACCTCTATTGAACATTTGGAGATGATCACATTATGCACTCGTCACAGTGTTTGCCCAGATGATATTCTGGAAAATTCACAACTAACAATTCGCCCTCTGTATGTACTTCAGTACTTTGGTTGCATTACTTACGCTCATACAAGTGGTGAACGTTGTCTTTGTTAAGGAACAACGATTTTCGAGCCATTTATATCTGTACGAACGAACAGCACATCTATCAAATGATATACACTTTATATTGAATAATGAATAATGAAAAAAGTAAGAAAAATCACTAAAATCAATGATAATAATGAGTTCTTCATAATAAAAAAGAATACAAATGTAGTACATGTAAAAAGATATCAAAATTTAAGAAAAAACTAACGTATGATAAACCTCTGTTCATGGTTTTATAGAGCCAACAAAGTTCGCATCTGTGCATATATACGTGAAACGATGAATAATGAACATGAAGATGATCTTGCTTCTTGGCTCACACGTCTGGCATTTTAATGCACCATTTATATATCAACATTTACGCATATTCTGAGCTTCTTTCTTTCGTTCCTTGCAATCACACATGTTTACTAAAACATCGCTAGCGAACTTTGCTATATTTACAAGGCCCATTCGTTAACACAAAACTTACTGGCTTGCTTTATATGTTACTGGAATGTTCAAAGCATCTCCAGTATGTAACCACTTTACAAAACAATGCTTCAAGCAAATTTATCTTAAAAGTAAATTCTTGTATATAGTAAGTCATCTACCATTTAAATCAATCATAATCGCGTGAAAGTATTAACGAACTTTGTCTCTTGCACCTTTTCGTGTTTGCGCAAAGACAAAACACTATAATTTATTTCTAGTATTTTCTATTCGAATTAATATCTTATTCTTTGTAATCCACACATAAAAACGAGAAACTTGAAATCATAATTCGCTATGTCGCTAAGATGGTCCTGTGATCTAGCAGAGATGAAGGATGGATGTCGTAAAAAGCATAACAATAGTAGTAATGCTTAAGGTAAGTAAGGATGAACCGCCTCCCGTACTCGGTCGATCGCTGACGAAGTAATCCGATTCTGAGAATTGAAAAAAATATATATAATTTTACAAGAGGATGAAAACTTGAATAATAAGTTTTCAGCCAGGTATTGAAAAATACCATGCATTTGATTTAGTACAAATATGCTTTTTAGAGAATAATAGGCATCCAGAACTCACACTTCACCTCATTAGTAAACTTTTGTGTTAGAAGCTAAGAGAAAATGTTCTAATACGATGGCGATCCAACCTGTTAAATATATTTTGGAACTAACGTTTCGAATAGAAATGCGAATAGAAATAATAGGTAGAATTAAGTACCACTGAGTGTGACGAAAGTATCTCCATTTCCTTGTGAGTTTTCGGCATAGCATCTGTATTGACCATAATCACTGCTATCTATATTGTTAATGATCAGCTTCATAAGTACATAGTTAGAGCCGAAGAAGCTCTCAAACGCGTATCTGAAAATAGTTTGAGAACAGAACAATATTTGCATCCGCTCTGTTGTTTAGTTTCCCTTTTAATATGCTATGGGTAAAGGAATTTACAGGTCTGTTCCATCCAGTTTAATATTGGGCTTTTCATTCACCAGGTATGAACCAGCTTACCATTTTTATAATAAATTGAAGCTACAAAAATAAACTGACAGTTAAACATTATATTAAGAATTTACTTACTTGTCTTTATTAGCTAGGGGGATACCATCTTTGTACCACATAAGCTGTTCTACTGTCGGCACAGGGTTACCAGACGCCTCACACTTCAGTTCACGACTATATCCAATAGCCTGGGATACACCCGGAGCCTTCGCTGTCAGCTGAGGTGCAACTGAATATAAGCACATCACTACTAATATCACATTTGATTCAAATCCATTTGAAAACTGGTATATAGTACGACAAGAGCCATGTTACACATGGTTAATCCCCCCGCCAGGAAAAAGTTACCTGAAGGTTGTACTTTCATACATTTTACTTGGTGAGAGGAAATCCTTAAAAAGCCGTAAAGTTATGGTCATGCTGAGTAGTTTTCAAGTAAGTGGAAAAAGAATAAGGCAATGAAGAGAAGGTTTGCAAAATTATATTAATGTTCAATATCAGTATAGGTATGATATTTTTCTATTTGACTAAAAGTAGACAAGGTAGAGTTATTGTTCTTGCACACTGCACTTCCTACCAATGTGCTATGTCAGTGTATTAAGTTTGAAGAAAATCCCTCAAGTACTTTTGGAGTTATGCTCCGGACAAAGTTTTTCAAGTAAATCTGATAAAGGGGAATAACTCTAAAAGTAGGCAAGGTAGAGTTATTGTTCTTACACACTGCACTTCCTACCAATGTGCTATGTCAGTGTATTAAGTTTGAAGAAAATCCCTCAAGTACTTTTGGAGTTATGCTCTGGACAAAACTTTTAAAGTAAATCTGATAAAGGGGAATAACTCTAAAAGTAGGCAAGGTAGAGTTATTGTTCTTGCAAACTTCACTTCCTACCAATGTGCTATGTCAGTGTATTAAGTTTGAAGAAAATCCCTCAAGTACTTTTGGAGTTATGCTTCGGACAAGTAAATCTGATAAAGGGGAATAACTCTAAAAGTAGGCAAGGTAGAGTTATTGTTCTTGCACACTGCACTTCCTACCAATGTGCTATGTCAGTGTATTAAGTTTGAAGAAAATCCCTCAAGTACTTTTGGAGTTATGCTTCGGACAAGTAAATCTGATAAAGGGGAATAACTCTAAAAGTAGGCAAGGTAGAGTTATTGTTCTTGCACACTGCACTTTCTACCAATATGCTATGTCAGTGTATTAAGTTTGAAGTAAATCCCTCAAGTACTTTTGGAGTTATGCTCTGGACAAAACTTTTAGAGTAAATCTGATAAAGGGGAATAACTCTAAAAGTAGGCAAGGTAGAGTTATTGTTCTTGCACACTGCACTTCCTACCAATGTGCTATGTCAGTGTATTAAGTTTGAAGAAAATCCCTCAAGTACTTTTGGAGTTATGCTACGGACAAAGTTTTTCAAGTAAATCTGATAAAGGAGAATAACTCTAAAAGTAGGCAAGGTAGACTTATTGTTCTTATACACTGCACTTCCTCCCAATGTGCTCTGTCAGTGTATGAAGTTTGAAGAAAATCGCTCAAGTACTTTTGGAGTTATGCTCTGGACAAAATTGGGACGGACGCACGGACGGACGGACGGACGGACGGACGAAGAGCATTTCTAATATCCCCTTCGCCTTCGGCGGGGGGATAAATAATGGTACATTTGTACTTGGAAAAAGTGTATAGAAAGAAAACACAAATTGTTGGGATAGATCTGTTCTTTATCAAATTTCCAGCCAGTTTTTCCCAAATGTTGGCTTTTCAATGAAAGATTAAATTAATCGATTATATATGATAAAATCAATTAGCAACATAGAAATCATTAACGCTTAAAACTCCTCGCAAAAACAAGGGATGTATAATTTCGCAATTTTACAATGTAACAGAAAATAATTTTTTTGTTATATAATCTGTTGCTTACATTTAACATTAAGAGCTATCCGTCTAACATCTCGGCCTGCTACATTTTCAGCAACACATTTATAATGGCCTTTGTTATTTCTGTTCACGTTATCAATTAAAAGCTGTGGAGCCTGTAACATAAAAATAAGATAGTTCAATTCTATTTTAGTGTACTTTAAGTGCTTTAAATTTATGTTTGTAGATCAACATTGAGTTTCCCTATACAAAGTATAAAATTAATGCCAACTGCCCAGTTCCACGTTACAGGACAACATTCTGTTTTCCCTTACAAGAGCAAACGTCAATTGTCGTGCAATCTTCACTTTCGTGAAATTTTGTTAAATATAACTGTAAAATCTGTAAACATTTTCCTTGGCTTGTGAACAGTTTTGAAAAGTAGTTATATTCTTAATACAGCAGATCAGAAATAGCGTACTTACCACATATTCACGTCCACCTGTTGGCAGAATACCGCCGCCGGCAAGTTCCCATTTTATGAGTGGCTTTGGTATACCACTAGCCGCGCATTTAAATTCCATTTTATCCCCTTCCTCTCTCGTCGTGTCCGAACTTGTATATATGTCGATAATCTGTGGCTTCTCTTTAAAACAGAAAAGTACTAGATAACTAATAAGTATAACACTTGCTGAAATATTAATCTTCACAACTACTTCGAGTCGCAAACATCAATGTGAAAAAAGTAAGCACACTGTCCTACTGGTGGGGCTTATTCTTCAATTAAAATCAGTAACCGTTTTAGATTCCTTGTTGTAAATGTCTTAAAGATAGGGATTTGCCTGCATTTGGGCTATAGTATAGACATATTATTGAGAAAAAACAACAACAGGGAAGTTCCTTGATAAGAATGTGTCCCATATCATGCCCACAGTCCAGCTATGGCGTGCCATGTGTTAGTGGCACGGTTTTAGCACAGTTTCGGTAAGCATTTTATGATGACGTTTGAACAAAATTTCAGGTAAGACAGCACGAATATCGTATAGAGAGAACTTTTAAGATAATTTTCAGACAGTTGATAATGCCATGGGGAGGATTTGCTGTTTAATAAAAGGAGATTCAAAATGAGTATATTAAATGACATGGATCACCTGCCGCAGTCCTCTTTATCATAAATGCGACACAAGAGAGCATTAATAGTGAAGTAGCTATGAAGTTCACTTAAAAGGCCCGTATTCGATACCCGATCATGGCACTTGAGGAGTTTCCTTGGGAGAAATACTTGATGCAGTTCATGTACCACTGCAATTGGTTCCGTTATGATGATGGACTTACAACGATTAATGTAAGTTGAGAGAAACTGGTTCGCAATCGATCTATAAAACAAATTAAATCTGACAACTTCTCAAATAAGCTTTTTTCAGTACACTTACGTATTACTTTGACCATTCTGCTGATGTTGTCCATCTGAAACCGGCCCTGTAACTGAACTCGACATATATACAATGCTTGATCAGAGGGCTGTACATTCTGTATCTTTAGCCTCCAGTTGTTAGTGGCTGGTTTGTCCAGTTGATATTTGAAAGAATTCTTGGTATCAGTGTCTGTAGATACTGGAATTGTTGTGTTTGTGTCGTAATTTTGTACCATCCACTGCACCTGTAAAAATATATTTGTGTTCAGCATAGGTCTACAAGTTTGAGTAATACGTGCCAATAATTTTAAGTCAAAGTTTAAAGTATTACACAAAATACACTGCTTTGTTTTTGTTTTCGTTTGATATTTCCTTGTGATAGGCTTCGACATATAAAGGTTGAGGTGAGACGCATTTTACTACATATACATGCAATTGATGAATTGATATTATATAAGAAAAGACTAGGTTATTAAATTTTTAAGGTATGCTGAAATCCAAGAATAGTAAATACTTTCAAATTAATTACCATACCCTTTGCTGATAAGTGTACGTGATAATTAGTTATTCATCTTTGTTTTCACAACTGCCTGTATATGAAAGCCGAAGAGGTTCAAAAAAATATATATAAATGAATTAATAAGCCCCATTCTCTCGAGGAAACGGACTTGTTTCTGAAGTGAGTTGGTTTTTTGTTGTTGTTGTTTTTTTTTTTTTTTTTTTTTTTTTTGCGGGGGGCGGGGTTGTAATTTTAACGAAATTATAAATTCTGGCCACTGATTTCAGAGAAGATTATGTAAGTTTCTATAAAATTGTATGAGAAATAGGCCGACATCACAGGGGTCAAACTTTGGAAGAGAGTCATTATGTGATTTTTATATCAAATAAAATCTAATTCCGACCAATCAATTTAAAATTTTCAAGATAAAACAACTAAAATATGAAAAAAATAAAACCCTAAAGAAGACCTTTGAGGCGTAGGTACGTCAGTAGTTAAAAAAAAACATTTAAGTATCGATTCGATTTTTTACCTTATTAATTTCGCTATGAAAAATGTATGGCAAAATATACCATGGGCCATAACTGTAGTCTGACTGAAAACCTGCACAGCCACGTAAGAATATAGGTGTTAACATTTCACCCAGTTATATTTAAATACTTTGAAAGTTTCAGAAAGCATTTAAGAGAAATGCGTTGTTTTTTTCATATTTCTTCATAGAATATATAGAAAAATGTATCAAGGACCTTGTATTCCACAAGCCATGTGACCAGAAACTTGGGGTGTCGCATTTCCAGATAATAGTAATTTCATGATCCATTAAATATTCCAAACTATGTCCTAGATATGACCCGGACGGACGTACAGATCACGTAAAAATGGCTGTCGTAAGAGTGTAAACTTTATCCCAGTCCTTTGACGTAAGAGGGATAGTACAAAAGAATACTAAAAAAAGAAGCAAATACCGGCATTCCCTTAGGTTTCTTATCCACTACACATGCTAAGTAAGCATCCCTGTCCTTCTCCACTACCAGTGTAGGGTAACCGTCAACAATAGTAGTTGGGGGGAATGTTTGCTTTAGGTATACGGTCGGGTCCGCACTCAACACTGAAAAGTTGAAATAAAGTAACATTTACACGTTAAAGTCGTATATACCTATTAATAGAAGATTTCCTTCCCTTACAGACAGTTGAAAGGAAAATGAAAGGTGTTCGACACTTGCATGAGATCGAAGTTCAAAGAGATGTTAGAAAATACTCAAATGTTTCTTTTATTTATTTACAAAACTGACATGTCCATGGGAAATTAGACATGATGGCGTAATATCTCGATCAGTGTTTTAAACTATTCCTATTATGATGTTGAATACTGGTACATACAAGACCTCAGCTGAACAGTACAAATAAATAGACAAGGTACAAGACAGTGTAGTTGAGAGTGATTGTTTTAGATCGATGTCCTATTAACTTTAACGTAATTGTTTTTCTCTTCCCCTTCTAGCCTTCATATTTAGAAGTAGATAAGTTGTATGCGTCATTGAAATGAATATAAAAATAAACTATGTCATATCTGAATATCATATTTGCATTCCTTGGTCTCCAAGAGAAGAAATTGAAAACAATGATCAACGAAACAAAACGTTACATACCTATTTGTAGAGTTTTCAGAAGAATAAAAATTCCAAGTGAAGACATTTTAAAATGCCGACTAGAACGCGTTAAAATCAAAGCATTTCGACCACCAACGACTAAAATTTTAAAACTTGTGTGTTTTGATTGTGGCTGTTATCTGTCCCGGCATAACAGCGCGCAGCGTAATCTCTATGTCACGTTAGGTTATAGATAACGTTGTTATCCTCTGGTATGAAATAGATAACCTATGCTTGGATGAAGTTAATGTTTATGGCCCTTTGAATATAATTAGATGACCGTTCCCTTGCACAGCGATTGCTTATAGCTATTCAGTTATTCTTCCAATATTGCCGAACGGGTAACACATATTATATATATATATATATATATATATATATATATATATATATATATATATATATATATAATTGATCCGTCATACGGTCGAATTTTGTTCACTAAACGGGAGATAAAAGTCGAAGTGAACTAAAAGTCGACGTCAAACTGGTTCGACCTTACGTTTGACCCTTGTCGGTTCTTTCGTTTAGGCAAAGTTATAACAAAAACTTTAGGACGTTATAGAGTTTTAAGATATCTATTGAATATTTTTTTAATTTTCAAAATCAGCCGAGAACTTTGCTTTGAAAATAATTTTGAAGTTTCTCCTATGTATATCAGCCTACTTTATAAACCGTCATTAGGTAGAATCGGTTTTAAAAATAGATTTTCTACTTACTAATGCACTATTTTTTTATTTGAAAGCGATATATCTCTACAGTTTTGTTTTAATTTTCAGTTGTTTTACATATACATTCGCTTATATCGATTACTTTAAAAGTTATTCCTGTGTATAATCGATTTCACACATATACAGTGACCATTTTTATGTCTTTCATTTGGAAAGATTCGTTCCTTTTCGTTGTTACTATAAGTGTCTAATTTAAGACGAAGCAATAGGCGTAAAGACGAAGCAGAGAAAGGTCTACTTTAGGTACAACTATGCTAAATATATTTCCATTTGTATTATAAGGTTTTAGGCCAGTGCGACTACCCAAATTCTCACCAACTGCTGAAAAGCGGGGCAATTTGTAAGATTCGCCGTGGTTCTGGGGACTTGAGGGTTATAGAAAAAATATTTGATGGACATATGATGCAGTACCTTGTGAACTCCCTAAGCAATGGGGCCACGACGGCGATTTCGTCATTAGATAACTGTGAAAGATAATTCGACCTATCATGAGATAGATGACTTTCTGAGAACAGTTCTAAGCAGATGACTTTAATGAATATAATTTTTAAATATGAATATAATTTTTAAATGAATGTCTAAAATAATGATGACAGCAATTCTGTATTGGAAAATAGTGACATCCAAGAAGTTCAAAATGTGAGCCTAGTCCCCCAACGTTTCAAACATGTGTCTCAGTCTTCGCTTACCACACTGAAAGCAAGTAACAAGGAAGCTATAACAAATAAGCAGACAAAATGGGCCGTGCAAATTGCTATTATGTTATTACAGTAAAACTTCGTTAACTCGAGCATCTATAAATCGAATACCCGGGATAACTCTAGATATCTCGTCGGTCCCAGCAAAATCCCTATACGTACAACACATCACCATGGATAACTCAAGCATCGATAACTCGATAACTCGAGGAACAACTGCGGTGTTGCCGAAAAGTTTTCTACAAATTTACCGGCGGCAAGTCTCTGACTAAATGAATTTGTTAACACTTTCGCCAGCGCATCTTCTTTTGACACATCGCGAGAAAAACTTCTATTGTTAATTTTCATTGAGTGTTTGTTAAATGCCGATCAATTGTCCGTTTAGTAACTCAACTGTATAAAAAATTATTCGTCCGTTTTGATAACCTCTAACTAAAGTCACGTATTATTTTGATTCAATGAGACGAAAATAAAGATTAAATCAGTCTACGAGTTTCATGTTGTGTGTGATGAAATTTAATCGATAGTTCCATTTATTTTTAAACTATTTGTAATAGAATCTAAAAAATAGTGTTTTTTTTTTTTCAATGAGTTGAAAACTGTTAAAATAGCTTTGACTGGACAAAGAGTATTGTCTTTTAAACGTGCTAAAGGAACATCAAAATTTCTTGACTGAAATTGACTGATATTTAACATGTGCCATTATATGTTCGTTTGGTAGAAAAACAAAAAAAATGGCAGTTTCTGTAAAATTACCCAAGATTAGACAAAACTGACTAGACATGCACAAATAATTGACCTGCACTTTGCCGTATATTGACTAGTGTTACCATCTTTAAACATGAGAAAGAAAACCGACACAAAACCTAAAACTTAAATCATCTCTTGTACTCTAACAGTATATGTCTTGACTTATCTAAGTCCTCTAACAACATTTTTAAATCAAATGTAATGAATCAGGCATTTTTCATACACCAACTTCCTTTGCGAAGTATCCGAATCAGCAAATATTTTTTTTATTAAAAACATGTCCATTTAACTTCCCTTAGTTACACTATAAATACACCGTATATTAGAGAGGATATATCTGCAGACTAATCAAGACATTGATAACTTCACTAATTTACTATTAATGTTGGATAAAATTATTTACTACACTGTTATATTTAAGGAATACATAAAGATAGAAAATATACAGTCACTAATTTACTATTAATGTTGGATAAAATTATTTACTACACTGTTATATTTAAGGAATACAGAAAGATAGAAAATATACAGTCTGGTTTTCTCATAACATAGCATTTACATAATTCGGTGATAAACTAGAAGGCAGTAAAATGTGCACGTAGTGTTTTTTAAACATTTATCATCAGGAAACAGACAATATTTATTCAGCAGGTACATGTAAATGTTTAAAAAAAACACAACGTGCAAATTCAATCAATTGGTAGTTTCCGTTTATCTGCATATCTTACAAACGTTTGACCCTTTAGCTTTCATTCTTCTATAATTTCAACGTTACCCTCGTATTTCTTCAAAATTTCTCCAATATCATTAATTACAGGTTCTTTGTGAACAATAAGATATCCCTCAAAATATTTTGTCCGGTCTCCATTTTGATAGCTTGAATATACGTAGAATACAACAAACATGTTTCCATGGTAGACATCAAAGCTGTATGCTTTCTCTTGATGACTTCGTATATTCATTTTTAGTAAAAAGACAGAATTAAGTTATTTTGTATCTTTCGAAAATTTTATGTCTATGCAGTTTGCATCAAACAACTGAACAATAGCTTATATATGACTGACGAGTACATCTTTGTATATATGGTTGTTACAAGTACATATTATATTTCCAAATATTGTTATAAATTTCTAGATATGCATAACATAAGTATTTTGGACAAGCCAATATCATGAAAAACACGATATTTTACGCAAATTAAACTCCAAAATGAAATTTCTAGAATCATGTTAGTTTTTTTAATGATGCGGCTGATTTATCTTCGTCATTTTAATTTAAACCATTCGCTTCTATTCTCCCTTTCCTGACTGATTCATATCATAGCTCAAATGAATGGTTGTGCTTTTAAGATATCACAACAACGTCATACGACGTAACGACACAGCGGCGATCGATAAAATGGCGTTCGAGGTGCAAAACATAAAATGAGGCATTTGATGAAATGTCGCTACTGGTAGATCAGTGCTTTGAGTAACGAAGTACCTGCTTGAACTGATCTCTCTTTGCCTTATAACGAGCCCAAATTTCCTTGTCTTTTTCAATAAAAAAAAATATGTTGTGGTATTATGCCGCATTTGCCTAATTTTACCATCATTACCACTCTGTGAAGAAATTTGTCAGAATTATAGCCCTTTTTCGATTTACATGTAGTAGGTACATTGAACTTGGTTAAGTTTTCCGCACTATCCCACTTTTTTCAAAACTATTTAAGGTATTGCTTTGAAATTTACAATACTTATTAACCATCAGTACCCCCATCGACTGACAAGAGCACATACTGGTAGCTCTGTGAAGGTTTTGCAAGAATTATGGCCCTTTTTCGACTTAGAAACATTGAATATGGAAACATTTGAGATATTGCTGTGAAACTTGGAATACTTGTTTGCATCATGACACCCATGTTAGCAGGAGAAGGCAACTCTGTCAAGAATATTTTTTTTTAATTTAGGCCCTTTTTCGACTAAGAATCTCGGTAAAGTTTTTTGTACCAAACCACTTATTGACTGAACCATTTGAGATATTACTTTGATAGTCGGAATACTTGTTTAACATCATGACCCCCATATGTAGGCAAGAGAATGTAACTCTGTCAATGATAGTTTTTAAAACTATGGCCTTTTCTACTTAGAACCATGCTTTTTATTAATCATTTGAGATAGTACTTTGAAAGTTGTAATATTTATGTACCACCATGACACTCATGTTTTAGCAAGTGTAGAAAACTTTCATATTTTTTTTAATGTACTTTGAAATTCCTACTTAACGTCTTGGGTGCATGCTGTATAATTTATGGCCCCTATTTACTATTCCAATTCTTAGCACAGCAATTACCATGTTATCATGTTATTTATGGAATGCGGGTTGGGACATGCCACTTGCTAATTGCCACTTGCTAATTACTACTTGCTTATTGCTAATTGCAGGTTTGGAGATGTCACTTGCTATTTGCCACTTGCTAATTGTCACTTGCTTATTGCTAATTGGAGATTTTGGCATGTCACCTGCTAATTGCTACTTGCTACTTGCTTATTGCTAAATGCTAGTTAGGACATACCAATAGCCACTTGTTACTTGTCACTTGCTTATTGCTAATTGCTAGTTGGGACTTGCCACATATTATTTGCCACTTGGGAATTGCTTATTGCTAATTGGGACATGCCACTTGTTATTTGCCACCTGCTTATTGCTAGTTTGGACATGCCACTTGCTAATTGTCACTTGCCACTTGCTTATTGCTTATTGCTAATTGCTAGTAGGGACATCCAATTTCTATTTGCCACCTGCTACTTGCCAATTGCTAATTGCCTTTTGCTTTTAGCTAATTGCTAGTGGCCAATTGCTTATCGGTATGATTACGGAACATGACTAGGAAATAAAGAACATTAGCTATTATTATTTAATTGAAGTAAAATATTAAGATTTTGATGAAAGGTCCATTACTAAGACCAAATCGCCTTTTCTTTTAAATCTGTAAATGTAACGGGCGTCTTCTCAGAAGGAAAAATATGAAACACAGCGTCAAATGTGACCATATTGTGTTGAAAATTTGAGTTTAAAAAAATAACTGATAAATTATAGTTTGCCTTTTCAAAAACGAAAGTTATTTTCCAGTTTTCAAATATCTTTGTAGTTTTCCAGAAGTCTCATAGAGACAGGCTGTAAGTAGGTTGTACATTAATAAGCATTAAATCATCGTTGATAGAACTTTACTTCCAATGATGTGCAACATATATCTCTGACTGTTTACAACACACAATAAAGTGAATAGGACAAAAAGACCACCCAGGTCAATTTAAAGAATTACAAAAATATTCACTTGTTTTTCTGCAGCAGCAATACTCCACGGCTATAGTAAAGTTTTAGAAGCCAGTTTCAAACTGTATGTTCCTGTTACAATTCCAGATTTAAAAGAAAATTCGATTTTGTCTTAGTAATGGACCTTTAAAATGGAACATACATACCAAAAATATATTATATTCAATCACTTCGTGATCTGATTCATGTTCGTGAACATCGAACATGAGTTACTATTATGAGTAAACAAAACATCTGCAATGGTATATAGATTATAAATTTATATAAGTTTACTATGAATCATTAATAAAGTTTCATACTGAAAATATATTCAATATAGTCAGTATAGTCTTTCATATGTTAAAAAGTGGCAAAAAGCAAGTGGCAATTAGCAGTGGCAATACGCAAGTGGCAATTAGCATGTTGCATGCCAATCCCACAATAAGCAAGTGTCAAGTAGCAAGTGGCAATTAACAAATGACATGTCCAAATCTGCATTTAGCAATAAGCAAGAGGCAATTAGCAAGTAGCAATTAGCATGTGGCATGTCCCAACCCGCAATTAGCAATAAGCAAGTGGCAATATAGTTATTAACACTGTGAAATATAACGTTAAAGATAAGAAGAGCCTTTGAAAAAGTGAAGAATATGTCTTTTTTTTCAGCAAATGATAAATATTCATTACGGTTAATGTGATATTCCTTTTTCAAAGTCATTCATGATTTAAGGAAAGGTATGTAGTAATACTTTATACACTTAAAATGAGTATATCCGAAGTAAGAACTGAAAAAAAATTCATTCGTGTGACCGTTTTATTAGTCCGTTACCCAGTAAACAATAGACGTCAACTTAACGTTGTATAGATGTTAGACCCCGACGTTGGTTTAACGTTGGAGTTTGGTTGGTTTTGCAAACCGGTTAGACGTCAGAATCCCGACGTCTACCCAACGTCATGATATGACCATTCACGACGAATATCCAACCACCAAGCAAACAAATGACGATGTTAAGACGTTGGTTAGACGTCAGACTCCGACGTTGGGTTTCGGATTAAAAAGATAAAAGTACCGGTTCAGTACCAAATTTTATTAGTTATAGTCATATTACACTATTAATCAGAGACATAAACAAAACCACATGTATCAATATATATATATGTTACAACTAATCAAGATTTTTTTAAAAAAGAAAAACAATTAAAAATTAAAATAATGTCTTTTTCTAAAAATACGGATTTCAGTGTCCAAATGGTAAGAAGTGTATGTAGCTATAAGCACATTTAAATCATCCTTTACGTCTGTCGCAGTACATTCTTTTCAATAACAGTAATTTAAAGTAGATGAATAATAAATCAAAAATATTTTCAAGCAAACAATGAAATTGAATTGTAGCTAGTTAGTCTATCGGAATGACTACCATATTTCACAATATCAAACAACATAAAACCACTGTAACAAACGAAATACAAGAAAATACAATTTTCATACAAGATTCATATTCAATAGGAGCTATTTCCATTTGTGTGGCAGGTCATATGCAAATATTAAACAATGTTAAGGAAGGTGTAATTAAATTGATGGAGTGAGACACAACAAGAATCACTTTTGTAAAAATGAGTTATCAAAATCAAATATGTGGCTGGTATAAGCTGGCTGACATTCATGCAGCGACGTAACAGGAAAGTTCACAAGGCGTCCCACTAAATTTGGATTGAAGGTGTACAGCCCTTCCACCACTTAAGTTTTCATTGCACTGGCTAACATCAAAATTATAGGTGATTAGAAACATATCTGATAACACATGTTAACTTAAAGGCAATAATCAAAATTTTCTCTGCATACTTTAATATCATTTTCTCTCAGGTTGTTCTTTGTCACAGAAACGAGTGAATCTAGGGGAGTAATTGCTAATACAACAATTGGTTGGTTAGTTATTTATGACAAGTCATTACTAGTGCGAACTACTTTTCAATGTATGAAAGTTTTTAGTTACTTGCGACAGAGATTGTGTACAACTATGACATGTGAATTGTTAAATCATAATCAATGTTCACGCATTAAAATGTATTTTTACCGAAGAGTAGTTTTAGTAGAACTTTGCCATAAGTTCGTTGGACATTAATCTGAAAATATAATAAAACGTAAATAAAGTTCAAACAAATTTAAACAAGTTATATGATCACTTATTATAATCATCATAGACTTTTATTAATACATCAGAACATAATGATATGGTTTAGCAGAAAAAAAACAACATTTATTTACATTTGGTTCTTGTACTTCTCAAAACGATCAATGTTAAAGCTGTGGAATTACGTTTCCCGAATATAATTTATTTTACCATTAGCCAGATGTGCGAAGCCGAGAATACAGGTAGTATTTCCCCACTACATTAATGATTTATTATGTCATGTACACATTTTATATGCCCGTGTAGATTAAGTTGGAATTTATGCTACGTACTTCATGGACAATGTTTACATATCATGCTTATCAAAAAAAGTTTAAAAAAATTAATAAAACATAACAAAAGGCAAGCATGATATATTATAACATACACTTATACCCGTGCATTGTGATCATGTAGTGGGTGGGGTACTGACAATTCGGTTTATTCGATCGTTACGTCAACACTGCATGGTCAAGCAAACATGTATCGTTTGTACTAATGTAGATAACATATAAAGAAATCAAATCTATTTTCATCTCACCTTTGCAAACTGCTAGATATCTTCTTTGTTCAACTGAGATCGAAACGTCTGTGCCGGTTTACTGTCTTTCATTTTCCGCCAACATTAGACTTGGAAAGCGATAGGTGTTGCATGCGCATTTCACATATTCGAAATAAGAATCTTATATTTTCCAAGCACTTGAAGAGATGTGATAGCAAATACATTTGTATAAAGTTCCGTACGTAATACTTAATGCCAGGTGGAGGCGTTTAAAAGTGAAATGCATACATCCGTTGAAAAGGCACCACCTACAAAATTAATATAATTCAAGCATGTTACAGCGCCACCTGTTGAAAATATTTAAAGGGGCAAAAGAGGAGTAATTTGTTAAATAAAAAATCACAAATACCTCAGCGCAGTTGCAGTTATCAATCAGTTCACGCGATCTTATAAACTAATTTCCGGGGACTACTCTCTTTTAAACTTACGACCTAAATCCGACGTCGTTTCAACATCGAAAACCGACGTTATGTGGACGTCGGGGTTTTGACGTTGGACAGACGTAGGATTTTGGTCGCCGACGTCGTGATCAAAATCCAACATTGATCCAACGTTGTACCGACGTCAGTTTAGGTATTTAAAGTGGTTACCAGTTGAAAAACGGGTAAACCAAATTATTTTGGGTCATGTTTTCAAAGTTAAGTCAGGCATAGCTCCAGATTACCTGGGAGAACATTTTAACCCTGTACACTCATTACACACTCATTGTACAAGGTTTAGGGTAACTTCTTGTCCCAATCCTGATGATTCATCCAGGTTAAATTTTAATGACAGTGGTTGTTTTTGTATTCCCAAGGTGAAGGGATTTGGTAAAAAGTCTTTTGCTTATCAGGGGTGTGTCCTTTGGAATAACTTGCCACAGTTGATACGTAATATTACAGTTTTTAAGCATTTTAAGGAAGCCGTCAAACTTCATTTTTTGTCCTAAATTTAACATAATGTCTGATCATTCTTAATGATCTCTTTGTATTTTTGTTTTAGTGTCTTATCTTTCTTAACGATCTCCTTGCATTTTTTAGTTTAATGCTTGGATAGGTATATTTGGTATATTACTTTTTAATCTAGTCAGTGCTTTTAGTGTCATAAAACTGATTGATGCTCATATAACTGAATTTTTTTGTTATACAGTACTTTGATCTCATCCATAAATTGATGTTGTAATAACCTAGGTCTGTGATATTATACAAATGTGATACCATTGATTCATTTGAAGTAAATAATCGTGCCTTTCCGTGGTGTGCCATCAATGTCAAGGACCACAATGGAAATAAGGGAGAATCACTTTTCCCTTTTTTGTGTTATCCTTGGTATTGATGTGCATATCATGGTTTATAAACTTGTGTATACATCTAATTATCTGTATATGTATGCATCATGTTTGTTTTAACCATGTTTGTACATCTGTGATATACTTAAATAAATCTATCTATCTATCTATCTATCTATCTATCTATCTATCTATCTATCTATCTATCTATCTATCTATCTATCTATCTATCTATCTATCTATCTATTTATCTATGACGTCGCGTGTTTACTTGGTACCGGTCCAAGATAGGTTGGGTAAATATAGGTGTGCTCTATAACTGTCCGTCCGTCCACACTTCGTGTCCATGGTTGTAACTTCTATGTGGATGGACCGATTTTCAAATTATTTCACACAGTGGATGCCCATAACACAAGGGTGTGTTATGCCCCAGAACCACTTCTTTGAAGGCCAATAACACAATTATGTCTCAAAACTAGTAATGCAAGGTTATATACCAGTACTTCATGTCTATGTTGTAACTTTCACATCGATCTACATAGACTGATTTTGGTATATTGTTACTTCATACTCATTGTTACCCATACTAAAACGATGTGTCATGTGCCACACACATGCAGGCCAATGTAATGTAGGGTTACAAATGTATATACTCTGTATCTGGGCTGTAACTTCTACATGCGACTGATTTTGAAATAACTTCACACAGCTGTCGTCCATACCACAGAAAGGCAGAGCACTCTAGTGGCTACCTTTAAGTTAAAGAGTTGAAGGTAAAACTTAAGGCTGAAACTGGAAACGGGTGGTTATGTTCTACTATTGTATGACTGGACTGTAATTTCTACATCCATAGACAAATTTGAAATAGCTTTTCAGTTGTTTCCGTACCTTGTATGCTGACGGTCAATGTCATATTTCAGGGTCAAAGGTCATAAGACTACATCTTAATCCCTGAAGGATGTTTTTTTACACTTGGTCTAAATGTTCATCTCATGGATACAACATGAAATATCAATGTTCAACCAAGCTGCTATGGATTTACAAATAGCGGTGCAATATAACTAAACAAACTTAGTCTTCCGTCTGTTTTTGTATTAAGAATTTTATGAACTGTATTTAAATGTTGGTTCACTGTCTTTTTCATACAGGCATATCAAGTATCAAAAATGGGCTCTGCTAATACAAGTTGATGTTATGACATTAAATATTTTTATTCCCCCCACGTTTTGCTTCTCAGTTTACTTTTTGCATATTTAGTGACAATAAAAGATTATTTTCAACCTCACTGTGAAATTAGTTCAAATTACCATTCTGTTATTTTATGGACATTTCAAAATACATGCTTAATTTGGTACCTTTACCATAATTTAATTAATTGAATCTTGAATAAATAAATTTCATAAACCTCAGCTGAACCCAACTGGTCATTTGATATGCCTATTAGAAACAATCCAAAGATGTTATCTGTACTGTGACAAGTAAGGTTATTATAACTTCACCCCAATAATTAAGCATGCTGATAAGGGATTCTAGAGAAAATAGAAATCTTTAGACAATTTTGTAGGACTTAGATGTTCCTTGAAGTGCGCTGGAAGAAAATCTTTTTCCGCAGACCTTAGTTTTAAAATAAACAGAGATGTGTAAGTATTTTATTAGGAAGATGTGTATCAAACGTAATGCGAGGATAAATTCTAGAAAGTAGACACAAGTATATTTCGATGACATATCTTTCTTTGTGTCATTTACTTTTCACAATAAGCGTACATTTATTTTTTTGCATATTTGATTTTTTGGTATGAAATGTTTATATGCTTTTATTAACTACCAGTATCTCTGATACGGATACGTATACTTAAGGACAAAAGTTCTGTCCGGTAAAAACTGAAATTTGATATTTTATTCAAAATTAGAAAAGCATAAGAATATCATCATTTTCGAATCAATTTACACATTTTCAATGTTCGTGACGTCGAATAGAATGTTCATGGGCGTTTAACGCACGTGCAACATGTGTTGTAGGCTCACTGACATCCAGTCGACATAAAACGCGCAAATTTGGTATCTTGAAAGCATCGTAATAATAACATATGTTGAGTATTTGTATAAATGTTTACGTCTTTCGATAGGACTATCCTTTGGTAACAAGAATCACTTGAAATTGTTGTGATTATACATGTAAGCTTCATGTACATATAATGTAGATAAATGTAAAATTCATGGTTTATGCCGTCACGGTTGATTGAACGTTTTTGTATAGAATCCATAACACCTTGTGATGTAGCAAGTAGTCTCAAAATATAAATTTGCAAATAAAAAATTAAAAGTAAAGTACAATTAAAATTTAATTAAACAATTTTGAACCGGACAGAACTTTTGTCCTTAAGTATATATTGTATGAGCAAATGATTTACCGTATAGTTTTTAACTTCTATAAAGATATCAAATTCCATAAAGAAAGTATTAACTTAGTTATACATTTACTTTTGAGATCTTCAACATCTTCTTCAGCTAAAACTAGTCGAGCAATATCCGGTTCACCAACAGGCAGTATCTGACATCCATTTTCTATTCGAAAGATTTCTAATGGTTTATCAGAAAATTGAGGATGCCATTCGTCATCTGTTGATAAAACCGTATTTTATTGTCACATGTTCTGCTTCTGAAATTGTTTAATTCTAAATTGATATTGATTAAGTAAATATATGTTCATATAAATCGGTATTAAGAAACAAATGAAGTTGCTAAATTTATTACAATCTAAAACAACTAAGACCGCATGGATTTTTATTGACAGTTGTATACTATTTGTGAAAAGCTAACTTTTAAATGAGTTTATAATTAACTTTTCGTTTGAACTCTTTAAAAGATTGGGACAGCGGTTAATGATAATTACATCAGAATTAACTAATACGTATATCATAAACTGATTAGCAATCATATATTTGGTGTGCGAACGACGGGAGAACAAGGAAATACAAGCATATTTAGCTGAACAAAAACAGCTACAGTGTATGCTCACAACTGGCTTTCAATTACACGTTTATATCCATTTTCTTATTCTTTTTCAGCCATATTAATGAATCACAAAATTGCATATAATTTACATGTACATTTTCGGTTGTGTAACATTGTGTATCTGGTGCACGAAACCGCTCAACCATCGTGATATGCTCCATAAAGTTCAATATTGTTACTTTTTGGAATCGGTCTGCGGGAATTTTCAATGACGTTATGAAGTTCACTTGATGTGAATGTATTTTGCTGTTTCATCTTCACACTTGTCTTAGAAAAACATTAGCCTACGTCCTTATGCGTGTGACCCATAATCAAAAATAAAATCCATATCTAGATAAATAAAAGGAAATAAAAGTTATTAAGATTTAGAGAGTAAAGGTTAGGTCTTATAATTAGTATCAATTTTTAAAAATCAGTTGTATTTTATTCTTGTTTAAACAGTCTTTTATTTCAAATTTGTACATGTAAATACATTACATACACAGTGATGACGACATTTATACATTTAATACCAATTTGTTACCTATATAGCAGTCAATTTTGTCACGAAACACGCTGCAGAGTGTCATGAATCATACATCTACAATATTTCCTAACGGAAGGATGAGCGACTACAGATTAAGAAATCGTTCATTCTTTTTTTGCATCAGTTCATTTTTGCAAACTCATTTCCATCTTTTGGTTCATTAATTCCAGATAATGAAATATCAATTATATTACTATTTTTCATTGGTGCACAAATGATTTTCGCTTTTTTTACAAAAAGCATCACGTCTTATTTCTGACTTGTAAGTCTGATCCGCTTAATTTTGAACCGTTGATGTTTTTATGTTATTACATGTTTTTTTTGCATTGTTGCATCTGCAGGCAATTCTTTTCCTCATTCTTCCATTTTTGGTTCGACTATTTGAAGAAAAAGGAGGCTATTGCACTTGCCCTGGCGCCGGCGTCCACATGGTTAAAAGGTATTTTATAAAGTCCACATCTCAGTAACCAAAAACCTATTCACTATCAATATGTACATCAGATGACACATGTCTGATAACTCTGATTTTGAGAAAATGTTTCTAAACATGTATTTTCTTCCTCATAAATTATGTAAAATATTGAAAGATATATGCGACCAGTTTAGATCATGATCAGTCTGTACATAAATGCAATCTGATCATGATTTGCACTGTTTGTTATTCAATTATTATTTTTTTTATTGAATACCCCTTTAAAAAAAGTTACTATTCAGCTTGAAAGATGGGCGAGTTAGCGAGGTAAGTGTTAATGTGAACACAGAAAAAGAATTAATGGTATTTGATTTAAATCCTGTAATGGTTCTAGTATTCAGACTACCGATTCAGTCAAGTATCTTGGTGCTAGTTTGGACCATCATTTTTCCTGTGATGACAATGCAAGTTCAGTTGTCAAAACAACTAATGCCCGGTTGAAGTATTTGTATCGCAAGAGTCAATTTCTGAGTCTACATACTAGAAAGTCATGTCCTTAATCCAGTGCCATTTCGACTTTGTTTGTTCTTTTTGGTACCCTAGTTTGTCTCAATGTACTGGAAGGAAAGGCTTCAGACAACCGAGAATAAATTGGCTCGCTTTATCTTGAATCTGGATAGTAGATCGCATATAGGGCCAGGGCAGCTTCAGTCCTTGAACTGGTTACCGGTCTCAAAGAGATTTGACCAGATCACTCTCAATGATGTTCAATTAAGACAGCCACTGCCCCAGATTATCTTAAGGAGCATTTTATATCCATTAGCTCTACACACGATCCAGAATGACTGTGCACTCCAAGCCTGATTCTTGTTACTTGTTACACGTTTAGTGAAACAGGGCGTTACAGCTTACCAAAAGTTGGCAGTTTTGGTAAAAAGTCATTTGCATTTAATGGGGTTGTCCTTTGGAATTGTCTCCCACAGGCGCTTAGGGATATACAGTCTTCCCAAAAGTTCAACCAATCAATCCAAGTCCATTTAATGGCCATTGTTTTTAATTGTTTAGTTATATTAAATTTTAATTAATGTAAAACGATAGTTCATCTTTAACTTGTTTTATTGTAAGGCTTGGTATTTTAATGATTGGCTGACTATAACTTACTGTTATGCTTTTTCCATTGTGATATAAGTAATTTTTCAGTGTTTGACTGTGATATATTTGATCACAATGTGATATCTATGTGCTCCAAATAAGTTCAAAATAATTAAAATTAGTTAAATCAAATGACTTTCTGTGTCATGCCTCCAATAACAGGGACCGCAATTGAAATAAGAGGAAGCTTTTCCCCTTTTTTTGTAAAATCCCTGGTATTGTTGTGCATTTCATGGCTCATAAATATGCATGTCATGTTATTGCCATGCTATGTGTGCATTTCTTACCGAAATAAACTTACTTACTAACTTACTTATTTTTTGTCACAACTGACACCCATTACAGCGTTATACGAGCTATTCAGTATCGTTGTTAATACGCATCTTAAAGATGTGTGATACATCTAGCGCTTGCTCATGAATCACTTTAATTTCCTACATTAAGCAATTAACATCCCATTACGACGTGTATAACAGCCTTTAAACAGAGGGTCCTTTGTTTCAAAATTGCAGTGTTTATTTGATAAATTGCGCACTTTTTACCATGTCTTAGTGATTTAAACAAAATATTTTACAGGGAAAACTTTTGAATATTAAAAAAACATCGCATTAATTAAATCAAAACTAATATCTTTTTAGAATGAAATTTACAAATACGTTTTAATTTTTGAACACTAACAGTAATTATTTTCGCCATTTTCTATGCTTAAATCAGTTGATTATATAAAGGATAATTGTTTGTCTCTGTGAAAGGTCAATGTATATTTCACTGAGTGAGCACCAAAAGAGGTTATTTCACGAGAATCGTAGCCACAAGTCTACGCCACGGATGAAAATTACTTTGGATTGTTCAATCCTTCACTTAAATAAAAAAGATATTCTGCTCAAACGACAAGATGGATATCAAAGACGGGAATAGCGAACGTTTATTTCTATTAACGCATTACACGCATTTAAATGTTTCAGAATATAATCTACCGTTAAATCGGAGATAACCACCAACAAGAATTATCTTTAAAATAGATGTTCGGCGCGATTTTCAGTTAATAAAAGAGACTGGTAGCTAGACTTCATAGTAATACTTGCTGATAAGTTTCAACATTCAGTAAGACGTTTAGAATATGAAGTTATAGAAGAATTTCTATAAACATGTCCCTGTGACATTTGACCTATAGTGACGTCAAAAAAATCCTAGTTTTTCTTATCAAATGTTACTTGAAATATTGACTGTTATTCACTTGTCGGGAAAGTATAATTACTCTATAATTAAAATTATTTGGGAAGTACCGACATAATTATTACATTGATAGATATATAAGCTAGATCCATATTTAAATTATAAAACCATACATGAACGACTGAAACCGAAAGAGTATTTTATTGGACTTTTTTATTCAGTTTTATCTAATTTAAAGATTTGTATCAATCGATTTTTTGTTGTAAATTCTACTTCAAGTTGTCATTTCATTGACGGTTGAAAGGTTGACAACTTCCGGGCAAAAGCAAGCTTAATAAACATGAAATAAAACTCTTTTACCGGAACAAACAATAATTGTCTATGTTGTCATTGATTAAACTTGGTTGTAAATCTTTTACAAGACGATGAAGAATACACGTGTTACAATTTTACTTACCTAACGGGCGATTAAAAAGGCGATGTGACGATCATTGCTTCGTAGTTTCTTTGCCTTGCATTTAAGTGCCAGTCTCACTTTAGATGTAAAATAACTTGTTGCTCCTATCTTACCAAAACAGAAATCTAATCAGCGAAATGAACCGTTATTTGTTCGAAAAACATTATAAAAGTTACGTATTAGATTGAAAGTACATGCTATAGACATAACGCTTTTTTTCAATGATCATGCACCAATATCGAACAAAATAAGAAGCGCTGTCTGGCAACGCATTTTCGTGAAAATACGACAAAAATACAAATGTATTAAACAAATGCATACGTTAAAGTCCCAGTTCCACAATTACAAGTAGCTCTCATTTTAACCCATCGTCGGACACCCACGGTTGTTGACTCCGCTACGCTCCATACATGTCGGACACCCACGGTTGTTGACTCCGCTACGCTCCATACATGTCGGACACCCACGGTTGTTGACTCCGCTACGCTCCATACATGTATGGAGCGTAGCGGAGTCAACAACCGTGGGTGTCCGACGATGATTTTAACCAGAAAGATGTCTAACCGACAGAAATTACCATTATTTGTACCAATCAATATAGCCATACATGCGACAAAACTGATTATATTAAGTAAAATTACATGAAGTACATGTTTTCATGTGTATAGACGTAATCTCTTTTTATTTTCCATACTTCTTATTCCATGTCTTTAAATCATTAGTATTCTTTTGTAAACAGTATTATATATCTGACAAAGTATCCAATTATGCATAAAATAAGACACATGTGAAAACTGCATTAAAACGCTTATGTCAGACATGGGATAGAGGTACGAATTCGAAAAATTCGAAGAATTTGAGGCTCATTCAAGCCTGTGTTAACGACCAATTCTGAATGTAAACTACCAAACAAAGAGAAAACGCTTTCAATCTATACAATGAAATACCTGCGAATAAAGACCATTTAATCTGTCAAGTTTTATTTCATACGGTTTGAATGTACATCTATAGAATTATAACATTTCTGTCTAAAGAGTTCTTTATCAATTAATTAAATAACAGGTGATTGTAACACTGTTGTTTGTTTTTTGCATTTAAACAGACTTTAGGTTTGAGCTGAGCTGAAAATATTTCAAATTGCGCACTGTAGTAGGCCACCAAGTTCAGGCCACTAGGCCGCCAACTTCAGGTCGCTATTTATTTAAGGCGTATTTTCTAAGTCATTTTCTGGTAAAAAACATCAGGGCGCAAGGCCGCCAATTGCAGACCGCTAGGCCGCCGATTGAAAATTTCTTATTTCTTTTGTTCGATTGAACGTTAATGTGCGGTTTCATTGATTAATTTATATAAGGCGTATTTTCTAAGTATTTCTTTTGGTAAAATTACATTAGGCCGCCAGCCCGCCACACCTGCAAATGTCTTTTCGTTGTGTTCTAAAGAGCGTTAATGTGCGTTTCCATTGATTTATTTATATAAGGCGTACTTTCTAAGTCATTTTTCTTGTAAAAATACTTTAGGTCGCTATGCCCCGACTGTAAATATATTTTTGGTTTTCTACTGAGCGTGATTGTGCGTTTCAATTGATTTATTTATATATGGCGTATTTTCTAAGTCATTTTTGGGGTAAAAACATGAGGCTGCCTGGCAATTTTAAGGTATATAAAAACTAAAAGACCTGGGTGGTCATTCTGCTGTTTTATTGAAAACAGTAAAACGTTTAATGTACATATATATCTCTGAATTCTTGCAAAAGTTGCAGTCCACTCTTCCTTAGAGTGAATAAAATAACACGTTTTAGCCAATTATGAGATAAATATTTTTTTTAAAATTGAAAATTATACCTATCAGGGGCTTAGTACTGGGCTTAGACGCACAATAAACGTGTTCTACAGTACTTTCGCAAGAAACTGACAGCTTTTTTTAAGTGTAATAACAAAAAATGACATTTCACCACGTTTTTTACCCTAAAATACAGATAGATGATAAATAGACAGACAGACAGACAGACAGACAGACAGAGATAGATTGATTTTATTGCGATCCAGAAGGTCTGAGACCCATTTGGCATACAAATGCATATTAACAAATACGGCGCAACTAATGATACTGTTGTTTCAAGCAAATATTAACAATTACAGTACTGCCAACGGTAATTTTTATCATTTTTGCCTTCCGGTTGCGTTCCAGTTGCATTCCGGTTGCGGTTCGTTTGCGCTTGCGTTCCGTTTCGGTCACATCGGTCCATAACCGTTCACCGGACCGATGACCGCAAAGGACCGATAAGCGAACCGTTTCAATCGGTTTTAGCGGTTCTGTGATCTGATTGGCTGACTCTGCTTACTGTATTTTTTTCGTTTAAAATTCGGTAACCAGTGACAACGTTAAGCGCTATTTAATAGGAAAAGAAATAAATATGAAGTTGAAAAGAGGTGGTAAATTGCCAGTTGGTATTAAAACATATTAGTGGATTATCACCTGACTGGTCATACAACGTTGCGTATTCAGCATGGAATCAACATCAGCTGGCAAATTGTTAACTTACAAACTTCCGCTCTAAAATGAAGATTTAAGAAATCACGTTAAGTGAAAACCGTAAATTTTATGAAAAATCTCACCACTGTATAAAAATCTGTATGTTTAAACCTAAACATGCAAGTTCACACATGAGGCATAATACACCATTTATTTTCATATTTCACCGATTGATGCAGGTGTGTAGATAGGTGAATGTAACTCGGAATAGTGTTAGCATCATTTTTAAACTTAATCATATCATGTTAAATCATAAATGCATTTAAACATTGGATTTTATTGTGTTTATAAGTTCCGAACAAATTTTGTTGGGGATGTGTTCCCAGCTATTTGCACATCAAACTGAGACGTAGAAGGCAGACAACTCTAAAATGTCAACCTGTAAAATCGGTTTGCCTTCGAAGTGGAAATAGTAAGACTATCTCTTTATCATGTTTATCGGGGTGATGTAAGGTTTTGTACTTGGGCTTGTGCATTTGTATTCCACAGTATCAGATTCATTTTTTGAAGATAATTGTGACTTATGAAATCATTTACACAATTGCCATACTTCATCTTATTTTAATAAATGCTCATTCATAAAGGTTGCTTGTTCAATACTCTTGTTACATGTAAAAAACCTTTTAGTTACGAATCTTCAATTTTGAACGCTTGAGGGGCTTCCAGTCAATCACAATTACTTATGCAAATTAGGCGAGAGGCCAATATCTCACAGATTAGAGAAGTCGCGTGCCATAAAATTACGTAATGATTACGCAATTTTATTGCTCCTACATCCGTTAAAATCGAATTGGGAACCCCTCGTTATTCAGCATGTGTATCAAGCATACACTGTATTTATGATAATAATGTTAAATCTCATAATAAAAAAATATCACAATAAAAGTAAAATTATAATAATTAAAAGTGATACGAAATGCAATATAGATACACAACAACACGCAACACTACCAACATAATTAAGCATTTTAGAGTCATGGAATGGTAAAACATCTGGTATTTATAAGCAGACTTAGTTATAAAAGCAGGCTTGTTGGCATATGAAAACTATTTAATGGCACTTTTGCTGTTTAACTATTTAAGATATAAGCCACGTTTGGTCGCATTGGTATTTGATGTTATTTATGCAATGTACTTGATGAGCAATGAAGAGACTTTATTAAACTTTAAATATTTGTCAAGTACCAAGCGTAAACAACCCAAATCAGTCAGACATTGATAAAAAATTTAGATTTTTGACAAAAAGCAGCTTCGAACAGATAATCTGTTATTGCGGGACGTACCTTATACATAGCAAAAAAGTTATATATGTTGCACTTAAAAATGTGTGTTAAAATGCTAATTTCACTGCGGTTAAATTTTTTAACGTTTTGTTTAACAGGCATGTAATTTTAATTTTACGATCGTAGCTCGGTTGCTTCCGTAATGCTGGCCGAACATTTCCGAATGATTGATCTTACTGCTCCAGGTCGTTTTCAGTATCATTATCAATAATTTTATTTAGCTTTTGATCTATATTTGCAAGACATAAAATATTCAATATGTACGTATTTTAATTTCGAAGCACTTGCACGGGTACTTTATATTTCCGCCTATTTACGTTTTTAAAACACACTATGATTTTGCATTAGACTTGCCGTGTGCGTCTGCACTTGAAAATAACAGGGTTATAATTTTCAACAATTCTCAGGCAAGAATTCGCTCTGCTGAAATTGGTGCCATTTTATAGGAGTTTCTTCCCGATCAAAGCTAGTTTTGATAATACACAGGTAAAAACCAGGTAGTCTTATTACTCGTATCTTATGTATTTCATTTCTTCCCGAAGAAATAAACTGGTTATTACATTAGCAAAAAGAGAAGAAAAAACACGCAAGGTTTGATCTGTGTGCAGAGTATAATTGACAACATTTGTAAGATTCTACTGCAGAAATTGAAAAGTTGTTTTTCCACAATAAATCCTTATTTCTTCTAAAATGTTAAATATATTTTAAAGCAATGTAGATAATGTTACAAACCAGCTGCAATTTTGAAGGAAAAAATGGTTTGAAAATGAAAACATCACATACTTTTTAAGGCATCCAACATCAAGCGTTTACTAGAGTATGTAAAATCTATTTGATATTCTGAAAATCGACTGCCAGCTGACAGAGCGCTCGACACTTTTTCTGACGTATGTTTCATCGTGCTTTAGATTCTATTATACGTGTACAAGGCTAGGACATTAACGTTTATAGCATCAAAGTTTCGCATACTTATGTTTTGTGATTTAATACTGTTGATTTTACTTTCAGTCATCAACTACAGATATGCCAAATTAAACATTTACATACAATCGATTCTTAAACCTGAGCTTTACATGTCACGCCTTCCTAAATGCTGATTGGTGAATTCTCACGCTTATTACCACGTGATGGCAACGGTCATAGTAACGCTTCGTTTCAGTTGGTAAATGCTATTTTTAACTTTTACAATGGGTTCTAACGGTTTATAACGGTCCAGTGGTCCGTTCCCGGTCCGGTAGCGGTTCTAAATGGTTCCGGTTGCGGTTCGGTTGTAAAAATTACCGTTGGCAGAATTGTATAACGGTAACAATTTTAAAGACTCACAATTTTATATCCATAAGTACATGTATGCAAGTTCAATTTATGTACTGGGAATGTATGTATAGTCTGAAAGCGTGGATTTAAAATATTGATAGATATTAAATGAACGTAAGAAAAAATACCTTTTTTATTATTTGTGGATGCCATCGCAGTACAAGGACAGTCATTTTAAACAAATTTTCAATATTGCGCTAACCTTATGAGTCTTTAAATAACATATTAATATCATTTTGATTATTAACTACCATTGTCAGTAATGGTAATTAGTGCGTGCGATACGTTCTATACCTCGTGTCATGTTACGACAATTTTACGGATAAGGTTACTGTAAATAAAATATATTTGTTAAAGTTATTTTACCCTTCAAAATGGTCACATTGTTTTATAGTTAAAAATGATGCTCAAAACGTAGTGGATGCTTTAAAAACATATCAGAAATAAGTTTTACCAAGTTATTTCTGTTATAGACGAATACAAAATAACATAAACATAGCCGAAAGGGAGGATTGGGTGAGCTTTTCTAATTGATGATTGTCCGTCGTCCGTCGTCCGTCAACATTTTGATTCAAATGACATCTCCTCTGAAACCACTAGGCCAATGTTGATAAAACTATGCAGGAATGTTCCTTGCATGAAGCTCTACCAAAATTGTTCAAAGAATTCCATTCCATGCAGAACTCTGGTAGCTATGGCAACAAATAGGAAAAACTTAAAAAATCTTCTTCTCTGAAACCACAAGGCTTAGAGCTTAGATATTTGGCATGTAGCATTGTCTAGTAGACCTTACTAAGGTTGTGCAAATTATGACCCCCGGATCAAAATTGACCCCGTGCGGATGGTCACTTAGTTTTGCATAGGCTTTATATAGGAAAAACTTTAAAAAAAAATTCTCTAAAACCACAAGGCCTAGAGCTTAGATATTTGGCATGTAGCATTGGCTAGTGGATCTTGAAATTTCAAATGATAAAGATCTTTGTATTCGCAAGGCGAAAATCAAACTTTTTCTCTAGCTAAAACTACAAGACATCATGCATTGGCGAATACAAAGGTCTTGGTCATTTGAAATCTCGTATTTATCCTTAGGCTTAAAGTCTGAAAATAAATAGCCATTGTTAAGACAAAGTCATAGAAAACGTCCAAAGCGGTCAAAAGGTCGAATCCTTAGATTCATCTGGCACATGTATGTCATATTAGTGGGCATATGGTCGAAATACAATTCTATAATATATATTATTTCAATTTCATGCATTTGCGAATACAAATGTTTTGATTATTTGAAACCTAGTATTTATCCTAAGATTTAAATTTTAAAAAATCAGCAGGTTTCATGAAGACAAAGTGACAGCAAACGTCTGAATCAGTTGAATAATATAGGTCGGGAGGTCGAATCCTTTTTTTCAGCATGAGATCTGTCATTTTCTTAACTAATTTTAAACATTAATTGTTTAAGGTAAAACAAAATGATATAAGCTAAGTGATTAACAAATTAATACTGTAACTGGTTACAGTATTTCCTTTTACAGGTAAAAGGGTTAAAGCTTTGAATATTGACTTCTTCTGAAAATATGGACATTAAGTCGATCGTTCTCGTATATGTACGAGGATTGTTCCTAATGTAAGATAAAAATGTCAAAACGTTTCGATTTCATATCGATTAAAATGCTAAGAACTATAATTTCAAAATCATGATGCTTGTAATTTTTGGTAGATTCGAAATACAATTTGTCTTAATCTACTATATATTTCATGGTTTGGCGAATCATTTAAAATCCAGTATTTACCCTTAGAGAAAAGGTATTAAAATAAACAATAAACAGACATTACGAAGAAACGAAAGTATTCGCCTAATATCGGTCGAAAGGTCGAATCTTTGCATTTGGCATGAACACTAGTTTTATATATAACATGTAAAAGTTAAAACAAAATGATATAGTCTTAGTGACGAATTAATTCATTCTGTAACAGCATTTCCTTTTACAAGTGAAATGGTTAAATTTTCAAAATGGCAATGCTCGAAAACAACATTCACTTCTTCTCAAAAAACGGACAGTCATGTCCGAGGATGTTTTTTTTTTATAGATAAAACGGAATGATATAATATTAATGATGAAGAAATTACTGTAATACTGTAACAGCAGTCTTTGCACAAGTAAAAAGGGTACATTTTGAAAAATGTCAATTTCTAAACACAATATTCACTTCTTCTCAAAATACATTATGTCGATGTTTATCTCGTGTTTTTTACTACGTAAAAAGCATGTGCGAGGACGTTTTTCATGATTGTACATTTTTGTACCTGATAGAAGATAAATATGTGTCAACGGTCGAAACGTTTCGATTTTATTTCGATTAAAAGGATGAGAAATATAGTTGTAAACATTGCTATTAAAAATTTCTTACAGTTTCAGCTAGAGTAAATGTTTGGATTTCTCTTGGCCGAATAAATTGAACAAAAGTCCAGATCATTTGAAAATTCGTATTGATCGTTATATTTAAAGCCTTATCATCAAGAGCCATTGTTGAAAACGCCAAAAGCGGTCAAAAGGTCGAATCCTTTAATTCAAATGAGGTTTCCTGGCATGAAAACTGACCAGAGAGTCGTAATTCTGGCGTGTATATGTCAAAAAAGTGGGCATAAATATTTCATGGTTTGGCTTTTACAAACTTAAGGTCCTGACCATTTGAAATCTAGTATTTATCCTTAGATTTAAAGTATTAAAATCAACAGCCATTATGAAGCATTATTTCCTTTTACAAATTAATAGGTTAAATTTGGATAAATGTCTGAAAATGCGAAAAGTAAGTCGATCTTTCTCGTATATTGCTACACGAACAAAACAGTTACCGGATTGTTGCTAATATAAGATAAATATGTGTCAACGGTCGAGACGTTTTCGATTTCATATCGATTAAAAAGATGAAGAATGTAGTTTCAAACTTGTCTATCCAAAATTATGATGTATTGTAGTTATAGCTAGAGTAAAAATTGATTATCGCCTTGGCAAATACAAAGGTACAGATCATTTGAAAGCTCATATTAATCCTTAGATTTAAAGTCTTAAAATAAAGAGCCATTGTAAAGACAAAGTCACAGAAAACGTCCAAAGCGATTAAAAGGTCGAACTATTTTATTCAAACTAGGTGTCTATGTAATTAATGTCGGCATCTGGTCGAAATACAATTTCTTTTAATCTATTTTGAATTTCATACGTTAGGCCACACCAAATTAATTACTTGGTCAACGGATTTCCCGCTCCATTATTTTTCAAAATCAAAAAAAAATTTTTTTTTTCAATTTGAGCTTCCGCCCGCATCAATTTTATAAACCAAGACCAAAAATTCAAAGCGGGCCTTTTTGTCGCGGAGAACTCGTAAATTTAGTACTTTCAAACCTACAATTCGATTATAAACGCCAGCAGAACATGTTCCCGCTACTTTATTTGTATAATCATGACAACCATATTGTCAAAATGGAAGCCACCAGTTGCATAGAATGACCGAAAAAACGAAAAAGACCGAAAAACAGTTTATGAAGACCGAAAACAACTTATTTTTCAAAAGAGTATATACAACTTACAGTTTAAATGAAGAAATTTGTAAATATTGTATTACAAATCAAGTAGAAAGATTGCAGACCGAAAACTTTCTGAAATTAGCACTCCAGATTTTGTAATGGATGCAGCACAGGAACTTATCAAAACAAACAAAAAATATTCATTACATACAAATTCCTGCATTTATTTAATACTTAAGTTATAAACCGTACATTATCTTTTGAAACAAAGTTGTTTTCGGTAAAGATAAATCATTTTTCGGTTCTTTTTCGGTCTTTTTTTTGTATTTTACGGTCTTTTTCGGTCATTATATGCACCCAAAATTTTTTATTGTTAACATAAACCAGGGAAACGTCGGTGGAAGACGAGTTGCTGTCCAGACAGACAACTCGGAAACATTTAAAGACATTTAGTGTGCTCTCTGTGTAAAAATTGTATTGATAATGGCGCCGAGGCTAAAACTTTGGGAAGGAAAAAATCAAGAAACTAGCAAGTTTTTAGCATTGTGAAATTGAACAATTATCTCTAGTCAAAACACTTATGGTCAGAAGAAGTGCAGTAAAAGAGCATATGCCTTGACTTAACTAAAGAAGTTGTTCTGTTGGGTATTTTGATATGACTAACAAATGGGTTTCATTACAAAGTGTTTGGGCATAAATTGAAATACACATTAGTCTGATGGTTTATTAAATGATAAAAAATTGTCTCTCGTTCAAAAGACTTGTTGTATTGTAAGAAAACAAAATATGGTCTTTTTAAAAGAATAAAAATATTTTCTTGCAAGAAACACTATTATACCCCTGTAAACTTAGTACTGGTGTATATAGGAGTCACTTTGTGGTCTGCACCTTTTTGGCAGTTTATATTTAAGGTGTCTGTAGCTCTTTTATAATCTATTTCCAAGTCTTTTTTACCTGTTTTGACAGTGAATATTTGTTTTTGTGAGGGTTTTTTAATTTTTTTTTAACAAATCGCTCTTCGCCCGCTCCAAAAATGGTTGAATTGGAAAAAAAAATATTTTAATTTTTTTTTCGCTCGCTCGCTCCTATTTTTTTAGGATATATTCGATGACCAAGAAGTTAAATTGGTGTGGCCTTAGCGAATACAAAGGTCCTGATCATTTGAAATCTAGTAGTTATCCTTCGATTTAAAATATTAAAATCAAACGCCATTATGAAGACAGAAACACAGAAAAAGTCTGAAGCAGTTGATTGATATAGGTCGGAAGGTCACATCCTGCGATTCGGCATGGGATCTGTGATTTTTTCAACTAGTTTTATAGATTAATTGTTAAAGGTAAAACAAAATGATATCGTCTTAGTGATGGACACATTAATATTGTAACTGGAGTTCCTTTTATAAGTAAAAAGGTGGAATTTTTAGATTTAATACGGACATTAAGTCGATCTTTCTCGTATACTGGTACACGTATATTGTTTCTAATATAAGATAAAGATGTGTCAACTGTCGAAACGTTTCGATTTAATATCGGTTATAAAGATGAGAAAAATATTTTCAAACTTGAACGTGATTGTATGCGTCATGTAGAATTATATATCTATGTTATAAAACTTGAATAGGTAGACTTGGGAAAAATTATATACCACAAAAGTGCGCATAAGGTCGAAACTATTTTTTCCTGATCATTTAAAATTCCGTATTCATCCCTAGATTTAAAGTCTTAAAATCAAGAACCATTGTTAAGAGAAAGTCAGAGAAAACGTCCAAAGCGGTCAAAAGGTCGAATCACTAAATTCAAAGGAGGTGATCCGGCATGAAAACTGACCAGAAGGTCGTAACTTTTGGCGCATATGTGTCATAAAAGTGGGCATAAGGTCGAAATATAATTTGACTTAATCTACTATATATTTTATGGTTTGGCGAATACCAAGGTCCTGAAGTCTTTTGCATATGCTTAGATTAAAAATTTTGAAATCAACAGCCATTACGAAGAGAAAGTCATAGAAAACGTTCAAACATTTGAATAATATCGGTCGAATCTTTCGATTCGGCATTAGATCTGTGATTTTGTCAACTACAGTGCGACCTCGATTATTGAACAACCTTTTATTCGTATACCTAGTGTAATCCGAAGACAATCTTTGGTCCCGAAATGTTTTATATATAAAAATAAATCGGTTATCCGAAATCAATTTAACGAATATCTGGTGTTATTCTAAGCATTTTTTCAGTCCGACGGAAAATGTAGTATTATATATTAGTTGTTAAAGGTAAAACAGGATGAAATAGTCTTAGTGATGTAGTAATGCATGTCCGAGTATGTTGTTTCAGGATTGTTGCTAACATAAGATAAATCTGTGCGAACATTCGAAACGTTTCGAAGTGCATTTTTTGTCTTTAATTGCAAAACTTGTTCTGTTATATTCAAGGCATAGTCAGCTGGACTACAAAATGGTAATCTTACAACATCGATACAATCGTCTGTATTATTCAAGTCTAATTACAACCTGAATGCGTTTTTACGCACTCTCACCGAAAAAGTAATTTGAAAACTGTATTTGATATAATATGATTTAATATAATATACATATACACATGTACTTTCCTTTATGCATGCTATTGAATGTTATGTAAAAGAAGATAAGCTGTATATGCTTAATTCTAATCAACTATATGTTCTGTTCTGTTCTGTTAAACATTGTGACAAGGCACAAAATGAAAATTTTGTATAATTTTACAGGCCCGCTTCTATAACCAAATCAATTCATTTCAGTTATCAACACTGTAGAGATAATAATAAACATTCACGGCAGGACTGTCAAAACAATACACATTTATGGCATAAATTTCACTGATAAACTTTATAACTGGCATACATTTTGTTACCAGGTTTACGAGGAATGTTCAAATATGAATGCATCTAAGCACATAAAAATGTTTGCTTGATAGATTTTAACATAAATGAAATTGTGTCCCCTCGAAATATTCACCTCCAACAGATATGCGAAGTTTCAGTCTTCTAATCCAATCCAATCCAATCTTTTCTAGGTATACTATGAAGACAGTGGAATATTGCAGAACCGAGGTGTTTGCGCTGGACAAATTTTCGACCAGAAAGGTATTTTTTGAGCCTTTGGAACAAAAAGAAGTCATACGGGGCAACGTTAGGCGAATACGGAGGGTGAGGAAGCACAACAACATTTTCCTGCTTCAGAAAGTCTTGTACAATAGACGCCTTGTGCGATGACGCATTGTCAATGTAGGACCCTGATTTGTGAAGAATATGGCATACATTACCTTCTTGACACTCATGGTCCGCTTTGCAATGCATGGTCTTTTGCCAGACTTTGTTGCCCATATTTTGTCCTGAATCTTCCGTTTGGGCTCAAAAAAGTGAACCAATGTCTCGTCACCAGTGACGACATTTTCGAAAGACCGTGCATTGTAATTAGGAAATTGTTTCAGCAACTTTTTCGCGCATTGCACGCGTGCCTTTTTCTGCTCATTTATCAACAGATGGGGAATCCATCTAGCACAGATCTTTCTCATTTTCAAATTACGTTTCAGAATTGCATGAGCTGCTCCTAATGAGATGCCAACCATACTAGCTATTTGCCTAGCGGTGTATCTTGCATCAGTAGCAACTATTTCTTTCACTCTAGCAACCATCTTGGCAGACGTTGCTGTTTTCGACCGACGGCCATGTGGTGCATCTTCTGTTGAAACTAACCCACATTTGAATGCCCATAAATAGAACATATTTAATCAAAAATGTCTTTACACCCTATGCCAAGAATACAACTATTCTTAATATAGGACCGTATTTCAACGGCGCTGACCTTCTTGTAACCATTTTTGTATTAGTATACACGAGTAGGTAATGTTTAGCGAGCGATATACACAGCTAAAGTGAACGGATATTAATTGGTGAGGTATCAATGTAAAGCTAACTTGTTTATTTACCATATAATCTTGATTTCCCCCTGATTTTCGCATTATTGAGCGAGATAACGTTCTACATGCATTCATATTTGAACAATCCTCGTAATACTTTGAAAAATTAGCATCAGAAAATGATGCATGTGGTTAGAAAAAGAGGTATGTAATTATCAGGACAAAGAACAGCTTCCCAGATCTACCGATAAAAAAAAACTACATGTCAAAGGACTTCTAAAACGTGTTGTCGCAAGAGCATCAAACAAAATGCAATGGAATAAGGCTGTCTTTGGCAGATGTCCACACGTTTGAGAGATTAAAGAGGGAGCAAAGTGAAAGTCCTCTATGGCATAGAATTCGAAAACACAGGCTTACAGCCTCACAGATTGGACGTATTTACAAACGGAGGAAAGATACAGAGAGTTTGGCAAAAAGTTGAAGTTCTCTCTTCATGGTCCATGTGCCACCTTGAGAAAAGTTTCATCAGCCAGGTTTTAAGGGCGAAAGCTTTATCAGCAATGATGAAGTAGGGGCTGTCCCTATCATCATGTGGTAGAGGGTCTGGTTGTGGCCAACCGATGCGGTTGGTGCCGATGTGGTTTCTGAGGTCACAGTCATTCCAGATCTGCGCATCTGAACAGGAGCCAGGGGAGCCGACGTTGACCGACTGGGTCTACCAGAGCCATAAGGACGATAGAATGGTACCCCTTGTAATTAAAGTACATGGATTCGCCATTCTTCGGTTTTCTTATGGCAACGTGTTTTCCGTCTAGTGCGCCGACATCATGCGGAAACTGCCACTTCGTGTTGAAGAGTTCTGCTGCACTTCGCCACTCGTCTGGGGCAGTTGGGATGTTCAGGATTTCATCACAGTACTCTGCTACGATGGCCTCGCAAACTTCTTTGACAGTGTACGAAATTGTGTTGCGGGCTACTCTGAATGAGTACATCAGTGAATGGTAACTGTCTTCAGTGGCAAGGTGACGAAGAGTGACCACAACTTTCAAACCAGGTGACAGCGCCTTCTGGAACCAGCTGTCCTTCTTCTTTATTCTTGGGCTCAGCCTGTCCACCAATTCCTGGAGGGGGTCAACTCTCAGGAAGTTCCTGAAGGCGGCCACACCCTATCTCCTTAGCTCTTCCATGAGTTGTTGGTACTGGTCGAAATCCTTGCGTCGCCGGAGCCAGTCTCTGCAAAACATGATGCGCGGGGCCCGCTGTCTCCTTCTTCTATCCGCTTCCCTCTGGAGCAGCAACATATTTTGCAGCATGTCTTGGTTCAGGGCTAGGGCAGCATTCGCTAGTTGGAGATCCATTGAATAGGTTCAGCACTTGGCTTAAGCAAGAACAAATGACTTGAGGTCCTAGATGGAGAGGTATATATATGGGCTATCTGGCAGATGGCATCTGACCTCCTTGACGTGTATCATATATAGCGTACCACAACGTATCAAAACGTATCACAACATCGTACAACGTAGACCACTGTAACATAACGCAACTCATAACGTAGTTCAACGTGTTACAACGTATCATAATGTGACACAGCGTGACACAGCGTGGCATAGTGCGGTACGCGGAACGTGGTAGCAACGAGGCCACAACGTCGCATAGCGTAGCACAACGTGTCAACAACGTATCAACCCTCGGAACACGCTATGTTCACGTTCTGTTGCGTTTGTGCTACGTTTTTGCCACGTAATACTACGTTGTACCACGTTCTCGCTACGTTGTTGTCACGATGTAGCACGTTGTGGGAAAACGTGAGTGAATTTTGAACATGTTCAAAATTGAAATTTCCTTTTCACGTTTAGCCACGTTTGATCACGTTTTAGCCACGTTCTTCTACGCTTGCTCACGTTGTAGCCACGTGTCCCAACGTAGCTAAACGTAGCGGCAAAATCGTGACACTATGACTGGGGTATTAACTGTAAGTTGTTCTAAAACCTCCTCTATTTTTGGGTTGGATTCATCTTCAGTCTCCATTGGATTAGTGACATCACAATCCATGGTAGCAGGCTGTTTGTCTTCCAGTCTTAATCTGTAAAGTTACAATACAAAAACATTTATATTGGAAATAGGTTGATACTGCATAATTATAGATGTGATAGGAAAAGTTGCACAAAACTGAAATAGTTTAAAGCGACTGCACTCCAGATGGTCAAATGACTTAAAAAAATAAAATTTCAAATTTCAAGAAAATCAGTGTTACATTTGTATGTGGGGCATTGAAGTCTGACCACTGACATATTTTATAGCTAAAGAAACGCCGAAAAAATACTGTTTTTGATATATTTTCTATCGCGAATTTTACCCCGTGACTAACGGGGTAAGTTTAAAAATATCATGTTTATTTTTATCTGAATCGTCACATGATATTGTGGAGTCATCACGTGACATCGCGCATGACCGTTTGCACATGAAGAGATTAACGTCATTTAAACATTTCGCAAAAGTTACAACATTTTTCATACATCATGCGTCGATTTAATCGATGATACAGCCTATACACTTACCTCTTCAATATTCGATGCTGAAGACTCTGCCATTTTGTTTTGTTTACATCTAAATACAACGATCACGTGATCGTTTCAAACTGCCCGCATGACGGAATCCACGCTATTTTTAAACGGGAAACCCATTCTCCAGGAAGATAAAAAAAACAGCAAAAGCCTTTATTTCTTAAAAACAATTCGTTTTTGACCATTATTAGACTTCAAATACACAAAGGATAATGTTTAAGGGCGAAAGCGAAGTTATTTATTTTGGGAGTCATCTGGAGTGCAGTCGCTAATATTGCTCAATTCTTTGATTTATGTAAACAAATGTAAAATTAGTATTTCATACATTTTTACATTTTTAGGAGCAATGTCCGTAGTTGCTTGTCGTTTGAGCTGCCTTCTTTGTAACTTTTCTTGTGTCCAGTTAAATATTGTAGGTATGCAGCCTTTCTTTAGTCGTCTTACTCCAGAAGGTGTCCAGCCACTGTAATCCTCTGGTTTGAAATGCTTAGAACACACCACTGTGGACTGTGTTATCTGTTGGTCAAGAGTAAATATGGTAACTGCTAAGAGAAAACATGCATAATAAAAGATTTTTGTGTGTGTGTATTCCTCCCTTCAATAATTAAATAATGACAAATAAATGTACAAATCTGTTTCTCATACATAAATATGTCTAAACCTAACATTTTCAAATGATTAAGGGTATTTATTAAGAAATGAAGCAGGTACTTACATGAAACATATTTCCAAGATCTCTTCTTATCTTAATGGTCCACTGTCTTTTTAGTAGGTCATCTTTTGGGAATTTATGAAAACTTAAATCTGGATCATATCTTCCATCTGAATTGCACATTGGTACACAACAATGATAATGTGTACCCTTTTTATGGGTCATTTTCAGAGAGCTGCATTCTCTTTTATTGGCAGCCATATTTCTGTGGTCAGTGTTAATCTCTGTGCCAGCCCAGCCTCGTTTTGGCTCTGGAATGTTACCTATGCTTATAATTTGAGAAGGGGCTATTGGATACTAGTTATGTGTCAGCTAAAATGTTTTTCACTTGATGAATTAATATTATTATAAATCAGTTTCATAAACAAAAAGGTTATTACAGCTAAATAATTAATAAGTAGGGGTAGTGATAGTGAATCTCTTTTCCAGCTCGTCTTCTATAGCATGTATTGTTGATGATAAACAGATTCATGTGCTAGTAATGTTTACATTCCTCTCTTATCTTAGGTTATGACCTCTAAGCTCCTCCCGGGAAGTTCAAGTTTTTGACAGTTAGGTTTAAAATGTTTTGAAAAGTATACTTCTTTGACTATTATTGAAAAAAAGTGAATGCACCAATAGAAAAATAATATTACAAAATACACTTTTGCAAACTTTTAATTCTGTAATTGTTTCAGGGTTTTAAAAAAGGGTTCTCTGATGTTTACCATGCATATTTTATATAGAAACCTGCATCAGCGCCATCTTCTGGCTTTTATATCCCAGTTGGGGTGACATACACAAACAATTTACCTTTTTAGAACAGACTTCCCAGTACAAGATAAAACGGAAACACAGTTGACTACGAACGCGCTACTTACCTGAAGCGAGGTTTGGAATCCGGCCTTTTCATTGATATAAAATAAATTTGATGCACTGCATCAAACATATTAATTATGTTTAAAACACTATCGTTGTGACCTGATGTGTCGGGCGAGGTATGTAGGTAGACATTAGTCCGGCTATTCATGTTAAAAGTGCCTGAATGATAGCATGAAGGGAAACGCCTCGCCTTTTCAGGCAATGTCAATTTGAGACTGTGAATGCTTGCCAGGCAAGACTCCTCAATCCCAAGTGCCCGTTGCAGTATATTCGTGACACAGTGTCTTGGGTGCGCTGCGGGTCGTCAGTCTGTCAGACATTCGCACTCCCAAATTCATCGACAGCCAGGTAAATCGTCAAAAGTGATCTATATTTTTTTTTACAGACTCTCCCTTTTAATTACACCTTTGTAAACTATGAGAAGACGACTAACGCAGTTGACATTGAAATGTTTGATGCAGTACTATGTTGATGACTAACATAGGTGCCCTAGTATGGAACTATATGTATATATCATAACATATCAAATGTCAGGTAAGTTGCGCATGTGCAGTAAACTATGTTTTCAAATGATTTCTGTTATCCTATATATATATATATATATGAGTAGTACGGAGTTTAAACCCCAACTGGGATATAAAAGCCAGAAGATGGCGTAGGTGCAGGTTTCTATATAAAATGTACATGGTAAACATCAGAAAACCCCTTTTTTAATACCCTGAAAGAAGTACGGAATAAAAAAATCAAAATTTGCATAGGTATATGTTGTAATATTCTTTTTCTTTTGGTGTATTTATTTTTTCAATTAGAGTCAAAGAAGTATACTATCAAATAAAATTAAAACCCAAACTTTCAAAAATTTGAACTTCCCGGGAGGAGCTTAGAATAGCACGTGGTTTTGATTATCATCTACATGGCATGTAACAGACATGAATTCACTGTAAAAGTGAATCACTACCTCTATTTAGTATTTATTTAGCTGTACTCACATTTTTGTTATGAAACCGATTTATAATAATAGTAATTGATCAAGTCAACAAACTTCTAATCTGACCCATAACCAGTATATTACCCAATCCTTTGTTCTTTTGTCATGATAGTTTAATACCGCTTTTTCTCACCACATGCATTATTTTCTGATGCTTATTTTTCAAGGTAAGAAAATGAATGCCTGTTATAAAGTGCCCCAAGTTTATCAGTTAAATTGATGCCATGAATGCGTATTGTTTTGACTGTCCTCCCTAATATCTTATATTATCTCAACCCTGTTGATTATTGAAACGAATTGATCTGGTGATACATACAGGCCTGCAACATTCCACAAAATATTAATTTTGTGCCTTGTCACTGTGTTTAACATAGCTGGTCTTACATTATCTTTCGGATTTAAGAAATTATCATAATATTAAAACAGTCATGGAAAGTGACAATACATGTAGCTATCCTCCGCCAATTCCAGTTGAAAAGTGACAGAGCTGTTGAAATTCTAACTGATTTTTTAAAAGGATTGCCAGTTTATAAAGAAGCAGGAAAGTATAAATACTGTGTATGGAAACTCATATGTCTTTCAGCAATGATCTATTACTGCAGTTTGTAGACAAGATAATTTCATGTGGTTATTCCACTTACAAATTAAGGATTGGCTTAGCATTACTAGACTGGAATGAAAGCATAAAGAGGGACTTTACATCTGAAAGAATTGTTAGCTTTAAAAGAAATCCAGAAATGACATACAAAATACCTGTTAAAAAAAACAAATATATTTCTTTATATAGAAACAATCTGGAATAAATGGATGGTTATAGCCAAGTAAATTTTATCATTTGCTCTACTGTAGTGTTTGTGCACTTCAGTTATTTTTAGCACAGGTACAGCGTCCCTCTGCACGCCTACCAAATTCTCCCTACCAGGGCAGGGCTTTTTGCGGCTTTAAAAAATACCTTGTGTGTGAAAATATCTTTGGTTTTGAATGATCTGTTTTCATTGGTGTAAATTAAGGCTCATCTATACAACGACGACGACAACAACAACAACAACAATATAGTTTATTGCAATAAACATTACACAATGCTTATAGCAAAAACAATATAAGACAAGTACAAAGCTTTTCGGAAGGGTTTGGTAATTTACATTTTCAAAATCAATAGAATGTAAGAAGTTCTAGTTTCTGATTTTGTTTACATGGTAATAGCTATATAGATGATTTTGAAAATTGTATGTTTCTATAAGATGAAGTTGTGGAATCACTTTTGACCCTAGACTGTTTATTAAATGTATAAAATTATAAAAGATTTCTTAATTGCAGTGTTTTCAAAGAGCATATTCAACAAGGAAAATTCAGAAAAACATGGTTTCAAACGGTATTATTTTTGTGGTTTTTTGTTTGCTTAAACTACACTTTCAGTAATAGGCTTAGCTTTTTAAAATATGTCTATTATTGTACATCCACCAGCTGATTTGTAGCAAGGTTAAGCTAGGTTTGGAATCCGGCCTTTTCATTGATATAAAATAAATTTGATGCACTGCATCAACCATATTAATTATGTTTAAAACATAGCATGAAGAGAAACGCCTCGCCTTTTCAGGAAATGTCAATTTGAGACTGTGAATGCTTGCCAGGCAAGGCTTCTCAATCCCAAGTGCCCGTTGCAGTATATTCGTGACACAGTGTCTTGGGTGCGCTGCGGGTCGTCAGTCCGTCAGACATTCGCACTCCCAAATTCATCGACAGCCAGGTAAATCGTCAAAAATGCTCTATAAAATGTTTTTACAGACTCTCCCTTTTAATTACACCTTTGTAAACTATGAGAAGACGACTAACGCAGTTGACATTGAAATGTTTGATGCAGTACTATGTTGATGACTAACATGGGTGCCCTAGTATGGAACTATATGTATATATCATAACCTATCAAATGTCAGGTAAGTTGCGCATGTGCAGTAAACTATGTTTCCATATGATTTCTGTATTCATATAAAATATGAATAGCAGTAATGGGTTTAAATGATACGTTGAGTATGAACAACTCTTTGGTTTTGAATAATATATTTTCATTGGTGTAAATTAAGGCTTATCTATACAGATGATTATGAAAATATTATGTTTCCATAAGATGAATATGTTGAATCACTTTTGACCCGAGACTGAATAAATAATGTATAAAATTATAAAACATTTCTTAATTGTAGTGTATTCAACAAGGAATATTCAGGAAAACATGTTAGTATGATTTTTGTAAAATTTGTTTTAAGTTATTTTAGTGAAGAACTTTCAAACATGTACATTGTTGCCGTGTAGCAGTGGTAGCGCGATCGCCTCAGGATCAAAGGGTCCCGGGCTCAATCCCTATCATAGCCATGTATGTAGTCACAAATAGTTCCACACTGCCCCTATCTTTTGGAGGTTTATTCCATCTGGATTAAGTATCGAGTGCGACTGATCAAATTGTAAGAACTTGTTTAGCAATCGGGGGTAAAGAAATTCGTATATAGTCTATAAACATTTACATGTACTCGCACATTGCATCTCAAATAAATTCGGAAGAACGGGATTTGGGATCAAATATACAGACCGACATCTCTTACTTCCATATAAGTTTTATCTGCCAAGTAATCATCAGCATAGAATTGTATCAATAAACACGTCCCTGATAAATGACCTTAACACCACCTGATCTGACATTAATAGCCCTATTAAATTACAGGCACACATCTCTACAGGATCAATCTAGTTATAATTCTCTTAGCAGTCTGTTAGAGCATTGTATGATGATAAATAATATTAAAACATCTCTTAATTTAGGAAAGTACATTGGGTCTAATTGAACTTATATTACAAATAACTTAGTGTAAGATGTATTTCTTTTTTCCACATGCGTAATTCTGTGTTTTTCTAGTAAATGTACACAATTATTCATCCATTTTGTTGATCATTATTTAACAAGTCAATGACTCTAAATCATTTTTTTTTCACACATTTTTTTCAAGTTTGTGCCATAAGGCCAAAAGCTACAATAAATTACAGAGGTATTTCTGAATTTTAGCGATATCACCCCTATTTTAGGAGATATTTGTATGAAATCAGATATAGATGTCTGTTTTGATAAAATAGTAAATGTGATATATCTCTTATATCAAAGAGTTATATTTCATTATAATAGAGATCTCTTTCACGCTGAGAGATTGTTTTGTACCACTGGTTACTACATTCTCCGTATCATTAATGTTCTTCATTAAAAGACAATGTACAAAACACATAATCACATTTCTCGTTTGTTCTCCACATTGTGTGGTGGTGGGGAGAGGTAACCAACCGTGAAAAAGGGACATACATATATAAATAAACGTGTGTCCGTTAAATCTAAGCAACACTGTTTATTTTTGGGCGTTTTATTTGCACACATACGCACGCACGCCCGCACGCTCCAGCATACACATACAAACAGATGTACCTGTAAAATATCTAATATATATTAATAACCATGTTTTTCTTAGAACTGCAGAAAAGAATTAAGGAACTGTATAAAAAAGGGTACTCATCACCCATTCTCAAATTATTTGGGAAAACATGGATCAGCATTATACTATTGCCGTTTACGCGTACTTGAACCATATTTTGTTTCCGACTCCCATGTAAGTACAATACCTATAACTAGAAAGGTATTAAAGGCCCTAGAATTCAAAAAAAATAAAATTCCAGCGTAAAAAGTCCTCGGATTGTAATATTCGATACTGTCGCCGTTTCCGTTTCTTATTTTCTGCGACTTAATTCAACGCATTTGATATTAATTGCAGCAATGAAATATACGCTATATCAAACAGTAAGTATTATATATCTTGAACAAAAAACATTCAATCCAATGTATCTCGGCTGGTAAGAAAAAAGTGGTCGCCAAGATAACAGAAATAAATGTAATCATCGAGACCATACACTATGACACACGTTTTTGTCTACATGTTTACTGGCGTTTCGAGAAATATGGATATTAAATCATAAAAAAACGTTATAGTTGATAATTATATTGAATTAAACGCAAGATTTGTTTCTATTTTAAAGTAGCAACATGAATTGATAAACAAGTACAGAGAAGAATGATTTTTCTGTAATATTCGATACCATGAATGTATTGTTTCTAACACGAGATTAATATCAACTCAGCATTCCTCCGAATAAATAGTTAACTTTAGAGTTTAGAAACATATCTGTAATATAATATAGGTTTCAGGCATGAAAATAGTATTGGTTTCACATACATTCTGAAATATACGACACTGTAATATCCGATACGTGATCTAATTAATTACCAATTAAAGCCTGTCAGTCACTTGTTATTACGTCATTGCAAGTTTGACGTAGTTTTTATAACACGCGAATACTTTTCAGCAGCACTTGTGTGTAACCTTTTGACATTGTGATCTTCAAAATTCCGAGAGAAGATTTTTGGTGAGTACTGTTTTTGTTAGCTCGTTAGTTCTATGTCTCTATTTGATGTATTTTTACGATTTTTCCCCAGATGAAGTAAAATGATAAAGAAATGATTATGCATAATGAGTAAATGAATCAAATGGATATATCATTGTTAGTAAGCAATGTAATATTCGCGGTATCGAATCTTACATGTTTTATTGTCACGCCGTTCTGTTGAATTTGTGAATCTTTCATTACCATATGTATTTATAAAACATTAGAATATCAAGAACAAAGGCCGATGAATACAATTTATCTCGTTTAAGCAGAGAATATAATTCTGTTTCAATAGTTAATAAAATCAGTAGGACGTTAAATTGTGTGCATTAATTTATATAACTCTTGTGTATGTATATGTGATAAAAACAAACAATTGTGAATGTATATTAACGTTTCCTTATATAGCAAATATGAGAAATGCTCGTTTTCTATCTTTTACAGCTCTCAAAATTGTACATGTATTAAGTTAAATATCAAAAACGTTGGTCTCGAATATTACGCTGAAATATATCGGATATTACAGAGTCAGTTATACAGTAACTAATATTTTCAGGGCAAAATGGTAAAATTTGTCGTGATTATAGAAAAAGGCTCAAAGAAAGCGACAATGATGGTTACCTGCGAAGAGCGACACTTCAAGTCATTTGCTGTCAACAAGTGAAAGAAAGGAAAGAAGGCGAAAAGGCAAAGGGGCAGTGAGAAAATTTCGCTTAAAGCAGAAAGAACGTGCTGCAGAATATGAAAATAACCGTCAAGAGGACGAAATGAACACCAGTGGCTATGAAAGTGTAGGGTCCTCGGTATCTAACCTTGTTGTTGCCATGCCATTTCCAAGACGTGCAGGAGGCCCTAGAATGAGAATAAGTAAAGAACTTAAAGAAGCAAAAGATAAGTTATCCAAACTAAAGAATAAGAACATAGACATGGCACGAAAGCTCAAGAGTGAACAGAAGAAAAATCAGCGCCTCCTTAAACGGCTACAATCGTCACCTAAAACGCCACGAAGTAAGGCAGAAGCATTAATGAAAGCAGCAGAACTCTCTGAAGTACAAAAAGATATGGTTAGAAAATAACTTGTTTTTGGAAACGCTGTATCAGAGCAGATTCAAGCGGGTGTATCATCAATGGACACAGGTTCGCTGAAAAGTGTTCGTATGGTTATGGCGGGAGAGATACTCAGAAAGTATAGATGCAGTGTTGCCTTTTGCCATCGATCCGGTCTAAATAAGAACACACTCGCAAAATACAGACTACGTCCACCAAAAACAATTGAAGAAGGCCAGAGCATGGCTGATATAGCTGTCAAAAGCAGTCGAATGGTTATACAAGATGCCAAAGATTTTTTTCTTGGGCAACGTCTTCTACTTTTACGAACGTTGCATTCAAATTTGTTTCAGACGAAACTATTCAAGACAAGGTAAGTTCACTGGAAAGTACAGTTGGCCAGCTGAGACCTGTAAATAGTACAATGAAAATACACGCGGTTCATAGCACAGGTAAGTCAACGGCGCTTGTTCGTGAAACGAGTATGTATGGCTAATGAAGGTCCATGCGATGGCTGGAGAAAAGTATTTACAAGGAAAGTTATACCATCAGGTATTTCCCCGCAAAAGTCTCAACATGATGACCCGTCTGAAATGAAGTTGAGTCTGGTTGCAAACGACTTTGTAGCTACAATTTACGGAGACAAATGGTATATCGGTAAAGTACTAAACATTGATTTAGAGGAAGAAGATGTCGAAATATCCTTTATGGAACGCAGAAAATAATTGTTTCGGTGGCCGTCAAGACCAGATACACTCTGGGTAGATTTTACGGATAGTGCAGAAGCCAGTTGAAACCGGTAAATCTAGGCGAATGTTCAAAATCTCCGAGACAGAAGATGAAAATATCAACTCACTTTACAGTGCTTGTAGAAACAGTGTATGTGCCATGCGTAACCATCACATGAGTCTTTACCGGGCCACTTAGTATTGTGTTGTAATATTCGATACTACATAATATAAAGTGTGAATATTTGAGAGATACTTTCACAGATGCTCTGTAAACAGTGGATACATTTTAAGATGTAATCATGTAGCAGCAGAAAAAACCAAATTTCTGTTTACTTCTAAGACTTTGAGTATTTGTTAGGCAGTTGCTTCTTACAGAAATATTTCGTAATATTCGATATTTATTTTTTCGAAATTTTCTTCGTTGTTTATGGTTTTATTATTTTATGAGTTACCATATTTAATTTTGAGGTATTGGCAATTGCTGCATTTGTGTAAGCAAATTTTAACTTCAGTTTTAGTATTGCCATAGTATCAGTGAAAACCTGTAATATTCGCTACATTTTATTGTAAATAAAAAGTCGGACGTGTAACGCTCAGCAACATGCAAGAAGGGTTACAATCATCATTACCTTTAGATAACTGCTTATTATTTCTGTAGTAATCACTTTTGGTCATGCATTCACGTAGGGATACTTAAAAATGAAACTGATATCAGGTATTTTTTCAATGTTCGTGAAAATTATTCCTTGTTTAAAAATACTACATTTTTTGTAGAAGCTAAATATCAAAAAAGAGTTATGCAGGAAAATACTTTATATTGTTTGATTGATTTAACGTATGGTTAAGGTAACTTGTCCAAAACAAAATGGCCACCAGTGAAAAAATGATGCTATTACTAAAATGTAGTCTGGTGGTCTTTTGGCATAATACACAAACAAATTACTGTTATATAAGCTTTTAGAACCTGTTTTAGTGTGTTTTGTTGCAAATATTGTTAAAACATGTCATTTCAGTTCTTGGGTTACTTACATGAAAACAACAGTTGAGATATACATTGTCATATTTATCATACGATTGTATAGTGATCACTAGTGTCTTGTCTCGTATATTACAATGTAAATATTTTAGCTCTTATCTAAGTTTCTGAAAAATGCTAGAACGGACAAAGTGTGAATGAGTGTCATACAGATTGATACACTACATGTTGATAACAGATCTTGGTTGTTTTATTAGGTAAGGTATGTTTTGTATTGAATTGACTTATTAAATTAAAAAAAATGTAGATTACAGAAAGTCTAAATAAAGTCACAAAGTATGCAAGTGCTGACACATTCCCAAGTTCGGAGTCGCATTGGCGCAATGGTAACGCGTTCGTCTCGGGAACGAAGGGTCCGATGTTCGATCCCCACAAGTGCCACGACAGTAGTACTCTTGGGCCAGACACACATATTTACACATGGTCGTTTTCTCTCTTCGAGATTGATTTGATGTGGAGTGTGTCTAAAGAACGATTAATCAAGTTCGCAAGCATCGGCGAGAAAAAAATAACTTAGTATGGATTAATTTACATGTCTAAACAGTAGTAATTTGATACAAAATTGTAACATACTTTTGTAACAAGCCGGTGACTAATATCAAATAAACAATTTGTTCGAAGTTATAGACGTTATACATTAATCACCAATACTTTAAAAAAATAAATATGAATTATGTAATTTGACGTACTTGAACTTGTTTTAATTAACACAGCTGAATTTTTACATGACGGTCCGTGATGTCAGGAAAAAATTGACATATGCTTTGATGTCAGAGTTTGAGATGCTGAATGTCAACTCCTGCATTTAGTCTCAAGTCAAGTTTAGTTCTAACTTGAATGAAAAAATGGATGCTCAACAAATATTTTACTGATGTGCTCACTTTTCATGATCTGCACTGAAACTCACTTGTCTTAGAAAACTAGGAAACTGACTTGAATATATAAACGCCGGTGCATGTCAAATGAACTACACTATACAATTATAGACTAATTTTGAGGTCAATACATAGTTTTGCGGACCTGTTAAAAGTGATACTGACCGAGGACGAAGTCCGAGGTCAATATCATTTTTTAACAGGTCCGCAAAACTATGTATTGACCGAAATATTTGTCTATAATCATTATATCGTATACCTCATAAAGAGTTGTGAAAATCATACGAAAATATAACAGAAATGACGTCTTAAAATCAGTGCAGGTCTACACATCATTTCCAGGTCTACACATACTTTTGCAGACCCGGCACGTGAGCGCTATCGGCCAATCATGATTAAGTATTTATGACAGGTATAGGATATAAGAACTTGTTTCGCATATTTAGGCCACACTAATGTGTGCTGGTCATGTAACAATTAGTGTAGCCTCGCCACAAGACCAGATGATAATCTATTTTATTAAACTCCAAACAAAATACTTTCAGCCTTTTATTCTAACAGGGCTCGATCATCTACAATTTTGGCAGCAAAGAGAGTTAATTGAGTGAGAAATTATGATGCCAGTCTACAGTTAGTGCTGAAAACGTGACTTTCCTAAAAACTGGTATTCAATTATTGTAATTAAAGTCACAGCGATTGTTTACAACAGTATTTAAATAGTTTTTAAACAATCCGCCTTCATTACTTTTTATCATACTTGTCTAGATTTTGCAAAGTTGGAAGCATTTAAATGAAGTTAAATGTCAACTTACAATGTCAGAGCAACTTAAACGAAACTTGCTGATTAAGCATAGTACTCAAATTACAAGGTTAGTTCAACAACAAAAAACGTTTGTTGCATTTTCAAATTTTAAATTTTGAATATTTTTGATATACGAATTAAGTACAATCTGTTTACATTTGGTTGATTTGCTCATTCAGATAAAAAATCATAAATATGCTCAAGTGTTAGTACATTAATTATCTTGTTTTTTTATTATTTTTCTCTTCATTTCTAATTTGTATAAAAGTTCAGTAGTCTTAGTCATACATGTACAACTGTACCATCCTTTAATAGTAGCATATATGTCAAATGGTATTACAGAGTCAGTATTCACTTATAACATTTAACAAAAACCTTTGTAGAGAATTAAGTCGTGATTTGGTGAGGGTCGTCTTGTGGATCCTGAGGGTGTGGATAGGAGGAAAAGGAGGAGGCTTCGTAGACGTCAGTATATATCGCAAGTATGATGATAACATGATACCAGCATACATATATATGCACTATGTCAGTAGCTTAAACACACTACCTTCACATTAAAACCGCTACCTAAACATTCAGATATCAAAAGAGTAAATTAGTGACTTTCAAATGTACCTAGTAGATTGGTCCATAAAAATATTGGAATTTAAATGTAAATGCATGTTTCCAATTTGTTTCATACACAGCGAATAAAAAGATTTTGGGGAATCTTGAGACAGGCCAGAGCTGACTTCTGGATAGATCATTTCAAAGTAAGAATACATTCAAACACATAGAATATGTAGTACAATAACTGTTAATTAATATTTTATTAACCCACAATAAGATGAGAGTTGAATGTAGTTATTTAGATTTGTAAATCCATCAGTACATATACAGGAAACTAGAGACAACAAATTTTCAGAAAGAACGAATTAATCTATTGTACATATGAGCAAATACAAAATGATTTAAACAACAAGAAAAAGTCTTGGGAAAATTTAAATTGAAAGAATCAAAACCCCGACATCTGTATAACGTTGGTTTCCGACGTTGGAACGATGTCGGCTTGAGGTCGTAATTTTAAAAGACTGTAATCCCCGGAAATAATTTTATTAAATCGTGTGATCTAATTGATAACTGCATCTGCGTTGAAGTTCTTGTGATTTTTTATTATCAAACTACTCCCCTTTTAATTGCCCCTTAAAATATTTTCAATAGTTGGCGCTGCGATATGCGGGAAATAGGTGGCGCATTTTCAACGGATGTATCCATTTTACCTTTGAAAAGCTTTCACCTGGCATTTAGTCACTAACGTACTACGGAACTTCATATTTGCTATCACATCTCTTCAAGTGCTCGGAAAATATAAGATTCTTATTTCGAATATTTGAATTGCGTGTGCAATAACTAGATCTATAGCTTTTCAAGTCAAATGTTGGCGGAAAGTGAAAGACAGCAAACCGGCGAAGGAGTTTCGATCTCAATTGAACAAAGAAGCTATCCAGCATTTTGAAAAGGTACATGTAAGATGAAAATGGATTTGATTTCTTTATAGTTTATCTACATTAAGTACAAACGATACCTGTTTGCTTGACCATGCATTGTTGACGTAACGATCGATTAAACAGAAATCGTCCGTACCCCACCCACTACATTATCTCAATGCGCGGGTATAAGCATTTACATACTTTTAATTGAGATAATATTTTTCATTAATTATTTCTATCTTACGTTGATATTGTTTACAATGTTGCAGCCCAATTGTTGTGCGTCGGCTATACAACGATTCCCACTTGTATTTAAAATATCACGTGACATTCATTACGCAGTGTATGTCGAATAAATTGAAATTCACTTCCTCCTAAAAAACGGACATTAAGTCGATACTTCTCGATACTACGCTTACAAAAATATTCGAGGATATTTTTTTAATTGTTCCTAATCTCAGAAACGTCGAATATTAAAATGAAAACGAGGTGTCCTGCCATAAAAACTGACCAGGGAGTCCTTACTCTGACGCATATATATCATAAAAGTGTGCATATTGTCGAAAAGAATTTTTCATAATCTACTATATGGTCCTGTTCATTTAAAATGTAGTATGTATCTTTAGATTTAAAGTATTAAGATCAACAGCCAATATGAAGACAAAGTCACAGAAAACGTCTAAAACATTGATTAATATCGGCCGGAAGGTCAAATCCATCGATTCGGCATGAGATATGTGAATAGTTCAACTAGTTTTTTGTATTAGTTGTTAAAGGTAAAACAAAATGATATAGTCTTAGTGATGAACAAGTTATTACTGTAACAGTATTTCCTTTGACAAGTAAAAAGTTTAAATATTGACTTCTTTTGAAAATATGGACATTAAGTCGATCATTCTCGTTACATGTTCCTAATTTAAGATAAAAATGTGTCAACGGTCGAAACGTTATTAAGAAGATGAGAACTATAGTTTCAAACTTGACTATCAAAAGTTATGACGTCTTGTAGTTTTAGGTAGAGTCGAAATACAATTTGTCTTAATCTACTATATATTTCATGGTTTGGCGAATCATTTAAAATCTAGTATTTGCACCTTCAAGAAAAAGTATTAAAATAAACAGTAAACAGACAGTATGAAGAAACGTCCAAAGCATTCGCCTAATATCGGTCGAAAGGTCGAATCATTCCATTTGGCATGAAAACTAGTTTTAAATATAAGTTGTTAAAGTTATAACAGAATAATATAGTCTTAGTGACGAATTAATTAATTATGTAACAGCATTTCGTTTTATAAGTAAAATTGTTAAATTTTGAAAACACAATATTCACTTCTTCTCAAAATACTGACAAGTCGATCTTTCTACATAATTATATTGCTACACAGCATGTCCGAGGATGTTGTTTTAAGATAAAACAGAACGATATAATGCAAATGATGAAGAAATTAATACTGTAACAACATTCCTTGCGCAAGTAAAAAGGATAAATTTTGAAAAATATCAATTTCTAAACACCATGTTCACTTCTTCTCAAAATACGGACATTATGTCGATCTTTCTCGTATATTGCTACACGTAAAAAGCATGTCCGATGGTGTTTTTCAGGATTGTACCTGATAGAAGATAAATATGTGTCAACGGTCGAAACGTTTCGATGTCATATCGATTAAAAAGTTGAGAAATATAGTTTCACACAATGCTATCAAAAATGTATTTTAATCTAAGCTAGAGTAAATGTCAGGTTTTCTCCCTGACATATACAAAGGTCCATATCATTTGAAAATTCGTATTAAATCCTTGTACTTAAAGTTTTATCATCAAGAACCATTGTTAAGACAAAGTCACAGAAAACGCCAAAAGCAGTCAAAAGGTCAAATCCTTTCATTCAAACGAGGTTTCCTGGCATGAAAACTGATGAGAGAGTCGTAAATCTGGCGCGTATATGTCATAAAAGTGGGCATATGGTCAAAATACAATTTGTCTAATTCTATTATATATTTCATGGTGTGATTTCTACAAAGGTTCTGATCATTTGAAATCTGGTATTAATCCTAAGATTTAAAGAATTAAAATCAACAGCCATTATGAAGACAAGGTCACAAAAACGTCTTAATCATTTGAATAAGGGTAAAACGGAATTAAATAGTCGTAATGATGAAGATATTAATACTGTAACATCATTTCCTTTAACAAATTAAAAGGTTAAATTGGAAAAATTGCAACGTTAAAACACAGTAATCACCTCTACTCAAAATACGAAAATTAAGTCGATTTTTCTCGTATATTGCTACACGTACAAAACATGTCCGAGGATGTTGTTTCCGGATTGTTGCTAATATGAGATAAAGATTTGTACTACGACTTTACCTTTAACAACTAATATAAATATAAAATTGCATGTAGTTGAGAAAATCACAGATTATATGCCGTATCGAAAGATTCCACATTTCAACCGATATTATTCAAATGATTAAGACGTTTTATGTGACTTAGTTTTCATAATGGCTGTTGATTTTAATTCTTTAAATAATCGGCGGATAAATATTTTTTCCGTTGGTTAAGCGGAGCGAATTAGGCGGGAAATATTTTTCTTGAATATGTATAGATCTTTTGCTGTATAGACCAATCAAAATCTTGCTTTGTTGGTATTCGTAGTAATGCGAGTTATGCGAGTCAACGTGTTGAAGGATTTGAATTGTATGGTCATTCAGCTTTGGGCATCAATGCTTACAGACATATTTGTTATTCAGAATATACATGTTTATAAAGACTATTACTACTCTGAGGCAAATCGCGAGGCAGAGTACATTTGTCCTCGGACACTGTATTATAAATTGGTTTAGCCGGTTTTAAGGCATAGAAATGTTTTGGATGTAGGAGGAAAGTGAAAGAGCTTATTATTTGTCGAAGATTTTCTGGAATATCTTTTCATATTTTACACTTAATTGAAAGCAAGTGGGCTAATTTAACGGTAGATCGGTTCGCTTCAAATCATAATGGTAAATTAACCTATATTTTCTTCCCAGTTGTTAAGATGTGGATAAAAAGGCGACAAATTGGGTTGGTTTGTTCCGCCCTTGTTAGCGGTGTTTATATTTTACCGTTATGGTTTTCGGCAACATTTTGGCAGTTGTGCGTGAGTGGTAGATTTATCTCCAATGTTGTAGATCACAAATAAAGAAAATTACACTCAATGTTAAAATGGTGCAAGTATTTTCGGAACTTGCATTAAAAATAAATTTGTTAAGGCGTTGCTGCCTTTATAATTGCTAGACATATATAATTATATGTTGTGGCTGCCAAATCTTGATAATATGTGATACATGCATATCATTTTGTACTGTAAATAATTATTCGGTGATGATATTAATTTACCATGTATGAAGGCTGACAAGCCAATATAATATGTGATACATGATGTATGGAGGCTGATAAGCCATGATAATAGATGTATGTGATACATGCAATGTAAATACATGTAATGATAATGTGATGGTATTAATATACCATGCATGGAGGCTGACAAGCCATGATAATATGTGATACGTGCTATGTAAATAATTATTTTGTGATGGTATTATTATACTAAGTTTAATTAACGCACCTTATATAGTTTATGATATTATTGCCATGGCTGCATCTTAAATTGCTTTGATAAGTTGAAAATGTCGTGTTTGGAGGCAAACAAGCCAAGATTAAATGTGCAATATATAGGTTATGTGCGCGGCTGCTTCTATTATTACTTTGATCAATTTAATATTCCATGGATGGAGGCTGACAAGCCATGATACTATGCGAGGAGAAATAATAATTATAAACAGTATTAGTATATGAATGTATGCTAACGTTCAAATATGTTTTTTCAGTTATTGTCGGATCGGACGATATAGATGATTTACCCGATAGTGTGGTATTATTGGTCGATAAGGTGACCTGGATCCCAGAACTATTGAAGGATGCTCGAGCCGACAGTACCACCAAATGTAATAACAGAGGTTTTATTCGGTTTGAGTAATTCTTTGGGAGCAAAGGACATCTTTCCGGTCAAGCCATTCATTTTCTGTATATAGCTGTGTTCAGTTGTTTAATATTCAAATTCATTCATGGCTGTGTTGAAATTATATTATAGTGTTATATAGAGGCACGATTATATGTCATCGCCAACCGATTGAATGCTAGTTAAAATCTATAAGAAGCTGATATCTATCAGCTTTTTACGAAAACTGTAAAGAAAGAATCAGTGACTTGTGAACTGTTGTTTTGAAAACAGTATCAAGAATCAGATAATTATATGAGCTATGTTAGCGTATGCATGTGGGGTTTGAGAAGTGAGGAATCGTTCAGATATGGTATTTCAGTTTACAATTTACAGGGAAGAATATTGATTCTGATTTTGATAATCACATATTTTGTGGAATTTGCAAATGCAAAAATGAATACAGGTTAATGGACATTGGAAAACCATATCATATACAGATAGTAGTTTTCATTGAAACATTTCAAGATTATGTGTCAGATATTTCAATTCTCTGAGCTCAGGGGGCGCAACTGTAGCCGCAAATAACGTATTAAAGACCTTTATAAGAGGCATGGTAGGTGGCGCAGTGAAAATGCTAAAGATGGTTATATCAAGGATTTAGTGTCCCATAGAATTTTGGTTTATAAACCTGAAATTACATTTCATGTTCATGATTTTATTTTATAAATTATACATTTCCCGTTCTTTTAATTCAGCTTGCCCAAGTGCTCACTACAATAAATACTATATTGAAAACAAATGGCTTCGTGTTATTCTTCTTTGAACAAAGAATCTATGTAGGTTTAAGGAAATATTTTTTCCGTCGGTTAAGCGGAGCGAATTAGGCGGGAAATATTTTCCTTGAACAGGTATAGATCGTTTGTTGTATAGACCAATCAAAATCTTGTTTTGTTGGTATTCGTAGTAACGCGAGTTATGCGAGTCAACGTGTTGAAGGATTTGAATTGTATGGTCATTCAGCTTTGGGCATCAATGCTTACAGACATATTTGTTATTCAGAATATACATGTTTATAAAGACTATTACTACTCTGAGGCAAATCGCGAGGCAGAGTACATTTGTCCTCACGGACACTGTATTATAAATTGGTTTAGCCGGTTTTAGTGCTGCAAATTCCTTGCAGTATTGAGAGAGGGACCGGGGCACAAAATACCACATTTTGTATCATATATCAAAATGACCGCTAGGGTCTGTAGTTTCTGAAACTGCTTGTTGCAGTTGCCAAATCCGTGCCGCAACATGAATATCTGGGTGTAACGTACCTTACCCATAAAAATCTTAAAACAAAAGAAAAGAAATTTGATAATAACAATTCCATATTATAATTGCTTAAATATATTTTGGTTACTGATACCTATAAACTATTTTGTTTCAATATTACGTTACATGTACATGTATATGCATAGTAGTGCATACGGATTGAGTTCACTGCACTGTTTATACAGTTGCGTATTAATGCATTACGATGTCGTCATAATATATTCATGAGTCTCGGAATTTGTCTTCTTCTTTGCAAGAAGGGTAGTTAATATGACATATGCTCACATTGCTGTGAGGTGAAAGATGGCTCCAATGATATATTGACTGACATGTTTCATATATGTTTAATGTTCTGTTGTAAAATGATTTATGTTTTGCCAGTATTTGATTTTTGCGTGTTAACGAAATGGATATGATGATCATTGTCAGACTTAGAAACATTGTAAGCTTGTCCAAATGCTGACTACAATATATACTATATTGAAAACAAATTGCTTTCTGTTATTCTTCTTTGAACATAGAACAAAGACTCTATGTAGGTTTAAGGAAATACTAGATTTCAAATGATCTGGACCTTTGTAGAATTGAAATCATGAAATATTTAGTAAATTAAGACAAATTGTATTTTGACCATATGCCCACTTTTATGACATATACGCGCCAATATTACGACTCTCTGGTCAGTTTCAATCCCAGGAAACCTCATTTGAATGAAAGGATTTGACCGGTTGACCGCTTTTGGCGTTTTCTGCGACTTTGTCTTAATAATGGCTCTTGATGATACAAGCAGCCTAAAAAACTGGTAATTTAAACAGCATATCAGCTAGTTATACTCATAATGAAACCAATGATCATTTTAGCTCTACTGCTATATATCCGTAAAAAATCATTGAAGTTGAACATGCTGATAATATGCACGTCCTTTTGATTATGAAATAGTGCATCAAGTTTCACAACTGCATTCCAGTCAGTTGTTCCTGAGAAAGAGCCTAGACAAGAATGTGTGACGGACAGAGATCATTACCATATCCCCTGGTTTCGGGATAATAAATCTAAGGTAGGATATCACTCTGGTCCTAAGCGATGGATAAGTTAACAGTATTGCTCAGAAAATGACACGTTCATATACAAGCTACCTGGAGCTATGGCAGTAAAACAACATTTGATTTCATACAGGGAGGGTGGAGGAATTTAGCACTGATTAATTTAGCACCAAGTGTCACGTTAGCACATTCGGTTCTTACCAATACAACACAGGTCCAATCCCCATCCTGGGAAGTATGCAAGATGGTAAGATGGTACACATGTACGTGGTCATAAGATTGGACAGATGGGTTTCCCTGGTTTCCTCCCACAGTAAGACCACCATACACCAACAAGTGCAGGCAATTCAAAAGCGCTTACGTTTGTTGCTAATTGTACCTTGTAACTTTAAATGAATATTATTATATAACCGTCATTATCATTATAACTGTTGAAAGAACACATACAAGATTTTCCCGCATATAATGTATTACAAAAGCTGAAGATTGAGCAGATATACAATTATACTTTATAAAATGGTCCAGAGAATGAACACAACTGTAAATTTTAATACCCTACTGTCCTGAAATGTGAAAAAGTTTGACAAGTTAAAATTTTACTGGCAACAATCCAAATATTTTGTATGAATACAGTCTTCAGTAGTTATGAACTGATGATGATGCTGATGCTGATGAGGTTAAGGTTTCTGTGCTTGTTTCACTATCTATGCATGTACAAGGTTAAACTGACGTCTAGCACTATTTAAGATCATTTCTATGCACATATTAAGGGAAAGCTATCTCTTTATAACATGAAATGCTGTACAGCAGTTAACAAAGAAAATTCAAGCAACAAAAAACAAACTATAGAAGTTTTTTTTAAATGCTACAACTCACAAAAGAACAAATTTGAATTGCAACTTCCCTTGCCTTACTTAATTTTGCTATATGTCCAACTTGCCTAGTCTTTACATATTTGGTTTATGTAATCTTTTTCAAAAAATCTAGCAACTGTAAAAGAGTACCAGTTCAAAGTAGACCATAACTAGACTGCATGGACTGGTTGAAAGAGTCAGACCATTGTCTACACCAGTTAAAAAATCATAGCCTGCACTCGTTCAAAAAGAAGACATGGTCTATATTGATTGGAAAAGGTAGATCATAGTCTACAACAGTTACAAAAAGTGGATCATGGTCAATATTGGTTGGAAAAGGTAGATCATGGTTCAAAGCAGCTACAAAATGTAGAAATGGGACAAGGTTTATTTTACAACCAACCTGTAGTTTGACCAAAAGGATACATCTGAGCTAAGAAATGAAAGCTTCTTTCTATGTAGAACCCAGACATAAAATCTTGTCCTTGAATTAGTATGGTCTTACATGTGGAAAATATTTACAACTATTACAGGACATATATCATATCTCTCATCAAATTTTAGTATCCTTACAATACTTTTTTCAAAGCAAACTTCTTTTAAATCTATTGAAAACAAAGGTCTTCACCATAAAACAAATTTAACAATTTATTTGATAAAAAACTATTAACCTGTAACTCCAGAGCATTTTCACTATGGAATTGCCATTTGCAATGGCTTCATTCAAGAGTAACGTGACATACCGGACATAAAGACCAGCAGGGGGGAAATCTTGCAATACTAAGCTATCATGGAAAAACCTGTGAATAAAGAGAACGTTGAGAACAAAGATCCTGTAATTTAACAAATACAGTCAAACCTGTGTTAAAGATCACCCTGCAAATAAAGACAAGCAGGGTGAAAATCAAGCACTGTTAAAATATTGTGAAGATACATTGTACATGTGAATAAAGACTACTTCAGAACGAAGACTGCTTTAGCTTCTTCCCGAGAGTGGTCTTTGTTCACATGTTTGACTGTACCCTATTCATAAACTTAATGACATTCTACAGAAACCGTTACGATTAAATCCTATTTTGTAAGGATTTATCAAAGCTAGTATTAATATGTGATTAAACAAGAACTAAGCTATGTTAATGAGTTAAACAAATATTTAAGTAAGAAAAACTAAATTAACTAAAAGTAAATTAACTAAAAGATAATAAGTGCATTTATAAAACATACAAAAAAGTATGCAAACAAAACAAAATCTCTGACGTTAAGAGAAATACCCTTCGTCACTTCGTTGTGCGATGAAATATTTATCAGTTACAATAATAAAATCATGGAAAATTCTCAAAAATGAATAAAAGTATATTTAAGCTACTGCTTTCACATTACATGTAAAACATAGTGAAGTATTTTTATCTCAAAATTGGTTATGTCAAATTCCTGCTTATCTCAAAATCATTTGCTTGTCCTGACAACGTATTTTCAAGTTCGACTGTTAAAGTCAAATTCCTTTTTAGTCAAACATTTTCAACTGACTTCAACTTAATAACGGCCGACTGCTGTATCGTAAACAAAGAAGAAAACTATTGGGTTAACTGTTAAAATAATTTAAAGGCAACTGCATTAGCCGGAGCTGTTTAACTGTTTACGACCATTAAAAACCGTATGTACTGTCAGAAATGTCAAAATCACTATATGGAAAACCTGATTCTAACCCTCCATGCTCTAAATTGCAATCATTACTGACCGTTCCATTTCTGTGATTATATTACTTTATTAAACTGTCTCAAATTTAAATGACGTAACCAATCAGAAACGACATTACATCTGTAGTGAGTTAGAAAATGACAATAAGATACATAAGCCATAATGGCCCTATATCGCTCACATGAGTACCAGTGCATCTGTTGCTAAGGAAGTCAGTGGTTGCTTGGTCAGTTAGTTGTTGCTATAGGAACTCATTGGAAGCTAAGTTTCTCCTATAACTATATATAAAGGCAAGGGACTCCATCGCAGGCATGGTCACTTTTGACCCAAGGGGCATGATTTGAACAAACTTAATAGAGGACCACTAGACACTGTTAGGCGTACTAACCAACTATCTAAGCTGTAGGCCTTGTTGTTTTGGAGTAAAGGGTCTTTAAAGTTTTCCTTTACCCAGCGATTCCCCAGACATGGTCAATTTTGACCCTATGGGCATGATTTTCAGGGGCGTGAAAGTCCGCTAGACACTGTGATTTCGGAGAGGAAGATTTTTAAAGGTTTTCCTCTATATGTATCTGTAAAACAAGTGACCCCCTTGGCAGAGCTAATACTGACCTGACGGGCATGATTTGGACAAGCTTGGTAGAGGTCCGATAGACAATGCTATATACTAAGTATGTTATTTCTAGGCTTTGCGGTTTTGGTATAGAAACCTATGTAAAATAATTTGACCCCCCAGGTGATTTGAACAATTTCGGTCGAGGTCTACTAGGCAATGCTACACTCATGCCAAATATTTAAGCTCTAGGCCTTGTGGTTTCAGATAAGTTTTGTTGTTCTGCATGAAGTAAAGTTCTTTGAACACCTTTGGTACAGCTTTATGCAAGAAACATCCATTCATTAAGTTTCATTAACATTGACCCAGTGGTTTCAGAGGAGATGTCGTTTGAAGCAAAATGTTGACGGACGATGTACGACGGACAATCATCCATCCTAAAAGCTCACCCTGACACAAAGTGCCAGGTCAGCTAAAAATACATTTATATAGTTACGGTCATGCACCTCAGTGACTTACGCTAAATGGTTATACTGGGATATTCAAAAGTGTTTATAACGCTTTCAAATTTGGTAGTGTACAATTTCAAAAATAGAGATATACTTTACAGGAATTTATACTTGGACCTTTTTATCTGACTAGAAATAAAATATGGTATTTTCACAGAGTCTGAAGAACCAGAATCTGACAGTGAGCAGCTTCAAGATAAGATTTTATCAAACGAATAATGAATTATTAACTTTTTAATAAATGAAATCTGATATTTGCTGTAAACTAGCTTCCATACTTCCTGCCAACTACAGAGAAGTATCTACTAACAAGAGCTTTCCCTCACAAGTGACAAATGCCAACGAAAGAGATGCCTCACAGTCTGTGCCCTCTTTATGTGCTCAACAATTGTGCCATGTAATTTTAAAATCCTTCAATGCATGACAGAGTTACCATTCATACAGTATTCCATTACTTTAAACTCTAAGTGTGACCTTGGCCTTTGAGGTATGGACGTAGGTCTTCCACGTGGCACATTGTCTTCATGTGTTGAACATTTGTGCTAAGTTATTTTAAAATCAATCAATGCATGACAAAGTTACAGTCCGGACAGAAATGTATGCATATATACAGGATTCCATTACCTATAAACTCTAAGTGTGACCTTTGAGGTAGGGACGTGGGTCTTGCACGCGACACGTCGGCTTGATGTGTTGAACAATTTGTGCCAAGTAATTTCAAAATCAATCAATGCAAGACAAAAATATAGTCCGGACAAAAATGTGTGCATATATACAGGATTCTATTACCTTCAAACTCTAAGTGTGACCTTGACCTTTAAGGTAGTGACGTGAGCTTTGTACGCGACACATTGTCTTGATGTGCTGAACATTTGTGCAGAGTTATTTCAAAATCAATCAATGCTTGACAAAGTTACAATCCAGACACGAATGTGTGCACATATACAGGATTCCATTACCTTCAAATCCTAAGTGTGACCTTGACCTTTGCGGTAGGGACGTGGGTCCTGCACGCGACACATTGTCTTGATGTGGTTAACATTTGTGCTGAGTTATTTCAAAATCCTTTAATGCACCCGGACACACGAAAAATGTACACCGGAATCAGAGACAGACGGACAGACGAACAGACGAACGGACGGTGCGATTTTAATATGCCACAATTCGAGGGCTTGAAAATAATGATAGCAGACGTTGAAGAGACATTGCGCATTTACTTCCTGCAACACAAAAACCAACCACGGAAAATCAACTATATTTTCCTTTAACCTTCTACAGTTAATAATAAAAACAAAACAAGGAATTGTTGCAGCTTTATATACTGCCAACATTTGTCGCAAAGCAGAACTTGCTAAACAAGAGGGCCAAAATGGCCCTACATTGCTCACCTGGCTACTTTACTATTTGGTATAATACGAAGTCAACAACTATGTCGCAGAAAATAAAGTAAAAACACAGAAACTGTAGCTCTAAAACAGAAAAGTAGGTCAAAACGACGGGGCCAATTTTGAACTAGAGGCAAAGAACAGTTTGTTTGAAGAGGACCACTGGACAATGCTACATACGAAATATCTAAACTCTAGAACATGCGCTTATGGAGAAGATTTCCCAAACATTTTGCTATATACGTATATTAAATGATCAACCCCAGGATGCGGCCAATTGTGACTACAGGGGCATAAAATAAACAATCTTGGCAACGAACCATTAGGTCATGCTACATACCAAATATTTAAGCTCTAGGCCATTTGATATTAAACAAGAAGATTTTTAAAGAATTTACTTATACAAGTCTATAAAACACACAGTGACCCCTGGGGCTGGGCCAATCTATACACAAAAGTCATGCTTTGAACGAACTTCATAAAGGACCTTCAAACAATGCTACATTGTACACACTGAATATCTAAGCTCTTGACCTTATAGTTTCTGACAAGGAGATTTTTAAATTCAACTCTATATTTCTATGTAAAACGGATGACCCCTACGGTTGGACCAATTCTGACCCTGGGGACATAAGTTTAAGTTGAGCAATCTTGATAGAGGTCAACTAAACAATGCCACACACCCAATATCTAAGCTCTAGGCTTTGCATTTAAGAGAAACTGATTTTCTAATGCTTTATCTATTTTTTGCCATAGCAACCAGAGTTTTGCATGGAATGGAATTTTTTGAACACTTTTGGCGATGCTTCATGCAGGAAACACCTCTGCCAAGTTTCATCAACATTTGTCTAGTGGTAACAGGGATGTCTTTTGAACGAAACAGTGGACAAACGGGCAGATGACAGACGGCCAGTGGTCACAATAGCTCATCTAGACACTTTGTAGCAGGTGAGCTAAAACAAGTAGGTTTTTTTCTTCTGTCTTCAACATTAATATTTATTTATTTCAGTTTGCTTAAAACTTATTATGGTAGTTAAATTTTTTGAGGACAAAACGGTTGCTATAGATAAAATTACAAGATACTTTAATGTTTGATAGTCACGTTTGAAGCTATATTTCTCATTTTTTAGTCCATATGAAATCGAAACGTTTCGACCGTTGATACCTCTTATATTAGGAACAATCCTGCAAACATCTTCGAACAAGCTTTGTTTTTGTAGCTATATATGAAAAAGATCGACTTAATGTCTGTATATTGAGAAGAAATAAAAATGCCACTTTTTAAAATTCAACCATATTACTTGCCATAGGATATGAGGTTACAGTATTAATTTCGTAATTACCCTAACCCTAACCTTAAAAAATCATTGGAATAACACCAGGTATTCGTACAATTGATTACGTTTAATCCATTTATTTTAATATATTAAAGATTGTCTTTGGATTACACCAGGTATACGAATAATAGGTTGTTGAATAATCGGGGCCAATATGTAGTTGAGAAAATCACAGAGCTCATGACAAATCGAAATATTCGACCTTTCGACAGAAATAATTGAAATATTTTCGACTTGTTCTGTGACTTTGTCTTCATATTGGATGTTGATTTTAACACTTTAAATATAACGTTAGATACTAGATTTCAAATGAACAGGACCTTGGTATTCGCTAAACCATGAATTATGCAGTAGATTAAGGCAAATTATATTTCGACAATATGCACACTTTTATGACTTATATGCGAGTTATGACTTTCTAGTCAGTTTTAATGACAAGACACCTTGTTTGAATCTATAGATTCGACCTTTTGACTGTTTTGGTAGTTTTTGTGAGGTTTTCTTAACAATGGCTCTTGATTTTAAGACTTTAAATCTGAGGATAAATACGAGATCAATTATATTTCTACCTTAAGCGCACTTTTGTGACATATATTCCCAAGGCTTCCTATTGCACAGTTTTAAAATATGAATATATAATTTTTCATAAGGCAAAGAATAATGTTCCGTCTGCTTATATAGGCGAAAACAAAACTTTTATTCTAGTTTTAACTACAAAACATATATTTGATAATCAAGTTTGAAACTATATTTCTAATCTTTTTAATCGATATGAAATCGAAACGTTTCGATCGTTGACACGTCTTCATCTTATATTAGGAACAATCTAAAACACCCTCCGAGACAGATTGACTAAATGTCCTGATTTTGAGAAGAAGTGAATATTGTGTTCAGAAATTTCCATCGTTTACGTTGTTAATAATTTGGACCCTTTTACCCTTCCAAACATTTGATTATTTATTATCAGAAACATTTATTATTTCTTCCATGTCTCTGTTCCATGATAATTATTTTTAAAATGGACTTAATATAATAATTTGCAAGTTACATTTTGTAATTAGTAAAGTCGTGTTTATTTTGCCGGTCAGTATAAAATACGAACAGTAATAATAAAAAACCACACTGATTGTATAATAGCATACATTACATAAATGTAGCTGAGCAAATGGTGATTTTTTAGCATCGTTATAACGGGTATACAAGAAACTTCAAAGAACAGTTGCACTGTCCAATAACGTTTCAATCCTGTAGTCATGAGAAAATGCTGTTAAGGTATGGTATTAATGTCTTCATCACTGAGACTATCGTTCCATATCACCTTTCACAATTAAGATACAAAACTAGTTTAAAAAGCACGGCAATCCTTTCAATCGAATGATTTCGGCATTTCGATCGATTTTGTTGAAATACTTATGACGTTTTCTGTGACTTTGTCTTAAAAATGGTTCCTTTATCTATTTCATTTAAAGACATAAAATATTACAATAAATATGTTATTTTTAAGGGCCAGTGCATTTTTATTCGACAAACAGAGGAGAAAGCAGATTGTCATTTCATTTCTATACCATTCCTTGATCAACGCTTGAGAAAGCTCATTTACGTTGAACTTGCAAACGTCTATCTAGCTCATCCCAGACATGCTCAATCGGAGACATGTCTTGGGATAACGCTAGCCACACTAGCGTGGGAATTCCATTTGTTGCGAGAAAACCTGTTGTTAAACGAGCTGTATGGGTGGGAGCATTATCTTGTTGCAATATTCCTCCTCTGAAATTACGCTGCATAAACGGAAAAACAACAGGGCGTAACACATTGTCTATATATCGTCTAGCATTCAGATTACCATGGAGAATGACAAGATCCGTTTTGTGGAACTGTGAAATCCCAGCCCACACATAACGCTACCCCACCTCTACGATTTACCATCTGTACACAATTATCGGCGAACCTCTCACCTGCCGCACGATACACCCGCACACGTCTATCACAGTTCTGAACATTGAACTTCGATTCATCTGAAAAGAGGACTGTTCCCCCATTGCCGACGGGTCCTACGATGGTGTCTACGAGACCAGGCAAGTCTCGCTGTTTTGTGTCTGTCGGTCAAAATATGCCCCTTCTTTGGTCTATGGCAACGCAAACCAACATCACGCAACCTACGCCGGACAGTTCGGGCATGGATTGGCAGCCTGAAATATAAACGTTGTTAAAAGTCTCTAACTGCAATCGATCTTTACATTAAGTTTACCGATCAAAAAGTAAGAAAAAAAGGTCTTAGACTTACCCATTGTTCGTCTTGCACTCTGAGTGGCCGGCCGGAAGCAAAACGTCTGTGTATTCGTCGAAGGTTGGCCTCTTGTCGGTGTGTTGTTATTCGTGGCTGCCCTGACCGATGACGATCCTTAACACTTCCGGTGGCATGGAATCGTGCACGTAGTCGAAATATCGTAGATTGAGCGCAATTGTACTGACGCGCTACGTCGGCAACCCTACTTCCGGCTCTGAGCATACCGAGAGCCTCTGACCGTTCGTGATCGAACAAGCGTGGCATGATGATAAATAAGATAAAAATAAACGTTTTGTGTTTTTCTCATATGCCAGTCAACATGGTACATGTAAATCGGGTTTATATTTGATTACACGGGTAGATGCGTGAACCACGTGCAAATCGTACCTATATAGCTCATGCGTAACCAGTTGCTTACATAGTACAATATTTTCATCGATTTTATTTTATTTAATACCCTTTCATGATAAAAAGGCAAAACTAAAAAAAAATGTTCATTCATTTTCTTTTTGTAAAAATCGCTTTTATAAAGTAAATAACACCCATGAATTTATTTTTATATTTCATTATCACATTTTACTTAGATGTGAGAAAATAACCTAGAATAAGCCTTAAGTTTTCGGTTACATCCTCTCGTCTTTACTTGTTGTATGTATTGTGCAACCTCGATACTTTGAAAACTAACGAATAATCATATGTTCTCATCTTTAGCGAAGCGTTTCGACCGTTGACACACATTTATCACATATTAGGAACAATCCTGATAAACATACTCAGACATGCTTTGTACGTTTAACACTATAACATTCCGTTTTACCAACAACTAATATGTAAAACTAGTTGAGAAAATCACAGATCAGACCGAATCAAAAGATTCGACCTTTCGACCGATATTATTCAACTGCTTTTGACGTTTTCTGTGACTTTGTCTTCATTATGGCTGTTGATTCAGGACCTTTGTATTCGCCTAAGCATGTTATGTACAGTAGATTAAGACAAAATATAACCTTTTTGTCTGTAAAAAGAAATGCTGTTATAGTACTAATTTGTTTATAATTTTGTTTTACCTTTAACAACAAATATGTAAAACTAGTTGAAAAAATCACAGATCTCATGCCGAATCGAAAGATTCGACATTCCGACCGATATCAATCAACTGCTTTAGACGTTTTCTGTGACTGTTTTCATAATAGCTATTGACAAAATACTTTAAATCTAAGGATAAATACTAGATTTCGAATGATCAGGACCGTTGTATTAGCCAAAACATGAAATACATAGTAGATTTAGACGAATTGTATTTCGACCATACGCCTACTTTTATGACATAGAGACACCTCGTTCAACCTCCTTTTCACCGCTTTGGAAGTTTTCTGTGACTTTGTCTTAACAATGGCTATTGATTTTAAGACTTCAAATCTAAGGATTAATACGAGATTTCAAATTATCAGAACCAAACATTTACTCTAGCTAAAGCTGCAAGACATGATAATTTTAGAAAATCAAACTATATTTCGAATTATTTTAATCGATATGAAATCGAAACGATCGACCGTTCGCACAACTTTATCTTATATTAGGAACAATCCTGAAAACAACATCCTTTGACATGCTTTGTACGTTTAGCAATATACGAGAAAGATCTATTTAATTTCCGGATTTTCGGAAGAGGTGATTACTGTATTTAGACATTGCCATTTTTAAAAAATTAACCTTTTCACTATTAAAAAGAAATGCTGTTACAGTATTAACTTCGTCATCACTACAACTATTTCATTCCGTTCTACCTTTAACAACTGCTATATAAAATTAGTTGAGAAAATCACAGATCTTATCCCAAATCGAATTATTTAACCTTTCGACCGATATTATTCAAATATCAATTACTGACAATTATTCAACCTTTTGACCGATAGTATTCAAATATCAATTACTGACAATATCGATGCGATCTCGAACACTAATATCGAATCCATTTGTATTGAGACTTAATTTGAAAACATTAGGTCAATTTTATTTAGTTTCGTTTATCGACCTCCAGACTCGAAGCAGTCATGGATAGAAAATTTTGAAATATTACTTAAAACATATGGCCTAACACAAATGATAGATTCAGTAGTCGGAACGTAACAGTTGTCACACGGAGCGCACGATACACGCACGATGTACGCACGATACACGCACGTTACACGTACACGGTACACGATTCAGAACGATACACGATATGAACGATATACGAGGCGCACCCTGCGCGCTACACGATAGACGGAGTACACGTTATACGATTACTTTTGACTTTTTACAGTTTACTTAAATTTTGATTATTTTTCCACCAAGTCTTTTTGTTTTGATTCTCTTTAACAATTTGTTGTCCTTATAAAGTTTAAAGTTTGCACTGGCGAATACAAAACAATGCAATGTGAAGTCAGCACTTTATTTCTTTTTGCGGAGATGTACCCACTTCATATAACAATTAACGACTGAATAAAACATCGAATCGTATACCGTATAGGCCTATCGTGCACCGGGAATCGTGTATCGTGTATCGTATATCGTGTATAGTATATGGTGCACGTTGCACGATGAATGATACGATATGATACACGATATACGATTGACAAAATACACGATGAGCGCACGCACGTTATACGCACGTTACACGCACTATATACGCAAATGTTGACAACTGTTACGTTCCGACTACTGTACCCCAACAAGAATCACTAAACATTCTTCGACCATTATTGACCATATTTACTCGAACAATACAGAAAATATAACAGAAATTAAGGTTCCGAATTACAGTATATGTGATCATTTTTCGATTTGGTTTACACATTCAATGAGTCACAACTTCAGTGGATCATTTCATAAAACAATTAAATATAGGTGCTTTAAAAGTTTGACCAATGTGCATTTCAGCATGATTTATTAAATATGGGTCTTGATACGGTGGAAATGTACGATGATCCAAACGTTTCATTACAATTATTTTATTATATAATAAATGTGTTCTTAGGAAAGCACGCGCCAATAAAAGAAAAAAGAATAGAAAAAGATATACAACCTCAATGGTTCACGGACGATATTAAATGCGACATTAATTAACGAAACAAATTGCTTAAATATAAATTGTTCGATGAATACAAAATTAAAAGAAATAAAATTTACAGTATGATCAAGAACAGCAAAAAGAACTTTTAAAACGTTGCAATAAACAATGATACATCACCAAGTTATTTATGGAAACATATCAAGACTATATCTGGAAATACGCAATATAAAAACGCGATGCCTACCAGACAAATTTATAATGATAAGCTTATAGAAAACCAATCACAAATATTAAATGTTTTGAATGAACATTTTGTCAATATATCGAATATTATCGAAAAGAAAATGTCTTAAGTATGCTACGTTCAATATTGCCTACATTTCAGCATTTGAAGTGAAGACAAAAATTAATTAATTAAATCCCAGCAAATCAACAGGAATTGATGGTATTGGTCCAAGAATTATAAAGCTCTGTGGTGACTATTACACCAGCCTTAGCTCAAATTATCAATCAGAGCATTCGCATTGAAATATTTCCAAATAAATTAAAAGAGACATGTGTTATACCAATTTTTAAAAAATGGAGATAAACACAACCCAAATAATTATCGACCAATATCGATTTTACCAACTCTGTCTAAAATATTTGAACGACACATTGATTCACAGCTTCAAAGATTTCTTAATTCGACGAACATAATCCATTACACTCAGTCAGGTTTCCGCCAACAACATTCCTGTCTTACTGCTCTGATTCACTTAATAAATACATGGTCAAAAGATATAGATTCTGGGAAGTACGTTGGGGCAGTGTTCCTCGATTTAAGGAAAGCTTCCGACTTAGTCGACCATACAATTCTCTTACATAAACTTGAACTGTATAGAAATCAAGCCATTAAGGAAAATAATGTAACATCTAAGAAACTAGAAGTAACTTCCGGGGTTCCTCAGGGTTCGATCCTAGGACGTCTTCTCTTTCTCTTATACATTAATGGCATCGCCTATGAAATGGACTCAGGTAATATCGACCAATACCCTTTATGAATTTAACTCTGATATACATGTCTTACAGAATAAACTGCAAACAAACTTGAACGCAATTACTGATTGGTGTAAAGTAAACAATATGTCGCTTCATCCTTCAAAAACTAAATGTATGATAAAAACTACGAGCCACAAACTAAGAAGTATAGCTGACTCTGAAATTGAAAATGACTCTGCACAAAAGATTTTTGGTGTTTATATAGACAACGCATTATCATGGAAGTTACAATTAAAAACAGTTTGTTCCAAAATTAATAATAAAAGAGCGCTATTCAAAAGAATAAGTTTTTATCTAAACGCCGATATGAAAATAATGTATTACAATGCATATGTATTATCAACACTTGACCTTTGCTGCACTGTGTGGGGAACAGGAAGTAAGAGCATTAGCTCAATATATAAACTACACATTAGAATGGCGAAATTAGTTCGAAAAAAAGACTCGAATAATTCTAATTCGTCATTATTACTTGAACTTCAAAAAAACAAACGTTTACTGTATCGAAAACTACAAGATAACTTGGTCTTCATAATGACTGTTGATTTTAGTAATTTGAATCTTAGGATAAATACTAGGTTTCAAATAATCCGGACCTTTGTATTCGCAAATGCATAAAATTAAAATATAAAGTAGATTAAGACGATTTGTATTTCGACCATATGCCCACTTTTATGACATATATATGCCAGATGAATCTAAGGAGAGTGGTCTTTGTTCACATGTTTGACTGTACCCTATTCATAAACTTAATGACATTCTACAGAAACCGTTACGATTAAATCCTATTTTGTAAGGATTTATCAAAGCTAGTATTAATATGTGATTAAACAAGAACTAAGCTATGCTAATGAGTTAAACAAATATTTAAGTAAGAAAAACTAAATTAACTAAAAGTAAATTAACTAACAGATAATAAGTGCATTTATAAAACATACAAAAAAGTATGCAAACAAAACAAAATCTCTGACGTTAAGAGAAATACCCTTCGTCACTTCGTTGTGCGATGACATATTTATCAGTTACAATAATAAAATCATGGAAAATTCTCAAAAATGAATAAAAGTATATTTAAGCTACTGCTTTCACATTACATGTAAAACATAGTGAAGTATTTTTATCTCAAAATTGGTTATGTCAAATTCCTGCTTATCTCAAAATCATTTGCTTGTCCTGACAACGTATTTTCAAGTTCGACTGTTAAAGTCAAATTCCTTTTTAGTCAAACATTTTCAACTGACTTCAACTTAATAACGGCCGACTGCTGTATCGTAAACAAAGAAGAAAACTATTGGGTTAACTGTTAAAATAATTTAAAGGCAACTGCATTAGCCGGAGCTGTTTAACTGTTTACGACCATTAAAAACCGTATGTACTGTCAGAAATGTCAAAATCACTATATGGAAAACCTGATTCTAACCCTCCATGCTCTAAATTGCAATCATTACTGACCGTTCCATTTTTGTGATTATATTACTTTATTAAACTGTCTCAAATTTAAATGACGTAACCAATCAGAAACGACAGTACATCTGTAGTGAGTTAGAAAATGACAATAAGATACATAAGCCATAATGGCCCTATATCGCTCACATGAGTACCAGTGCATCTGTTGCTAAGGAAGTCAGTGGTTGCTTGGTCAGTTAGTTGTTGCTATAGGAACTCACTGGAAGCTAAGTTTCTCCTATAACTATATATAAAGGCAAGGGACTCCATCGCAGGCATGGTCACTTTTGACCCAAGGGGCATGATTTGAACAAACTTAATAGAGGACCACTAGACACTGTTAGGCGTACTAACCAACTATCTAAGCTGTAGGCCTTGTTGTTTTTTCCTATACAGTGCGCTCAAAGAATGTCCTAGGGTGTTTCGAAATTATTCCTGATATAAGGGGTCAAATCCTTAGTTTCATCTGGCATATATATGTCATAAAAGTGGGCATATGGTCGAAATACAAATCGTCTTAATCTACTTTATATTTTAATTTTATGCATTTGCGAATACAAAGGTCCGGATTATTTGAAACCTAGTATTTATCCTAAGATTCAAATTACTAAAATCAACAGTCATTATGAAGACCAAGTTATCTTAAAGCTTTTTAAAGTCGTTATAAGATAAAGTCTTAGTGATGAAGACACAATATTCACTTATTCTCAAAATACTGATCTTTCCTGTATTTTCCTATACAGTGCGCTCAAAGAATGTCCTAGGGTGTTTCGAAATTATTCCTGATATAAGGGAAAGATGTGTCAACGGTCGAAACGTTTCAGATTCATACCGAATAAAAAGATAAGAAATATAATTTCAAATTTTGCTGTCAAAATTATGAATTCTTTAGCTAGAATAAATGTTTGTTTTTCGCTTCCTTCCTACGGACATCTATGTCGATATTTCTCGTTTAAGCATGTCGGATGATAATGAAGACAAAGTCACAGTAAACATCCGAAGAATTAAAATAATTTATGTTAGTTATCTTTCCATTCGGCATCAAATCTATTATTTTCTCAGCTAGTTTTAAATATTAGTTGTTAAAGGTAAAACGGAATGATAGTCTTAGTGATGAAGAAATTATTACTGTAGCGCATTTCCTGTTACAAGTATAAAAGTTAAAGTTTGAAAAATGGCAAAGTCTAAACATGACTGTGGTAAGAAATGCACCAGTTTGCTTGGATACACTAGTAAATTTGTTATTAAGGTAGTGGATGTGTAATGAGTACTTCCTGTTTAATGACCATTTGGAATACTTTGGATTTTATAGTTGTACCTATTTTGTACTGTGGCGCAATGGTTAGAGCGTCTGCTCTGAGATCAAGAGGTCCTGAGTTCAATCCCCGTAGGAGCCAAATTTTTTTTTCGTTATTTTTTCTTTTTTAGTAATTAAATTGAATTACACGAAAAATTTTATATCATTTTACAAGATTTGAAAACTGTATCTTAATTTTCCTTTATTTTATCAAGCTGTACAATTATTTGAACATGTAAAAATTGACCTTGCACTTTTTTAAAAGTTCAATATCTCAAAAAGTAGACGGTAAAACATTTTCATTTTTTCTTATGTGTCAGTTCATTAACTACTTATAAAAGTTTTAAAATCAATAGTGATGCCCGTAATCCGAATCTTTTGCTACAGTCTTGTATGTTTACATATGTGATATGTCTCGGGGCAAAATTAGGTAAATTGAATACCCTAGTTTTTCCCATTATTGCATATATTTTGTTACACATGTTAAGCTTGTAGAATTATAATACATGTTTTGTAATTCTACATTGATTGTTATACTTTTTGGAACCTAGAACAAACATAAATGCAAATAAGTACTTGCAAATATACCTATTTTAACTTTTAGGATACTTTTAAGTATGGCCAGTATTTCTTAGGTGGGGGTAGGGAAACAAAAAACGAAATAAATTTTTAATTAAAAGGTGAAATGTCTTTAAACTTTGCACAATAGTCGGTTAACAGATGGGTATTATAAAAATATAAAGATTAATGTGTTTTGGAATAGTGTCCATTAGACCCCCACTACCTTAAGTGGTGCTCATCGTATGAATAGCTTATTTTGTTTTGGTGTGTTTAATGTTACTTTTTGTCTTTATATCAATTTGATAATTGCGGAATGTAATTACATGTTATTTAATGGTGAATTATTAAATATAATGCACACATGATAGTTCAGAAAATACATTTATATTCTCGTGCAAATTTCATATCGAACTTTAATATAAATGTAAATACAGGGCTGTCCACATTTTTTGACCTTAATCACAACGTAAAAAAGACATGTTTTTTCATATTTTTCCTTAGATCGTTTTCAAACATATTTCAAACTTAACCTACCTCACATACGATACTCACTATGACAACACTGTTAAGCTCACTTAACGTACTAGGGCTATCTAATGCAACAAAAAGACAACAATGTTTTCATTATATACAAGAAAATAGTTATAAAATCTGTCTTCTCCAAGAAACGCATTCAACCGAAAATAGCGCTGAAAAGTAGAAACTTGAATGGAGCGGACAATCATATTTACGCGGAAATAAAAGTAACAATGAAGGTGTTCCTATCTTGTTGAGTAATACATTCTCTGGAAAAGTATCAAATTTTAAAGAAATTATTCGAGGTCGTCTAATATCACTAGACATAGCAATTGACGGCTGGGATTTTACTTTATTCAATATATATGGTCCAAATAACGATAGCAAACATTTCTTTGATGTCTTAGACGACGAACTTTCAAAAACCTCTGAGAGAAATTTTATATTGGCAGGTGATTTTAACACAGTAATTGACATAAAACTTGATAAAAAGAATGGTAGGTTAGACACGCACAAAAACTGCAGAGCAAAAATAGTAAATATACTTGACAATTATAATCTGATAGACATATGGAGGTTGCTGAACCCTAATAAATATCAATATACTTTGCATTCAAATACTAAACCTATTATATTTAGCCGACTTGATTTCTGTTTACTATCCGATACTTTAATAAATATTGCCAAAGGGTGTAAAATCAAACCAGGCTATAAATCAGACCATTCAAAATTGAACTAAGTATAAATTTCTCAAAAGAGTCCAAGGGCAAGGGATACTTTAAATTGATAATAATTTACTGCTTGACGAGCAATATCAAACAACTATCAAAAATTGTAATAAAGAAACAACTGACCTGAATGAAAGTTCAAATCCTAACACAATATGGGAACTTATCAAAGGGGCAATAAGAAACCAAACAATAAAATACACAACACATAAAAAACAAGATCAAGAACACGAGGAAACTCTGAATACAGCAATTACTTTTTTAGAGAATAAAATCATTCAAAACGACCCAAATAGTGATGCAATCAAGAATGAATTAAATGCAAAAAGAAATGAATAAGATAATCTATTAGACATGAAAATTAATGGTATTATGATTAGAGCAAGAGCACAAAATATAGATGGAAACGAAAAAATAGTAAATATTTTTCAAAATGCCGAAAGAAAAACTATTTATAAATTACAAATACAAGAGAAAGAAATAACAAAGCAAACAGAAATTCGTAAAGAGACTGTATCATACTATACGAATCTATACGCGAAAAAAAAAGTATTCAAACTTATCAGAGTATGACTTCTTTACTATAGACAGTAGTAAACTGAATAAAGACAACAAACTTTCATGTGATGGTATTATGACTGAAAGTGAATGTTGGGACGCATTGAGCGAAATGAAAAATCAAAAGAGCCCCGGTTCAGATGGTTTGTCTGTGGAATTCTATAAAGTATTTTGGAAAGAAATTAAATCTTACTTTATTCAGTCAATAAATCACTCTCATAGTACCGGAATTGTTATAGATCTACAAAAACAAAAAATTATAACTCTGCAACCAAAACCAAATAAAGATACTACCTTCCTTACAAATTGGCGTCCAATTAGTTTACTCAATGTTGATTACAAAATATCGACAAAAACAATAGCAAATAGACTAAAAAAAGTAATTGGCTCAATTATAAATCATTCATAAACTGGCTTCCTGAAAGGTAGATATATAGGAGAAAACATTAGGCTTATTTTTAAGTAATCAGCTACCTAAAAGAATTAGATGAGTCAGGATTATTACTCTTCGTCGAATTTGAAAAAGCCTTTGACAGTCTTAACCATGACTTCATGATAAAGTGTTTAAAGCATTTTAATTTTGGAGATTCCTTTATCAAATGGATCAAACTCTTTTATATTGACGTTACAAGTTTAATAATAAACAATGGTTTTCTATCTGAACCTTTTCATATTGAACGAGGTGTTCGTCAGGGATGTCCTCTTTTCTATTCATTCTTGGTATTGAAATTTTATCAAAATGCATAGAAAATGACAACAATATCAAAGGTATTGTGATAGGGAATAGAGAAATAAAACAAACAATGTTTGCTGATGACGCAACATATATAAATAATGGTTCAAAAGAATCTTTCGAAAAATTAATTAATGTATTAACAAAGTTCGAATATGTATCAGGACTTAAATTAAATATCAATAAATCTACAGTTCTACGAATAGGATCACTAAGAAGCACAAATTTGAGCTACTACAAAGATAAAAATTTAAATGGACCTCAGAATCAGCAAATAAAGTGTCAAATAAAGTGCTTAAACTTTGAGTTTATGGTGGAATTTCATATGGAAATGCAGTGAATTTAGTGTCTTATAGCTTATCTATAAAATTAAATTACTAAGACAAAGGACAAAAACATTATAGGGATATTTGTGAAAGACAAAGGGATTTTATCGGATTTAGTGACTTTCGCTCACAAGACGTAGCCGCACTTCTATTGTTGGATTGGATTATTTAAAGATGTCCGTTTTGTGTGATACTGAACTGGCTAGCGAACTTGAACCTGTATCGTTGGATGATAACACTGAAGTGAAAGTCCCTGTGAACAATGTTACTAATAAGTCAACTTCTGTACCATGTGTATTAGCAGTCCAAAGTGATGTTTGGGTACCTGATGATAAGGTGATGTCACTTTCTCTTGAGTCAAATGACAATGGTGAGTCAATGTATAACAGTGAGTTATTGGAATACAACCAGTTAATTAAACTGTACAGAGATTCTCCCAAAAACTTGTTTTTTTCAATGCTTATAAGGAAGTATGCAGCAAGTGAGCCGGACTTAGAACGGGTACGAACACAGTACTTTGAGGTCATTAAGCAGGAACATGAAAACTTTCCATTCGGCTTGCAAGCAGAACTGAAACGCAGGGTATTTACTCGTAAAGGTGAGCCCGTTGCTGTTAAATTGGCTTATGATCTATATAATATAATTGCTGTCACAGAGGGCGAGGAGGAAGGGATTCTGCGTGAAATGATAAGTACGTCGAAGGGTCATAGATCGTCGGTGGCGGTGCCAAATACTGTACCAGATAAGCGCGCACCACCGGATCAAACACCTAGGACTTGTCAGTGTGCAGGTGAATTAGCATTTCTTAAGGACACTGTTACTTCTTTACAGGCTGGCTTTTTATTGCTTAAGCAGTCTCTTCATGTGAGTGATAACTTGAGAACTAGTCAAATGCAATATGTGAAAGCTGCACTTGGTAGTATAAAAGTCGGCATACTAGAGTGCGGACAAAATATGCGCAAGTTCATGCTTAACACTGATGTCTATGTAAATGAGCATAATAATAAGGTGGAAGAACATATGCGGTCCATCAACGAACGGGTGGCAAGCCTTGAATCATTCATAGATGCAAATAATTTAGTTGCAGTTTCCCGACTAAATCACAACGATATTATTCAGGAAGAACAAAGCGAGTACAATGAGTACACATGTATGCACGATGTAGACAAAGATGATATGCAAAGTGAGCAAACAGAAGTGCAATACTCTGACATGCAGATCGCGAAAATTGACGCGAAAAACGACTATGATTTAACACAAAATGAAAGCAACGGAACACATTATGAACACATTGATAGGCAACACGTAAACACAGTCATACATGTTGAATCATTCAGCTATGAGCCGTATGATACATTCGGTAATGTACATATCCCAACAACGAATACAATTCGAGCGTATAACGCAAGTATTTCACAAATTACCGAGTTTCTTTCGACTGAAAACGGAACATTAGATATAAATAACGTAAAGTGCAATTCAGTGCACAAGAACCTCCAACCTTGTGTTGAAGAAATTTCAAGCCCAATATCAGTCAGTTATCCTTACAATCAGATTGATGATAAAATTGATCACGGAATGTCAGTAACAGAATCACAAGAACCGATTCCCGTTCGTATCACCAACAGATAAAACGAGAAGCCGGGTAGCAATGAAGACTTTCAACATCCGAAGACTAGACATACGGAACACTTTTGTGTTCTTGGATTCAAGAAAACACTTGATATTGATGGACTTAGTTGATTTGTGTCGAGAGGTGGACTGAACTTTCGAGATGTTGAGCCTGGATGTGGTCCTAAGGTATTTACGATACGTAAATTTACCATGCGCAACTCACCAAACAAAGTACGTAGCAGCAGACGAGAAGGCCAACCTCGTTTTGAAGGATGGATTCTGGCCCAGTCACGTGAAATGTGTACCTTGGATGTCACGTGATGCCCGTCAAAGATCGCGGCACAGGTTGCATGGTTCGAAACGTCTACGGCCATTAAATACGGGTCAATGCGATAACAATGACAAATCTGTTCAAATTGAACCGTTTTCGCATAATAACCCTTTCAATACTCTTATTGAGCAAGTTGACTAATACTACATATACATGTAGTGTAACCCTAACATTAAAATTACCGTTCAACAATGGATTTAAAAATAATGACATGGAACGTTACAGACTCAGAAACAGAAATATAGATATTTGTGGTTTATCTGAACATTGGCTGTTTCCATATAATTTGCATTTCTTTGACAGCATTATAGAAGACTACAATTTTCATGCGGTTTGTGATTCAGATTTGTTTATTCACAATAAGAGAAAACTAGGGAAAGGTGGTGTTGCCATAATGTGGCATAGAAGATATGACAGTTATGTGCTTCCACTAAATATTGAAGACGATCGTATTGTAGGCATTCAGTTTCAAATTGCACAGAACCAATATATATTTATTTTTCAGGTATATTTACCGTGTACAAACCATTCTTCTGCTTTATTTGTAGAGTATATTAAAAAACTGTATGATTTGTATAACGTATATGCAGCGTGTGGTGTGACTGTATTTTTGGGCGATTTTAACTGCAAATGTGATACTTCTTGTCTGAGTCCTCGTGATATGTACTTTGTAAATTTTTTAACAGATTGTAATTTAAAGGCGGTCAATACACTGCCTACATGTACTGGTGCTAAATACTCATATGTGTCGTATGATAATCGTTATAGTACATTGATTGATTTTATCTGTTTACCTGTAGAAATGTTAGATTTGGTCTTACAGTGTGAAATTGTAGATGACCACTGTTTAAATGTCTCCAGGCACAGACCTGTCACTTTATCGATACAGTTATATATCGAACCAATGGTTTACAATGAAACTACCTGCTTTAATTATGACGTTCACTGAAAAAAAGCCACTGGGAATGATCTTGAGCAGTATCGCTTTAATCTGTTAAATGACCAAAAATTTACAGACATTGAATGGCGGTATTTAGACAATAATGGTATTGACAATGCTATTTCCTCGTTCACCGAGAAACTGTTAAATAGTGCAAAATGTGCCATTCCACGTAAAGGGTTCAAAAGTTATCTTAAGCCGTATTGGTCCGAAGAACTATCAAATTATCGTAAGAATATGGTGCTTTTACGCAATGCGTGGTGTCGCGAAGGAAGGCCACGTAATAATTCGAATGCCAGTTATTCGAACTATAAAACTGCAAAACGCATTTTCAGAAGGATGCATAGAAACTGTGTCTACAATTACCTGGCCTTACAGGATCAGGAGCTTGATAAAACTGCCGAGGTAGATGCCGTCCAGTTTTGAAAAATAATAAATTCTAGGAAACGGAAAATACAGTCAAAAATGAGTTCCGGTATTAAATTTAAAGATGTGATAATAAGAGATCGCGAGGAATTAACAAAACAATGGGGCATTTACTTTGAATCTTCATATCCTCCATCTAATTCAAAATTGTTTGATGATAATTGGAAGCAAACTGTAACGAATACAGTGAATGAAACGTTTAGTCGCATCACTACAGATCGTCACGTGAGGATTTTACCGGAAGTTGTTTCGGACGTAATTGAAACGTTACCAACGGGCAAAGCAGGTGGTGAAGACAATGTTACTTATGAATATCTGATACATGCAAAAGACACAGTTTCGGGAATTCTAGCTAATATATTCACGTATATGTTACGCCAAGGCTATATACCAGATAAGTTGAAAAAAGGTATCATCATCACGCTACATAAAGGGAGCAAAAAGAGAAAAGATGACCCGAACAATTACCGCGCTATAACATTGTCATCAGTTCTACTTAAATTATTTGAAATGGTGCTATTGTCAAGATGCAAAGATAGGCTGATAAACTCTTTAAGCATACAACAAGGCGGTTTTCAAGAAAAATTAGGGTGTATTATGACATCGTTTGTCTTACGAGAATGTGTTTATTTTTCAAGAGAAAACTCCTCAAATCTTTATGTATGTTTTCTAGATGGGAAACAAGCATTTGACAACGTTTGGCATCATGGTTTATTTTATAAACGTATAGATGCACGACTCGACTATACAACATTAATTGCATTTAAAGAGCTTTATAGGAATGTAATAAGCAGTATGAAATGTCACGGTCTGCACTCAAAGGCATTCTTGGTTTTACAAGGTACGCGTGAAGGAGGAAAAAGTTCTCCGTTGCTATACCTTGTATTCATAAATGGGCTAATAAAAGAACTGGAAAACAGCGAATACGGCATGTGCTTATACAACATGAATGTCGGCTCTCTAACTGTGGCAGACGACATGGTTTTAGTCTCCTATTCAAAGCACGGAAAGGACAAGATGTTAGAGATATGCGATGAGTATTCAAGGCGTTGGCGTTTCCGTTTCAATGCGAGTAAGTGTGCTGTGGTAGTGCTTAACGAAACAGCAAGTTTAACAGAGGCTAGAGATTTTAAACTTGGAAGTGAAAAAGTAAAAGAAGCCCGCGATTATACTCACCTCGGACTAATATGTGACAAATTCATGTCCACAATGAAATCTATTCATGAAGCTTGTATTAAGTTAAGAGGAACATTTCTGAGTGTTTGTAATACAGGAATAAACGCATTATCTCTTAATCCTATCACTTTAAGAACTATATATAAATCTGTGGTTTTACCAAAAGCTTTATATGGATGTGAACTGTGGAATATGTATTCATATTCTGACATGTTGAATTTGGAGAGAGCACATAGATTATGTGTAAAATTCATGCAGCACTATCGACCTAACATTAACACGGACTTTTGCCTAAGTGCCATTTATCTTAATTCCATAGAGACCATTATTGATTATAAAAAGCTCCAATTTTTTGGACAGCTGTGTTGTTTCCCAAACAAATACCTAGCTAAGCAAATTTTTGTACAAAGACTGGTACGATTTTTAAATTATGACAAACAAAGATATGGTTTCATGCCGGATATATATCGTCTGTTTCAAAAATACCAGTTGGATGTTTTCTTATGCGAATTCATTCACTCCGCGCATTTTCCGACTAAATATGTGTGGAAATCAATCTTGCAGAAAGCTGTAATATATACAGAGAAAGCACATCGAGTGTCTAAAATTCACGAGGTAAAGCCTGATCTGTGCACTGTGATAACTGTTGAACGCCCATGTATACTGTGGTCAACTGCTAAAAGTAACCCAAAGTTGTTGTTCATGTGTAAATTATTAATGAATTGCATTTCCAAGGCTATATCATGTAGTTTTATTCAGAGGTGTAACAAGTGTGGTAATTTGACAGATGAACTTGTAGTTCACCTAATTTGTTTCTGTACAGCAAATACCTCTTCCCAACTTCAGCTTTGGGATGTCGTTGTCAGGGCTTGTGGGATATCCAAGTTTATACAATCTTTTTCTATGTGTCCAAAGGAGCAGAACTGGTTTTATATAAGAATGGCTGCTGATACTGATGGATATTGTTTAAAATATTATAACGTTGCCAAATGTCTTTGGCGTATGTTGACATGAATGTATATAAGAATACAGAAACACCGGTACAGAAAATTCGGTTTCATATCAACTCCAAATGAAAGGGGAACGAAAACTTTGAATATATATACAGTATAACATGTATCTTAATTATACAATAATATTCTTCCTAATTATCTATTGTTATATAGAGCTACAAAGCAACATACTATTTCAAATGAAAATTGCAAACTACATGTATTTCAAATGCATGGCACCCCAATTTGTTCTTTACCTACTGAACACTATGTAAAAGTGTAGGTTACAGTAACCGTTCATTAGTATATTGATCTTGTAATGAGCATAATTTAATGTAATTTTACTTTGTGATTTTATTTTATAAATGATATAATGCCTTAATTTCATGTACTTATTCTTGATATTTCGTTTCGCTTCAAGAAAATGCACTGATTATTAATGGTATCTAAACTTTTTGGTATTGTTCTACGCTCAATACTTTGGATTTAACTTTCGATTTCGCGATGTTAAGTCTAAGTTTAATTTCATGCGTAGTTTCAGATAGGTATATCTATTAAATTCATGTTGTGTAAACATGTACAATGTAACCGTGTAGCCACTTATCATAATCGTTATCACGTCTATATGTTTGTATGTTGTCATGTTTATAGTGCATGCTTATATGTTTGTATGATGTCATGTTTATATGACATTATTACAATGTAACCGTGTAGCCACTTATCATAATCGTTATCACGTCTATATGTTTGTATGTTGTCATGCTTATAGTGCATGCTTATATGTTTGTATGATGTCATGTTTATATGACATTATTATATGTTTGTATGATGTCATGTCTATAGGTCATGCTTATATGTTTGTATGCTATCATGTTATAGGACATACTTACAATGTATATGTTTGTATGATGTCATGGTTATAGCTCATGCTTATATGTTTGTATAATGTCATGTTTATAGCTCATGCTTATATGTTTGTATGATGTCATGTCAATTAGTCATGTTTATATGTTTGTACATGTATGATTATGTATTAACTGTAGCTTTGTATATATATAAAATATGTATATACATTGTATGTTATGCACTTCAGTACTGGAGGAAATAAAGATATTATTATTATCAACTAGTTTTATATGTAAGTTATAAAAGGTAAAACGGAATGATACAGTCTTAGTGATGAAGACACAATATTTACTTCTTTTCAAAATACAGACATTAATTCGATCTTTCTCGTCTTGCATGTCGGATGATGTTCAATGCATGTCGGCTGATGTTTTTTGGGGATAATTCCTAATATAAGATGTGTCAACGGTCGAAACGGTCGCTTCTGTTAACTTCCTATATAATTAAAGGTCTACCTGCCTATTTTCTCTTTAATTCTCATTCTAATTTACCGTTACTTTTCACTAACCAAACTTCCCCCAGCGGTTACATTCCCTTACAGTATACAGTAATCAAATGTCTGTGAGGAGTTTTCTCACTAACAATTAACTAACCTTTGACCATTGGCTGTGATTGACAAATGAAATGTATCGTTGCAACTTCATTGAAGTCTTTGATAAATATATTGTCTTTCCCGATTTGGGCACCTCTATTTATATATGTATAAAAATGAAATATCAGTTTGCTTTCTCCTTTGTTTGGCGAATACAAATGTCCTGACCCTTTCAAATCACTTATTTATCCTTAGATTTAATGTCTTTAGATAAAATTGATAATGTATTTGAACAAAATCGATCAAAACATCGAAATCTTTCGATTCAAAGGATTGCTGTGGTGTTTCCAATAAGTGTTGTTTATTAATTGTTAAAGGTTATGTGGAACGATAGTCTCAGTAAGGAAGACATTTATACAGTAACAGCATTTCGTCATAAGTAAAAAGGCTAAAATTAAGAAAATGTCAATGTCTAAGCACAATATTCATTCTGAAAATAAGGACATAAAGTCATTAAACATTAGGCCAAAATAGTACTAGAAATACATGGAGAAACTAAGTATCATCGATAAATTACACTTGAGTGCTACGCACCTGTATTTTGCCGTTGAAGACTTCCTCCCGCGAACGCTGTAAAGACGTTAGTTTTCTTGAAAAATAATTGATGTTGTGCATACATTAACAGAAGCTGTAACTGAATTATAATTTGATTACTTTGTCAAACAAAACTGTATAAAGTAGTATGTGGAACACAAAAAAAAAACAACGAAATTATCCGATGCTAAAATAGCATATCATACGTTTACTTTCAGTCGATTTCTGTCAGTTCATTTAACGGTACCATAAACACGTTGTGAAATGCGAATTTATGTTATTACAAAAGAAAAGCTGTTAGTTTGTTTCGAAAGGATTGGTTCTGCAGTATATATTTATTGTGCTTGAAGAAAAGTTTCCTGAAAACATTTGAAAGGCGGAAATATTGCCAGAGTGCCTAGCATAACAGATTTTGACATATTGAACTTTCTACGACAGCAAGACTTGTGTAAGACATATTCTGGTATGTTGGATTACTTGAAACAAGGTGAGAACTTGCTACTTCATTTGTATCAGATCTTTCATAACAGAGATGGGGACTTATTTGTTTTCTTTATACTTGGCTTTATGTTATAGGAGATACTTTGGACATGTCTGTGCCCAGTGACTGACATGATGGAGGTGCTGAAAAAACAAGCCTTGTGCAAATATAAGGAGACCATAGCCCTAATACAATGGTATGTGTACCAAACACTTAGGCCCGTTTCATTTGATAAGTTTGATATCAGGTAAATTGATAGATCGGTGCATTAGCATACCAGCAACTGCTGTGTTCATATTTACTGAGCGACCTCTGAAAAGATCGATCAAACTTTGGGTTGAGTTTAGAAATGCCTTTTTCAAATGATAGTACGGGACAAAACTAATTACCTTTTGGCTCATACATGCGAGGCTGTTTAACATTTTCTTTTGAATCAAACACATGGTGAGGTTTATCGGCCTCATTGCATGCCATTAATATGCATCTATCCCCATCGGCATCAACTGCTACAACAAAAGAATCTTTACGTGAAAATTTAAGGCCCTCCCTACTCTTACGCCAAACTGAGATATGGTTTCAAATATGACCCTTTTCTGTAAGGATACTGGGTTATCAAGCGAGAATACTCCACTAGAATATAGTTTTTCCAAGTTCTTGTCACTGATTGGTTCCTTATGCTGACTTCCCTTCTCTTTTCAGAGTCTTTATTTTGCCAGAGAATGATCTTGTTTGATTATGAGAAATCACGATCACGCATTAGTGAGAGTCAACCAGAGAATGGTAAGCCAGTGATATGTCTATTTAGTCTAACACGGATGACGACAAGAGTTGGTTTCAGGTATTCATTCTCAGATTTGGACTGTAGTGTGGCATAGAAATGTTCCATCAGTTTATCGAGATCTTCTACTGGCATTATTTCAAAATCTGTTTTATCATAACCAGCGTCCATCATGTGGTCCTAAGAATGCAGAAACTAAACATTTTTTATTCAACAGAGATCAGAGTTTTTAAGTGTTTCAGTAAAGTGATGGAATGTTTACTAGATTTACCATCACAGTTGCATGCATAAAATACCAATGATTAAAAGGTATATGGACCTTTAAATATTCATACTTTTTAAAATAAGTATTTAAACAATCATCGCGATAATGTCTTAGATAATAACCTTAGCATTTCCACGGTCCATTCTGTCTATTTATTTGTGGTAGCTTCCTTGTTACTTGCTTTCAGTGTGTCAAGCGATGACTGAGACACCTGTTTGAAACGTTGGGGCACTTATTCTGAACCTCTTGAAAATCCAGAAGATACAATACAGAATTGCCATCATTATTATGGACAGTCTCTTAAAAATGTCTTCATTAAAGTTATCAGTTACAGCTCTCAGAAAATCATTTATCAATTGATAAGTTCAGCTCTCTTTCTCAGAGATCTAATGACGAAATGTCATGGCCCCATTACTAAAAGATTGCACAATGTACAGCTTCACATGCCCATCAAATCTTCCATCTATGACCCTCCAGTCCCCAAAACAACGACGAACCGCATAAATTGCTCCCATTCTTAATAGATTTGTGATATGCGACATTATTTACAATGTTGTAGCCCAATTATTGTGCGTCGACTATATAACGATTCCCACAGTCAAGTAGTATTTGTATTTGAAACATCACGTGCCATTCATATACGTAGTGTATGTCGAATAAATGGAACAGCCAGATCACAATATTCAGTTCTTCTCAAAAAACGGACATTAAGTCGATACATTTTGTAAAAAAAAACTATACAACATATTAAAAAGTTATTATATCTTTTAGTTTTAACTAGAGTACTAGTAAATGTTTGGTTTTCGCCTTGGCTAAAACAAAGGTCCTGATCATTTTAAATCTCGTATTAATCCTTAGATTTAAAGACTTATCATCAAGAGCAATGTTAAGACTAAGTCACAGAAAACGTCCAAAGCAGTCAAAAGGTCGAATGTTTAAAATCAAACGAAATGTCCTGGCATTAAAACTTACCAGGGAGTCGTACATCTGGCGCATATATATCATAAAAGTGTGCATATTGTCGAAAACCAATTTTTCTTAATATGCTATAATTATTATTCATGGTTTGGCGATTACAAAGGACCTGCTCATTTGAAATTTAGTATTTATCCTTAGATTTATAGTATTATAATCAACAGCCAATATGAAGACAAAGTCACAGAAAACGTCTAAAACATTTGAATAATATCGGTCGAAAAGTCGAATCTTTCGATTCGCCATTTGACAACTACAGTTCGGCACCGAATAATTAACAACTTTTTATTCGTATTTGGTCCCGAAATGTTTTAAACACTCTAAATCTATATCAAAATAAATGGGCTATCCGAAATCAATACTATAAAAACCTGATGTTATTCGAAGCACCTTTTTCAGTCCAATGGACAATGCGGTATTATATATTATTTGTTAAAGGGGAATGAAATGCAGTGCAACCTCCCTACAACAGCCTGCAGCTAGATGACAGGAAAATGGCTGTTGTCCGGAGATGGCTGTTGCTCTGAGGGATTTTTTTTGAGGAAATATATATAATTTAGCTTTTATATAAAGGCGAGAATATGTCTGGATTGTTGCGTTAAATCTTGATGTTAAAGTCAGACCAAGGAATTGATTAAACATACAGACATTGGGGATTTTCCGAAAATTGTTTTATGGAAAGTTTTTCCGGTTAAAATGTTGACGTGCGGTTAGTGTGTTCCTTGGCTGTTCGAGAGGTTTTCTATTAATTCGGGATAAAAAAATAGTGGCCGTTGGCCGTCGTTTGGAGGTGGCTGCTGATGGTAGTAAAATATATAGAAAAACGAATGTGAGGAATTCAAACTGGCTGTTAGGAGATGGCTGCTGGTGGGAGGTGACCGTAAGTGGAGGTTACACTGTAGTCTATGTGATGAACACATTAATAATGTAACAGCATTTCCTTTTGTCAGTAGAAAGTTTAAATTTTGAAACGTCTAAACACAGTATTCATCCCTTCTCGAAATACAGAAATGAAGTCGATTTCCCTCGTATAGTTGCTAAACGTAAAAAGTATCTCCGAGAATGTTGTTTCAGGATTCTTACTAATAATAAGATAAAGATTTATCAACGGTCTAAACGTTTCGATTTCATATCGATTAAAAAGATGAGAAATATAGTTTCAAACATGACTATCAAATATTTTGAGGTCTTGGCGAATACAAAGGTCCTGATCATTTGAAATCTCGTATTTATCCGTAGATTAAAACTCTGAAAATAAATAGCCATCCAAGATTCGACCTTTCGACCGATATTGTTCAAATGCTTTTGACGTCTTCTGTGACTTTGTCTTAATAATTGCTGTTGGTTTTAAGACTTTAAATATGATATTTCAAATGATCAGGACCTTTGTATTCGACTAGGCGAAACCAAAGTTTTACTCTAGTTAATACTAATACATAACGTTTGATAGCCAAGCTTGAAACTATCTTTCTTATCTTTTTAATCTATATGAAATTGAGACGTTTCGACCGTTGACACATCTTTATCCTATATAATGAAAATATCTGAAAAAGATCGACTTAATGTCCGTATTTTGAGAAGAAGTGAATATTATGTTTAGACTGTACCATTTATCAAAATGTACCTCTTCACTTGTAAAAGGAAATGCTGCTACAGTAATAATTTCTTCATCACTAAAACTATCATTCCGTTTTACCTTTAACAACTTATATATAAAACCTTTTTCAAAATTTAGCCTTTTTACTTGTAAAAGGAAATCTTATTACATTATTAATTTCTTCACCACTAAGACTATCATTCCGTCTTATATATAAAACTAGCTGAGAAAATCAAAGATCCAATGCCGAATCGAAACATAATTAACAGAAATTATTTAAATGCTCTGCTTTATTATCTATCGACATGCTTTGAAAGGGTAGCAAAACGAGAAAGTTCGACATAGATGTCCGTAATTTGAAAGGAAGCCAAAACCAAACATTTGCTCATAGTTTTTGACAGCAAAATTTGATTTTTTTCTTATCTTTTTATTCGGTATGAATTCGAAACGTTTCAACCATTGACACATCTTTCTCTTATATAAAGAATAATATCGAAAAACATCCTAGGACATTCTTTGAACGTCCTGTATGGGAAAATACAGGAAAGATCCGTATTTTGAGAATAAGTGAATATTGTGTCTTCATCACTAAGACTTAACCTTATAACTACTATAATTATAAAACTATCTGAGAAGATCAAACATTTCATGCATAATCGAAATATTTGACCTTTCGACCGATATTAATCAAATGCTTCAAACGTTTTCTGTGACCTTGTCTTCATATTGGCTGTTAATTTAAAGACCTTAAATCTAAGAAAAAAATACTAGATTTCAAATGATCTACCAAACCATGAAATATGAAGTAGATTTACACAACTTTTAAATCTGAGATTAGCAAACGCGAAAACCAAACTTTTACTCTAGATAAAACTACAAAACATCAGATTTTGTTTTTATATTCTTCTTACCATGAACTATATAGTAGATTAAGACAAATTGTATTTCGACCGTATTTGACATATATGGCCAGTTTTCAGGGCGGGTCATCTCCTTTTAATATAAAGATCCGATCTTTTGACCGCTTTGAACGTTTTCCATTACTTTGTCTTAACAATAAGTCTTGGTTAGAAAACTTTAAATCTAAAGATAAAAACGAGATTTCAAATGAGCAGGACCTTTGTATTCGTCAAGGCGAAAACCAAACTTTTTCTCTTACTAAAACTACACGATATAATAACCTAAGATTTTCAAGTTTGAAACTATATTTTTCATCTTTCTAATCGTTATGAAATCGAAACATTCGACCATTGATACATCTTTATCTCATATTAGGATAAATCCTACAAACAGCCTCGACCCAGCTTTTTTCGTGTAGCAATATACGAAAAAGATCGGCCTAATGTCCGTATTTTGAGAAGAAGTGACGATTGTGTTTAGACAGACATTCAATTTGCCATTTTTTTAAATTTTATCTTTTTACTTGTAAAGGAAATGCTGTAACAGTATTTATCTCTTCATCACTAACACTATATCATTCCGTTTTGCCGTTAACAAGAATTATAAAGCTAGTTGAGAAAATGACAAATCTCATGCTGAATCGAAAGATTCGACCTTTCGACCGATATTTTTCAAATGCTTTGAACGTTTTCTGTGACTTTGTCTTCATAATCATGCCTGTTGATTTGATTACTTTAAAGGCCGGGGAAGAACTATAAAAATGGCGCAGAGAAATGGCCACTTGCTTTGCATACACTGAGCTAACAACGTGAGATGTTTAAATAAAACTTTTAATGAAATTCAAGTATAGAATTGTTTTAAATTTAGCACAAATGTCATAAAGTCTGAAATAATAAAGTTCATAGGTTGTCTAAAAGTGTGACTTATAAGAAAAAAATCTGTGTTGTCTGCTTCAAGATTTGAATTTGCTTCAACAATGATTGGCAGCTTCTCCATTGGCTGAGAGCTAATAATATCACAGCCGTTGTATGTGTCACACACATTGACATAAGGTGGGAAAATTCCACATGTAATGTTTTGTATACAACAGTTCTATATTATATAAGTTTCATGCATAATTAGCTGTAATAAGTTTAACCCCATAATAAAATGTTATCTGGTATAAATTAATAGTCTCATAAATGACCTATGTATGTTTTTTGTTTTTTTTAGTTTAAACAATATTTTATTTATCAAATATCATGTAAGTACAATATATATTACAAAGACAAGGGATCGAGTAGTAAGCTAATAAGCTTTTTTGGAAACTCTTTCCCTATGATTTTCTACCATGTTCATTCTCAAACTTGTTTTTCATACAATATGAACCTTGAATGTTTATCAAAATTAATGTCATTTATCAAAACTAAGTGACATTCTTTTCTGGATAAATTATATCTCCCTGATATAGTTAACTGGCCTTTGTCTCACTTTCGAAAGAAGAAAATCTATTTAAAGCACTCATATACATAAAGAAAATGTACATGAGAAACATACATTGACTCAATGTTTTATCCTTCAATAAAACATCGCAATAACTGGAAGTTAACTTTCAATTTATTTTGCACTTCCCGACATCAAGCAGACGATCTCTGTATTTCCGTTATCACATTACAAAGTATTGTTAACCCTCTGCTAGGTAGTACAGCTCCCTACACTCCTAATATGCTTAATTGCTTGTCGGCCTACATTTCACTGAAACAAACAAACTTGCACTCGCTTCTCAGAAAGTTCAGTATAAATGCAAGTGTTAAGTTCCCTATCAATGAAAATCGTTTTGTTTGTTGTTGTGGTATCACTCAGGTTTATTTGCATGTCATAAACATCATTGTATGGCGTCGTTAGGGCTTCTTCTGGAAATGTGTGTTTATTATTCTCTGAGATGTGTGATGTTTTTTTTTTGTTCCTGTTATAGTCTCTTTTCTGGTACTTCTATCTTTGTTTGTTTATCTCCATTCATTCTTCTTCTCTCTGTCACATTTCTTGTCTTTGTTAACTTTTTCAATGTTTGTCTCATTCTTTCTATCGCTACTGTATTGATTCTACCGTTCACTTTCTTTCTCTCTCGGTCATTACTATGTGTTCCTTTGATGTAAATGCTTTCCTTTCATTCTATCTCTCGCATCTGTTCCTGTTTTTGTTTGTCCTGTCTTTTTCGTTCTCTTTTGTTTCATGTCTTTGTTTATGTATTTACTTTGTTTTCCCTTATTTATCTCAATTCCATTTGTTCAGTTGTCTGTACTTTCTGTTTCTTTCATTTTTCTGTCACCTTTGTTTTTTGTCTTTATTTATTGTATCACTTTCCCTTCCCTTCTTGTTCTAATTTCTATTATTTCTCTTGTCTGCATTTTCTGTTTCTTTAATTTTTCTGTCACTCTTGTTTTTGGTTTTGATTATTTTATGACTATCTTTTTCCCTTTTCTCTTCATTTGCCTTCTTTTCTTTGTCTGTCCTATGTTTTTCTTTCTTATCCCCTTTGTTTCCAATTTCGCTAATTATATATTTTCCTTTCTGTCATTTTCTTTTACATATTCTTCTCATTGCGGTTTCTGTCTGTTACTTCACTTCCTATATTTTTTCTATATATATTTATAGCAGATTAAGTCAAACTAGTTTATGCTCAATTTTATGACATTATATATGCGCCAAATAATAATTTTCTGTACAGTTTTAATGTCGGGTCATCTCCTTTGAATCTTAAAATTCGACCTTTCGAGCGCTTTGACGTTTTCTGTGACTTTGTATTAACAATGGCTCTCGATTTTAAGACTTTAAATATAACAATAAAAACGAGATGTTAAATGATCAGGACCAAACGGTTACTAAAGATAAAGTTACAAGACACTAAAATTTTTGATAGTCAAGTTTGAAGATATATTTCTCATTTTTTAGTCCATATGAAATCGAAACTTTTCGACCGTTGATACCTCTTTATCTAATACTAGGAACAATCCTGCAAACATCTTCGAACAAGCTTTGTTTGTTTAGCTATATATGAAAAAGATCGACTTAACGTCTGTATATTGAGAAGAAATGAAAATGCCGCTTTTCAAAATTCAACCATATTACTTGCAATAGGATATGAGGTTACAGTATTAATTTCGTATTAACCCTAACCCTAACTACATTGTCCATTGGACTGAAAAAATGTTTGGAATAACACCATGTATTCGTACAATTGATTACGGTTAATCCATTTATCTTAATATACTAAAGATTGTCTTTGGACATTACAAGGTATACAAATAATAGGTTGTTGAATAATCGGGGCCAAAATTTAGTTGAAATATTCGACCTTTCGACCGAAACTTTTGAAATGTTTTCGACTTGTTTTGTGACTTTGTCTTTATATTGACTGTTGATTTTAACACTTAAAATATAACGTTCAATACTAGATTTCATATGAACAGGACCTTGGTATTCGCCAAACCATGAAATATGTAGTAGATTAAGGCAAATTATATTTCGACAATATGCCCACTTTTATGATTCAAATGCGCCAGATCTTAAAAGAAACACCCTCGGTGTAGCAATATACGAGAAATATTTACTGAATTTCCTTATTTTGAGAAGTGAAAATTGTGTTCAGACGTTGCCATCGTTTACGTTGTTGATAATTTTGACATTTTAACCCTTACATACAAACATCCTCGGTCATACTATCTGCCATTTGAAATTCATTTAAAAACATTTATTATTTCTTCCATGTCTCTGCTCCATGAGAATGTTTTTTAAAAGGCACTGAATATAATAATTTGCAAGTTAAATTTTGTAATTATAAAGTTGTGTTTATTTTGCAAGTCAGTATAAAATACGAACAGTAATGATAAAAAACACACTGATTGTATAATAACAAACATAACATAATTGTAGCTGAGCAAATGATGCCTTTAATTATATGGTGTTTTTGGATGATGTAAGCGACCGCTAACCACGGATAGTGTTTGTTTACTGAAGTAAAATAATTTATTTTGCATTGTTGATGCAAAATTGCACATACTTTTGTATTTGACTTTGAAACTGGAATTTTTGTGCTGTATTTGTTCTGGAATATAGACAAAATGGATAACGAAATGAGTGGTAGTAGTGATGTTTGTAATCAGGACAATGGAATGACTGTCCAATATGGCGGACCGCCTATAGTTTTTATGCAGGAATCAAGTGTGACCGGTAGTCAAAAGCCGGATAAAGAAAACTGGTTAAACCATGCAGAAATGTACGAGGCTTATCAGAAGTTATTGATGCTTCACATATAACAGGAATTCAGAGAGTGTGAGGTTTATGGCGACATTACGTTGAAAACCTTGTTGATAAAGTAGCTTTGTTGACCGATGGGGTACGTTTAAGGGGAAAACGTGTAAAATATTTACACACTAACCCCAACAGACCTGAAGGAGAAAACACCACTAGAGTACACATTAAAGACATTCCTCTCTCCGTACATGCACTTGTGTTAAAAGGTCTAGATGTAGCATCTACAAAACGCGAAAAACTTCGCTTCAAAGGAAAACTCACGAACTGTGATACTGGTGATCGTTTATGTATTGTCAAATTTAGTACCCTAACTGTCCCTCTGCACAAGTTCATGTCATTTGGAAATTTTCAGAGACCCGTCTTTAACTTGAATGACTTGTCTGATAACGTTTATACCTTTTCCCAGACATCTGTATATGTCTTTATGGACTATGAGTAATGAATTTAACGATTATACGCTACTTATATGGATTTTCGTCGTGACCTATGTGATAGGTACGACATATATAAAGCTATGGATAAAAAATGAATGTATAAATATCACAGATTGTATGTGTATATATAAAACAGGCTTGACATCGAAACATGATAAAAGTTTAATATTACTCTTTTCAAGAGTACTTGTTTTGACAATTACATCGTGTTTTGCTGTAAAATATCTTGTGAATTATGTCTCTTATGTGCACAACCATGTCCGTGTTTTGGAAGAGTACTATTATTTTGTTACGCTTTTACCAAAAGACACGGTTAATATTAAATGGTCAGATGTTAAATTTGATCTTTGCTTGAAAGTTAAATCACGTTTTTTTTAGATGCCGTGTCTTTAATATTTGTTATCATGTAATGTATCTAATGCATTTTAATAACGCCGCTTGTGACAGCGGATTATTGTTTTGTTTCCATGAACTTCAATTCATGAGTTTACATATTAGAGAAATGAAGTACATGTATATATTGTATATGGTAGAAGAAAAGTTAAGGTTTGAAAATACTACACAGGTAAAGGTATTACCATGTATATAGCGAAATGGCTACATAGTTATCCGCGGCTTGTTTTTATAACAGGCGTGTATTACTTTGTTTTAGAAGTAAAGATGTATTTATTGAATGTATACTACACACATCTTTTGCAAAAGATAACTTTTATACATGTAGTACAATTTGTGCAACTGTTTAGCAAATTCTTATGTAAAACGAAAGTTGTTTAGCTAATGTGTCAAAACAGACTAAACTTTCTATGTAACATTTTATAAAATACTATAGCAATATGAACCAAAATACTGATTTATTGCACATAATATCTCTAAACTGCCAAGGTCTTAGGGATAAAAATAAACGAAGCGTCTTATACAATGGTTAAATAATCAAAAATGTAAAGTAGTTTTCTTGCAGGAAACGCACTTCACCACCGATTTAACAAATAGCTTAAAGAACGAATAGAAGACTGGGACTTTTACCATTCTTTCGGCGAAAGTAATGCTAGAGGTTGTTCTATTTTGTTTCATAAGCTTTTGAATCATAATGTACTTGACAGCTACTCAGACACAAATGGGCGATATGTTTTGATAAATGTGGATACACATTGTAACATATTTTGTCTCTTAAACATATATGCACCTAATGATAAGAAATCTCGTACTCTGTTTTTTGGAAATTTTTGAAAAAGCACAAGGTATGAAAATAATTGGCGGAGATTTTAATGATATAATGCAATCAAATGATAGATTAACATATGTTTCTGTTCCAAACAACAACTTTACAATTAATTCAGGCCTACGTACATTGTTCAAGCGCCATAATTTAGTAGATATGTGGAGAAAATTACATGAAAATATATATCAGTATACATGGCGGAGAAAGAATGGTATAGAAAAGAGTCGCATAGACTTCTGGCTAGTTGAAAATAATCTTTTCCCACTTATATTTTCTTGTGATATTAGACCAGCAGTTATACAAAGTACTGATCATCTAGCAATATCCATTAAAATAAAACACCATTTAAACTAGGTCCTGGTTACTGGAAAATGAATAATGCATATTTAAATGACAATGAATATTGTGAAATAATTTCAGAATTATTGAAAAATGTAAACACCTACAAGTAGACTGTATCTTAAAATGGGAAATATGTAAATATGAAATTAAAGAAGCATCTATCAAATATTCAATATTCCTTGTTTCTTTAAATAATATAAATTGTGTGTACTTTCCGTGAGTAACTCAGAGTTACTTCCAGTGAGACTGGAGTGATTGAAGTGACTTCGAGTACGGAGAAATATCGCGGCACTTCGCGGGAGTAAAACCGCGGCACTTCGAGTGGTTTTCCAGATAAATTATTTGAACAGGTTTACGTGATATTAAATTTAAATTTGTAACATTAAGTAGAAATTAGTATACACGTGTTATTTTTGTTTTGTATACATGGTAAATGTAAAAAATATTTGCCGACCGACGTCCATTTGTACAGCGTGTACACCAAACATCACAACCGATAGTTTTGTTTTAAATAATGTACATCCGGAACTTTTAAAATAATGTTCAGCATTCTAAACTAACGCACATTTGATAGTAGATGTAATGAAGTTAAATATGTATGGGTTTTCGATGCACCGCCGGTGAACTGTTGTTTCGTGGTTTTATAACGTTTATTTCAGAACACGTACGTGAAATACAACTGTGAAAATTCGCTCAAATATGACCATTCTAATACTCAATCAGTGGGTGAATAAAATTGACTAAAGACAAGAACCTGTTATCTGTATATACGTATATTGTACGACATCAAACATCAGAAAGGAGCGAACTGGTAAACCAGTGATCGCAGGTTCGATCCCAAGTTCGAAACCTAAAATAACTAAACTCAATCTGCTGGTCATATGGATTAAAGAGGTACCAATGATAAAAATCTAAAATACATACTTACATCAAACATCAATCACAACATTGTTTGAGCCAATGAAATATATGTTTAAAACAGTATAAAATGTGTTATTTCAAACATCCGAAGGAGGTGCCGGACAAAGAATATCCTGAAACGGACGTCTCACGAGTGGCCTGACATGACGATATAGGTACGTCTGACGTTCCCTGCTGAGTCCCGCAGGTTGGATAAATGTAGGGACATCATTGACGTCCATCTGTAGATAGTTTGTCTTGCAAATGACAAATCTAATTTCCTCAGCGTCGTCTGCCATTATCTCCATATACACGACCCCGGGTTCAAGTGATGTGAAGCGGAAGTGGTGATATTTGGAAACCCTCGGCACTTTTTTTAATCTATCGCCGAAGAACATCTTCCAGCCTCTCCAATCCCAACCATTCTCGCCGTATGTAACACGTACGTTACTATGGGCAGACTTCTGCACTACATCCACCACGTGCTGTAGAGTGTCACAGTTTGAACGCCGATACAATTTTTTTATTGTCCCAAACCCGGCGTCGATCAGGCACCTGTGCAGAGTGAGGGCAGGTTATAACGTATCGATATACTTATATTTTTGCTCATGTTTCTCTGTTTGAATCCTGTGTAAGATTTATGACTATTAAAAAGTGGCATGTCTCTCACGTTTACATTCTATCTATACTGCTAATGAGAGAACACTATGAAACTATGTGAACACTATGCGGTGGCTATAATCGTTCAAGAAAACAAACATTAACTCGAAAATTGTGCCTTTTTGTGTTTATATTTCATTGACAAATATATTCGTTTCTTAGACATTACAGTAGTAAGCACCCACACTAAGCTTGGTGTATATCTAGTTTTCACATTCCTCAAATAAATAAAGTAGCTCAGCATATGAATAACAACTTGTCTCAGATACGGCGGAAGGATAATAAATAAAGTAATTCAGCATGTGAATAACAACTTGTCTCAGATACGGCGGAAGGATAATAAATATACATGTATCTTTGTAGGAATTCCCAAAATTAAGAAGTCGAAGTTTCAAAAATTGATCTTGCCAATGCATTATTATATTTACATTAGTCAAGCATATGAGAATTATGCTATGAAACAACTGAAATATAAAGTCATTTTTTATGTATGAAAACCTTGTGTGTCCCGGTATCTGCATCATATATCTGATGTTTCTATGTCTTCCAGTCATAGTGCGCCATGAAAGGTACGCCAGCACATATCTATTCTTGTTCTGTCCTGGAAATTTACATAGATGAACAGAATGTACCGTTATGCATATTATCTAATACAGTAATAAACATTAAATTGCAAATTACAAAAAAGGAGCAAACCTAGCTCGAATGTAACACTTGAATAAAAAAAGATTTAATTTCCATTAGATAAGTGATATACACGTACATTATTGAACCGATTGTGCATTCAATAATAATTTAATCATCATTTTCATGTAACCATCTTTACGAGATACAAAATATTAATCATTCCCGTTAAATGAGATAATAATAATTAAATGCTGGAGCTAGGTGTGCACATACCGACGTCTGTTTGTCTGTTAAATAAAACGCAGTTTGCTATTATTTTTCAATATGAAACGGCGATTCCGTGGCATTGTTATATTTATAGCAGTTAAAGTTACATTGTTTCGCTGATTTCTAGAGAGTAAACATATACGCAGAATGACTGTTAGAATACCTAAAATGTAAACTAATCTGACTTAAATAATTACCAAAACAATTATCCGTAGAGGCGTGGTCCAACATTGAAATAACGGAGTCCGGCCCATGTACTTTCTGTCCATCGTGTTCTAGTAAAAAGGTAGTAAACAGCAATGTATCTGTAAATTAATAACAGAAGATCTGTAAAAAATTAATTGCGATCCATGTACAGCCAATGTCTTTTTTATTTGATTCTAAATATGTTTCAGAATGGGTCAGTTTTCCTTAATTGGTAAAACAAACATTACTTTAAATCAAAATAAAATACTATGAATTACCTATGGTTTGGTCCTCGTCGATCAGATAGTTGTACTGCTTATAGCCATCAGCTCGAAAACCAAACATCTGAAGAAAATTTAAGCACATGATGCTTACACACGACTTCACAAAAATGAATTACATGTATTGCAAAAAAAAAACGAACAAATATTATGAAGTTTAGCGTGTAATTACGAATTGTTGAAATTTAAGTAAAAAAATTGAAGTTTGAGTAGTACGCATTTTAACTTAATTAATTTGAAAAAAAGGAAGTTATACCTGCACTTTTCTAGGCTGAATGAAGAATGTGGGCCCCTTTTTCTGTGCATGGTGTGGTAGCTTGACATATTGACTAAAGTCAAACGTGTAATGTACATCATTGGTAGAAAATACATCACCGGCAGCCTGGTTCTGTTGTTTCCGGTTAACAAACATTGATGTTGACCTTTCCACGTACTTTACATACAAATCCCGTTCTTTTCTGGCTAGTAATACGTGTTGCTGGTACTTTTGTGTTGCCAATAACTTGTCATTTTCGCTCATGGCCAGCTTGATATCCTGCTTACAGTCCTCACAGGTTTTGCACACATCCTCCTTAGGAGACGCTATTTTCATATGTGGCATACACTTTTTCCAAATATCTTTAAACGTTGTTAAACCTACACACATTTTTTCAGCTTCCACACAACATTTTACATAATCTTTATCCACTGACTGCTTTGTGTCTGAAGATGGTAGGTAGACAGGGGCCTCGTCCCCTCGCCCCCTTGGTGCTGCAGGCTGAGGAAGTCCTTCCTCGTTTGCGTAGGTCAGCAAATACTGAATCGTGTCCTTAATAACTTCTGGGGGAAATGCATTTGGGGCACGTCTTCCAGTGTGACCATGAACACGTGGCTGAGCACCGTGTTCTTCCATATGATGTTTAATGTATCTAAGTTGTCTGTCTTTCACATCAAACACAACAAGAAAGGTCTCGTTACACACTTTCACTCCGTCAAATACATATTCATATCGTGAACGTTTACGATCGGTCTTACATCTATCATTAGCATTTCTTTTTCATTTTTTGTCATTTCCCTTAAATTTAGAATGTTTGATTCTATCTGTTGGAAGGTAAAGTTGCTGAAGCAGTTCTTTGTACATTTACAGCCGCTGTCATAAATAGATTTAACATTGTTAATGTCACTTTGTGTGTCATCAGTATTTACGTCAGTGTATTCAGTGTGCAAATTTTCTGACTCACTTGGGAGATATACAGGTGTAGCTGTAAAATATATGTTGAGACGAGACTCAATACTTATTTCTTGCACCTCCTCCTCTTCAATGTCACTATCACACTGCATAGCTTCAGTATCGCCAGTGTTAGTTTGGTCTGCTAAGCCAAAGCATGACAGAAGATCGTTCTTTTTCTGTATAAATATAGAAAATTCATAATTAAAGATTGATAATTTAACAATTAAAGTGATTAAGGAATTTAAAAAATGTGCAAAAAAAGAAGAATTTCTTCCAGTGGGAGGCGAACCTACACTGGCGTGATCCGCAAACGGACACGCTAACCTCTACGCCACTACAACTTTGGGAAATCAATGTCAACTGTAGATAAAGTTTGCCCTCGGTGTTAGTCACTCTGCATAAATAATGCAAAATCGGTTTGAATAGCCTTAGTGTGCGCATTTTGTGAAAAAATAAATCAATCAGTTATGATATAAGTACTTGAGCCAGAATTATTTTATTGAAATAAATATTGGTAAATTTTAGTTACTTACGGCGGATGACCTTCGGGTTTTGCCGGGAATACTCCTGCATATCAAATGCTTGTATATAATAAATAGATACATATTCCCAGAAGTTAAATCTGTAAATGAATCTAAAAATGTCTGTCTTACCAGTACAAAACAATCATGTGATTAAATAATACCTCAAAGGTATCCATGTCTTGTGTTTACAACCTGTCATGTGAAACTACCGGGCGCAGCCATCTTGTTACGTCATATCCAACATTTGACGTCACTTTTCTCCGAATAACTATTAGACGATGACGGCTGTTTATGCTTAATGCGGCTCAAGTATCACAGTGTTAAACCATACATCTCACTTTGACAAAAAGAAATCTGCCTACATCTGAACTGGGTGTTTTGCAATTTTGTCATGCTAGCAGTCTAGCTATGAGTACGAATTTATCTTTCAGGTGAATCCAATTCAGCTCAACTAACAAGGAGTTGGCTGAAATATACAAGAATTGAGAGTACCAAAATGATTGCAAATTGCTATTCTAGCGGTAATACTTACATTGAAATGAAATGAATAAAGGTGTTATTATAATGCCTGTCCTGGAACAAATTGTCACAGTTTCAAATGTAAAAATGTAGTACACCATGAACTATTAAATAATGGTCTGTATTTCAATGTAATGGGTTGAGTCTTTTTATATTTGATATAGTACTTAAGCTCAAAGATACATTAAAAACAACAAGATTTAACATTTTCTGAACACCACAGTAGGTGTAAAATGTATGCAAAAACGCAATATCCTTAATAAATAGTTGCGGAATCTTTACCAGGCTAGTGTTACTCTCTCTTAATTCTTTTTATTAATCAACAAAAAGCTATTTATTTAAATTTATTTTTCAGAAAGGTAAAAAAGGTGACGAGTGTCTCATCCCTCCCTAATTTAAGGGTACACTGTACAGAAGAGATGGAGTTTCGAAAGGTAATACATGTACATTTTAAAGGGAAGTGTGTGATTTTGACCTTTTTTTACATTTTTTTAACTTAGTACTTATTTTTTTAGTTTCAACTAGACGGTCACAAGTTCTCTGATGTTATGATATTTGGTTTCCAATAATAGTTCTTCTAAGATGACTGGCTCACGTGAAAGATAATTTTTGGTAGCTCGCACTCGCTTCTTAGAAAGTTGAGTATAAATCCAAAGTGTTAAGGTTCCCTATCAATGAAAGTCGTTTTGTTTGTTGTAGTTCCGGGTGATTGTTCTTGGGTCATCTGAGATAATACAGGGTATGGACTGTTGTACAGTGTATATTTGGAGGTTCGAAAGATTTTTCCTCATATGCCAAGACGTACAAATACATGTTGTTGCCGTTGAGTTATTCCTGAACTTCGAAAGATCTAAAAGGGTCGTCTTTGGTAGTATCTTCCTCGTCGCTGCTTGGTAAATCGGGCATATGTGTTGTTTCCCTTTGTAATTGTTTGACTATGCGGGTATAACTCAGGTTTATTTGCGTGTCATAAATATCATTGTATGGTGTCGTGAGGGTTTCTTCTGGATATGTTTGTTTATTATTCTCTGAGATGTGTGATGTTTTGTTTGTACCTGTTATTGTCTCTTTTCTGGTTCTTCTGTCTTTGTTTGTTTCTCTCCATTCATTCTTGTTCTCTCTGTCACTTTTCTTGTCTTTGTTAACATTCTCAGAGTTTGTCTCTTTCATTATATCTGGGTCGGTAATGTTTTTATTGTTTCGTTCACTTTTTTCTCTTTCTTTCGGTCATCACTATGTGTTTTTTTTTATTTCTATGCTTTTCTATCATTATTTCTTTCACATCTGTTCCTCTCTTTGTTTGTCCTGTCGTTTTCTTTCTCTTTTGTGTTACTCTTACTTATGTCTTTGTTTATTGATTTACTTTTTCCCTTCTTTCTCTCAATTCTATCCTTTCCCTTGTCTTTACTTTCTGTTTCTTTCATTTTTCTGTCATACTTGTTTTTGTCTCTGATTATTGTATCACTGCCTCTCCCCCTTTTTTATCACATTTCTATTCTTTCTCTTGTTTGCATTTTCTGTTTCTTTAATTTTACTGTCACTCTTATTTTTGTTTTTGATTATTGCATCACTTTCTTTTTCCTATTTCTCCTCATGTTTTCCTCTTTTCTTTGTGTGTCCTGTCTTTTTCTTTCTTATTCCCTTTGTTTCCATTTTTGCTTATTTCGTTACACTCTGTATTTCTTTTCTGTCATTTTCTGTTACAAAATTCTTCTCATTTCTGTTTTTGTCTGTGTATTCACTTCCTATCTCTTTCCTATATATATTTATAGTAGATTAAGACAAATTCTACTTCGACTATATGCCCAATATTATGACATATGTGCGCCAAAGAAACAAATTTCTGTTCAGTTTAAATGTCGGGTCACCCACTTTGAATCCATAAATTCGACCTTTTGACCGCTTTGGACGTTTTCTGTGACTTTGTATTAACAATTGCTCTTAATTTTAACACTTTAAATCTAAGACTAAACATGAGATTTCAAATGATCAAGACTTCCCCAAACCAAAAAAATCCTTAACAAATAATGATCAAATCATCAATAAATAACTAACAAATAATAAAATTCTTATTTGTTAACTTATTTGTAACATATTCATTTAACAAATAAGCACCAAATAACAAACATGCCGTTTCTGTAAAAGTTATTTCTTAATTATTTGTTAAACTTCAATTATTTGATAGATATTCACTGAACTTGTATCTTCTAAAATAGTATTTGTTAGTTATTCGTTGCACTTGTATCCTCTTAAATATGATTTGTTCATTATTCGTTTCACTTGTGGCAGTCTGAAATGCAAACGAAAGTGTATACACTTGCAAAATTGTAATTGTTTTCATTAATTGCGGGAAGTATAGATATTTTAGTACGTATACACTGGAGAAATACGTAGTATCATTCAAATACATTAGCAACACAATTTATGGGTATTTCTCATTGCCTTGAATTTAATTGTGCTTTTGAGAAATTCAACCAACATGTGTATCTAAATCTACACGTTCGTTATATTTTCAAAATAACACTTAGTTAATTTACTCAAGGTCTTTCAAATAGTACTATTTGAAAGCCCTTGATATATACTATATAATGTTTGTACATGTATTTCAGTACTTAAATACCATTGAGCACTCAAATAAATGTACAAAATAGTAAAGCATTTCATTTTGTGTAGAGAAAATATCTACTGCAACATGAGATACATGAGTAGCACCTGTGCCCAGCTTTCATTGAGATATTATATTGAACACACTGTTAACCATGGGAACCATTTACTGATAACAGGAGGTCAAGTTTATCCCAAGATGTAGGAAATTTGCTCATGTTTACAAAGATAACGCTTTCTGATTGGTGGATTCAAAACAGAGTATTTTATGCTGTGTACATCTAAACAGCTACATGAATATTATTGTGATAAAGCTTTATTTTTTGAAGAACAGAAAAGTATTATTTGCATTCTTATGACAGTAATGTTTGTGAATATTTTATGAAAAGAATTTGACAATACTATGGATTGTTCAGCATCAAACCTGAAGGATTCAATGAGGAGAAAATATATGCAAAGGTAATTTCAGACACAGACTTTTTGTAAAAGCAGGATTTACAGAACTGAATTGTTGATTTTTATCGGATTTTAGTTGATCTTTTGTTAATATTGATAAATAAAAAGTTCACGGAAGTTATTAATTTCCAAATGATTTAAACTGCTAATGTGCAATTCAGTACAGAATACAGTTTCTGCAATTAACAAAGTAAAATGGTTAATAACTTCAAATGCAGGTATGCGGACTTAATACCATACATCGTACGTAATGATATATAGTCTTGTTAAGTAAAACTAGAATACATGTACATTGTTTTATTGAATTAGAAGTTCCCTACATTAATATAACTAAGTCAAATTCATTCTTAATTATTCTTAACGGTACATATATATACATGTAATGCCTGAATTTCAGCATGCAACCTACTTTCGATTGGAATAGAATATAATGGAGCGTTTAATTATAAGGATCCTTCAAAGGTTACTCAGGGTAAGTTCAAGTATGTACATGTACATGTTCGTTATTTGTACAAAATAAAAATTAATTTTGGGAAAGTGCATGCACGCAGTCCAGTGACACACACAGTTTGGTTTCTTACACAGAATGCTAATTTTCCAAACCTGGACTTGTCAATATTCAATTTGAACAATATCCATCAGGTAAACTTGTTTACCAAGATACTATTTTGCGAACTGTTAAGTGAATAGTTGAGATCATGATGAGACTGCAGGCTAATCATGATTTATACTGGTTTAAGGGGCAAAATCATTTGTTTTGATCACTGGGTAAAAATCATTAAAAAACGTATTTAGATTTGGAGTCGCATTTTTTGCACTGACAAGATTCTTTATGGCCTTGACATAATGAACAGTGGTACGTATATAAGCAATATAGGGCCATAAGTCCCTCATGTTTAACGTATTTTAAACGATACTAGTGTGACAGCAGTTTAACCAAGTGAGATCATGCAGTCTTGATTGTTAATGTAAATATTATCAACCTAGACATTTGAAATGATGCATTGAAAATATTTTATATGTATAGCATCTGTGTTTTGTTTGTACCGTGGGAGGCATTATATGCTGTTTTTCATTTTGTTATTTTGTGATTTATTTCAGATATGTCCCCTGTATGTTCAATGAAGACTTCATGACTGACAGGCTACACTGTACCACCTTGGAAGAGAAGTTGTGTGGCAGGAAGGAGGAACTCGAAACGACAGCTTCCTTGATTGTTGTGACCCGGCTGGTGACGGTGTAGACTGTGAGTGAGTGAGTGAGTGAGAGAGAGAGAGAGGGGATCGAAAGAGATTATTTGGTGGTTATTTGTTAGACTAATAAAGAATTGAAGCCACTCTTCTACCATTATTTGATACTTATTTGTTAAATATACGATGTTCATTGCAAAAGTTATTTGTTAATTATTTGCTTTCCCTGGAATTATTTGGTGCTTATTTGTTTGAAATATAAGCCACACCTCTTCATTATTTGATGCTTATTTGTTAGATATATACTCCCCATTCCAAAAGTTATTTGTTAATTATTTGCTTTCAGCGAAACGATTTGTTAGTTATTTGCTTTAGTTATTTGTTAAGCTCATTTGCATGGCATTTCCAGAAGCAATAAATATCTACCAAATAACTATTTGTTGGTTATTTGCTGTGATTATTGGTTCCAATCTTTTTTTTGTTTGGGAGATCTGTATTCGCCCAGGCAAAAATCAAACTTTTCCTCTATTTTTGATAGTCAAGTTTGAAATTATATTTTCCATCTTTTTAATCGATATGACATCGAAACGTTTCGACCGTTGACACGTCTTTATCTTATATAAGGAACAATCGTGACATGCTTTGTACGTGAAAGATCGACTTAATGTCCATATTGTGAGAAGAAGTGAATTGCCATTTTTCAAATTCTCACATTTTTACTTCTAAAAGGAAATGCTGATACAGTATTATTTTTAAACTTGAAATCGAAGGATAAATACGAGATTTCCAATGATCAGGAACTTTGTATTCGCCAAGGAGAAAACAAAACTCTACTCTAGCTAAAAATACAAGACATCATAATGTTTGATAGTCAGGTTTGAAATTATATTTCTCATCTTTTTAATCGATATGAAATCAATACGTTTCGACCATTGACACATCTTTATCTTATATTAGGAACAATCCTGAAAAACATCATCGGACATGCTTTCTACGAGAAAGTTCGACTTAATGTCCGTATTTTGAGAAGAAGGGAGTATTGTGTTAAACATTGCCATTTTTCTAATATTAACCTTAAAGTTTTTACTTGTAAAAAGAAATGCTGTTACAGTATAAATTTCTTTATCACTAAGACTATATCATTACGTTTTACCGTTAATGACTAATATATGAAACTACAGTAGTTGAGAAAGATACGACCTTTCAACCGATATTATTCAAATGCTTTGGACGTTTTGTGTGACTTTTTCTTCGTAATGGCTGTTGATTTTAAGACTCTAAATCTAAGGATAATTACTAGATTTCAGATGATCAGGACCATTGTATTCGCCACACCATGAAAAATATAGGAGATTAAGACAAATTATACTCGACCATATGCCCACTTTTATGACATATAGGCACAAGAGTAACTAATTTCTGGTCAGTTTTAATGCCACTTCACCTTCCCCATATCAAAAATTTCGACCTTTTGACCACTTTGGACGTTTTCTGTGACTTTGTCTTAGAAATGGTTGTTGCTTTTAAGACTTTAAATCTAAGGAAAATTCAAGATTTCAAATGATCAGGACCTTTGTATCCGCCAAGGCGAAAACCAAACTTTTACTCTCGCTAAAACTACAAGACATCATAAATTTTGATAGTCGAGTTATATATTTCTCATCTTTTTCACATTATTCAAACGCTTTGGACGTTTGCACTGACTATGTCTTTATAATGACTGTTGATTTCATGACTTTAAATCCAAGGACAAATAGTTGATTTCAAATGATCAGAACCTTTGTTTTCGCCAAACCATAAATATATAGTAGATTAATACAAATTATACTCGACCATATGCCCACTTTGATGACATATATGCACCAGAATTAAGACTTTCTGGTCAGTTTTCATGCCAGGTCATCTCTTTTGAATATAAAGATTCGACCTTTTGACCGCTTTGGACGTTTTCTGTGATTTTGTGTTAGCAATTGCTTTTGATTTTAAGACTTTAAATCTAAGTATAAATACGAGATTTCAAATTATCGGGACCTTTATATTCTCCAAGGTGAAAACCAAAAATTTACTCTAGCTAAAACTATAAAAATTCATAAATTGTGACAGTCAAGTTTGAAATTATGTTTTTCATCTTTTTAATCGTTATGAAATTGAAACGTTTCGACCGTTGACACATATTTATCTTATATTAATCCCGAAAAAGATCATCGGACATGCTTTGAACGTGTACCACAATACCAGAAATACCGACTTAATGTCCGTATTTGAATATTGTGCTTCACTCAGACTATATCATTCTGTTTGACCTTTCAAAACTAGTATATAAAACAAGTTGAGAAAATCACACATCTCATGCATAATCGAAATATTCGACCTTTCTGACGATTTTAACTAAATGCCTTGGACGTTTTCTGTGACTTTGTCTTCAAAATGGCTGTTGATTTTAAGACTATAGATATAAGGATATAAATACTAGATTTCAAATAACTAGCCAAACCATGAAATATATTGTAGACTTATACAAATTTAAAGTCCAAGGATAAATAGGAGATTTAAAATGAGCAGGACCTTAATAAGGTTATAACAAATTGTAAAGCTAGTTTGGAAAACCACAGATCGCATTCATTATCGAAAGATTCGACTTTTCGACCGATATTATTCATAAGCATAGCTGTTGATTTGAATACTTTAATCTAAAGATAAATACTAGATTTCAAATGATCAGCCAAACCATGAAATATTGTTACGCCGCCGGGGTACAAGTGAACATCCTCTTAGGAATATTTGTCGAGCATCGAGTGATAAGATAGGCATACAAATTATTACAGAACCAAAAGAAAAAGCTAACGCATTAGTCAAACAATATGCCGCAGCTAGCAGTAATAAAGGATATACTAGAGATTTTCTATTAACGAAAAGAATAATAAATAAAGCAGTAGATGAGCATATTAATGTACGAAATAATGACAATTCTCAAGAATATAACCAAGAATTCACTCTATTTGAATTTAACAAAGTTTTGTCGAACTGCAAGGACGGTGCTCCGGGAGAAGACCCGATACATTACAAAATACTCAAGAAATTACAACGAACAACTTATCAATATTGAAATGCCTAAGATTAACCTAGATTTAGTTGGCAAAATTAAAAAGCAGAAGATAATGAAAGAAACAAAATTATTGCAAATTTAAATATAATTCGGCACTTTAGAGACTTTACTCAAATTTATACAGATGGTAGTAAAGACCCGTCCAAACAAATAGCAGGGGCGGGTATAGTAGTTATAGCAGACGACAGCACAATTCTACATAACAAAAGTCTGAAGCTTAACCATCAAACTTCTATATTTACATGTGACTTAGCAGCGATAGATTATGCAATAACATATTGCAAAGAAAACTATATTCCAAAAGCAGTCATTATTAGCGATAGTCTGAGTTCTCTATTATCAATAAAGTCTGGTCAATCCCACAGGCAAGAAATGATTTACAGTATTTTAAAGACAGTCACAGCTATAAAACATAGAGGGGACGAAATTCAATTAATGTGGGTACCTAGTCATGTAGGCATAAACGGAAATGAACTAGCAGACGACACTGCCAAATACGGCAGCACTTCCGGTACAATGATTCCGATTAAGCTCAGCGTCCCGGAAGTCTACAGCATCATTAAGGATAAAGTTAAGCAGAAATATTTAAAGCAATGGGAAAAATATTGCTCAACACATAACATAGAAATTAACGTGAAGCCGCCAAACAAATTACAAACATACCATCACGACCGAAAAGTGGACACGATGTACACAAGACTCAAACTTAAAAGAAGTTATTTAAAAGGGGACCGGTATAATGATGATAAAAGCTGCAAATATTGTAATACAAGTTACAATCTGTTTGCGTATCACCGTAACTGGTTCCTGGCGTGTACAATGGCAGCCCGAAGATTCTGGTAGAGTTTGTCTGAGCCATGTGCAGATAAATGTAAACCATCCTTCCAGAGGACCTCCTGTTGATTTTTGGGAGACCAGAAACCTTTTAATCGCCTTAAGCGAGTGAAGTTGTATTCTAGGAGCTTCGCATCTAAACTGAAATTGAATTCATCTACTCTCGAGTTGTACCATGTCAAATTGACGTGATGTCGTGTCTTTATGGTTGATGGGCCTCTGTAGATAACTTGTGTTACAAGAATATATTTGACCTTTAGCTCGGAATGCAAGTAACGGATTGTTTCTGTGAATTTCTGAATGACACTCTCCACTGATTTTGATCTGTCGGATAAATCGTAAGCTCCTAACACTAGAATAACAACACCTGGTTCAAAGGTTGAAACTATATCCATGTTCTCTCGAATGTTACTGGTGTAGCTGCCAGTGAAGGATGTTTGAACCATAAACTCCTTTGGATCAAGCCCAAACTGAAAATACAGATTTACTTTAAACGAATTTATATGTACAAAGCAGGTCAATGCCCATCGCCATAAATCATTTTATGCAAACATAAAATACACTTATTATGATACTTTAGAGAAGAGAAAACTTGAGCTGTTACTAAAAATTATTTATACTCCCTGGTGATACAGGTTTGGGTCAAAATAATTAATAAATCTTAGTCTGAAGGTATTGTCCCAATGAACCGCACAGGAACATAAGCTCTGATGGACTCTTCTTTTTAAATACTGCTTCCAGTACAACCCTACAGAGCATTTGGGTTGAAAACCCCATACGGCAATGGACAAGAAACCCCACTATGTACACAGAGAAAAGAACCCCACAAGAACATAAGCTCTGATGGATACTATTTCCAGTACAACCCCACATAGCCTTTGGATTGAAAACCCCATACTGCATTAGACAAGAAACCCCACTATGTACACAGAGAAAAGAACCCCACAAGAACAGAAGCTCTGATGGATACTATTTCCAGTACAACCCCACATAGCCTTTGGATTGAAAACCCCATACTGCATTAGACAAGAAACCCCACTATGTACACAGAGAAAAGAACCCTAGAAGAACATAAGCTCTGATGGATACTGTTTCCAGTACAACCCCACAGAATATTTGGATTGAAAACCCCATACTGCATTGGTCAAGAAACCCCACTATGTTCACAGAGAAAAGAACCCCACAAGAACAGAAGCTCTGGTGGATACTGTTTCCAGTACAACCCCACAGAGCCTTTGGATTGAAAACCCCATACTGCATTGGACAAGAAACCCCACTATGTACACAGAGAAAAGAACCCCACAACAACATAAGCTCTGATGGATACTGTTTCCGGTTCAACCCCACAGAGCCCCCAAACTGCATTGGATAATAAACCCCACTATGTACATAGATTAAAGAACCCCGCAAGAATGTAAGCTCTGATGTACACTTCTTTTGAAATACGTTCGAGACTAAACCCCGAGACTACTTCTACACGAGATGGAAATCATTTTATGATGTAAACAAACAAATGTCATAGGTAGGATCCAGGTACAATAGTACTTGGCAATAATATGGATAATAAAAGAAACACAAAGATTACCGGACGACCAGTCTAGCATACTAGTATAGGCTGCTCGTCCAGTTACCGGATGACTAGAAAAAATTCTAGTCGTCTGGTTACCGGACGAGCAGCCACTTCCGAGCTTAATACGGCTGCGCCGAAAAACGTCATTAGGGAGAACAATAAAAATGTTTAATCTAGGACACATTGTTTGAATCTAAAGATTCGACCTTTTGACCGCTTTGGACATTTTCTGTGACCTTGTCTTAACGATTCTTGATAATGGGGCTTTAAATCTAAGGATTAATACAAAATTTCAAATGATCGGGACCTTTATTATGGATACGGAGTTCAGTAATTCACAAATGTGAATAGATTAAAGAAAGAACACAGATGTGAGCTTTTCAAGTTTAATCTCAGAACTGACTAGTGGCGGGAATCGCCTGTCTATAAATAAGAACTGCCCATTCAAGCATTAATGGAATAGTACTGATAATATAAAGGTCAAGGTAAAATGATCATGCAGGTTAAACTAGTATCTGATATCGTTACATTTCCCTCTTCTTGAGAATTTGAAACTCTTTCAATATACAAATGTCTATTAGATATGTTTGATAATCATTTAACAATAACATTTTTTATTACATGAAATAATGAATAATATAGATGTTTAAGTTGTTACTTAACAAACAAACAAGCTTTATCATTGATGAAAAAATACATGTATATGAATTGCAATAATGCGTGTAAATAAAACATAGGTTTTAACTAATAAATCATAAAGTTCAATCACATCTTTTTTTTAAATGTTTTCTGCTTTATTGTTCATTTGTTACTCCATTTTTCATCAAAGTATCTTTTGTTCTGTTTTACTTCCCTGCCTGAACGTGTGACATAAGGGTTATTTTGGCGGGGCTTATCATTGCACTCAGAGGTTATAGCGTGGTCAGAATTATGTGATTCTGGAAAGTTACTAACAGTGGGGTTCAATAAGGGGTTATTGGGAGGTGATTCTTCCAAGATTCTAGGTGAGAATTCTTGAATTTCTGGAAAGTTTTCCTTTGTTTTGTTCAGCTTGACCCTGTTTCTGCGGTAAATACCACCTGTTTTAGTTTGCACTGAATAGGAGCGGTCATCGTGTATTTCTATAACTCTTGCTGGTTCCCAGTGATTTTTAACCTGAAGCCGTATATACTCATTTAGTTTTAGAGGGGGAGTTTTCTGGTGGTTTTATCATAGCAAGATTTTTGTTTTTGTTTGATATCTTTCATTTTTTTATTTATTGTCTTGGGGTCGATGAATTGGGGCTTCAGTTGCGCATTAGTGACAGGTAGAATTGATTTTGTTCTTCTACCCATTAATAGTTGGTTTGGGGAAAAGCCAACTTCAAGGGGTGTATTTCTATATTCTAGAATAGCCAAATATGGATCTCTATGGCTTTCCTGGGCTTTTTTGAATATTCTTTTGACAATGGACACTGTTTTTTCAGCGAGACCATTGCTGATAGGATGTAAGGGGCTTGATGTTACATGTGAAAACCCCCATTCCCTCGCAAAATCTGAGAAATTTTCTGCAGAGAATTGCGGGCCGTTATCTGTCATAAGTTTGTCACATATGCCGTATCTGGCCATATGGACTTTCAGTTTTCTAATTACAGTTGTACTTTGAGTATTTGGGAGAGCATCTACTTCAAAGTATCGACTGTAATAGTCTACAGTGACAAGATAGTCCTTGTTGTCAAATGAGAGCAGGTCAGCGGCAATGTTTTGCCATGGTCTGTCTGGTACGTCATGTGACATCAAAGGTTCTTTTGAATTCGAGTATCTGTGCTTTTGACATACAGCACATTGAGAAATATAGCTAGTAATTTGTTTTGCCATGCCAGGCCAAAACAAAGCGTCTCTAGCTCGTCGTATACTGTATAGCGCTTTAAATCTGCGGTGCCAAATATTGGCGTTTTTTGAAGTGTTTTGAATTGGCGATGTCTTAAATTGGCGGAAATCACATCAACCGCCAAAATATAACCTCGACTTCGACCAGAGCCCGCTAAAATAAAACCTCAAACTGGCATGAATGTCACTCTTTCAGTAGATTTTTTCATCGTCGGCGATTACCCTCCGTTTTTTATTTTGATATGTCACTGTTAATTGACTTTTCGAATGATATGATTGACTGTGTATTCCATCGATTAAATAGATCTAGTCCAATTATCCTTTGAAAATTGTAACACAACTGCTCGAAAATACGACCTGAGCGAAATTCAAGGTAAAAAATTACACTAACTTTATTATTGAGTTGATACTCAGCTTTCATATATATAGGGCCGATCCCTAAAGTGCTATGCATTCGTTCTCAATTTTGCTTACAAGTGATTGTGTCTTTGAATTACCAAAATGTCGGATATGATGGCTAAATGGTTGAAGAAAGGAAAGTTAAACATAAAACAACCGCCAAGTATAATTTTTCCTGATCCGTTGAAAATTGATGACGAAGAGGTGGCGAGTGCTGTGACTGCAGCTAATGAGAGTGTTTGCCAGGAGCTCAGTTCCGAGTATGAATCACCGAGCTCATCATCACGGAAACGCAAACGATCGGGACAGTATGGCAATTATTCACCTGATGTAAGGTTAAAGATAGCTAAATACTGCTTGGACCATGGTCCCGCTAAAACTGCGAGACACTTTAGTGCTGAGCTCGGCCGTCAAGTCAACGAAAGTAGTGTGCGAAATATGAAAAAGGCCGCTGTGCATTAATGTTGCCCTGTACAACAACCAAATCTGTCTTCCGGTTTCCCATGATCCCATCCCAGACTATTACGCTCCCTCTCCCAAACCTGTTCTTCTCAACAATGCAACAATCGACATGCCTGATAAAACAGTAGACACCCGCCGAACATCAGTAGACAAACCTGTGAAATCAGTAGACACACCTGTTAAATCAGTGGACACCCCTGTAACATCTGTAGACATGTCTGTTATATTGGTAGTCACAGCTGTTACATCGGTAGACTCTCCCGTTACATGGATACACATGCCTGTTAAATCAGAAGACACCCCGTTACATCGGTAGACATACCTGTTAAATCAGTAGACACCCCGTTACATCCGTAGACTAGCCTGCTATACTGGTAAACACACTTATAACAGAGGTAGACCTTTCTAAAACGTGGGTAAACATGCCTGTTAAATCAGAAGACAATCCCGTTACAACGGTAGACATACCTGTTAAATGGCCTAGTACACATATATGTTACATCAGTAGACATGCCTGTTATATCAGTAGTCAAACCTGTTACATTGGTAGACTCTCCTGTTACATTGGTAGACACGCCTGTTAAATCAGTATACATCCCCATTACATCGGTAGGCACATCTGTTAAATTAGTAGGCACCCCTGTTAGACCGTAGACAATTCCGTTACATCAGTAGACATACCTGTTAAATCGGTACACACATCTGTTACATCGGTAGACATGCGTGTTATATCGGTAGTAAGACATGTTATATCGGTAGACTCTCCTGTTACATCGGTAGACTCTCCTGTTACATTGGTAGACACGCCTGTTAAATCAGTAGACGTCCCCATTACATCGGTAGGCACATCTGTTAAATTAGTAGGCACCCCTGTTAGACCGGAAGACAAATCCGTTACATCAGTAGATATACCTCTAAAATCGGTACACACATCTGTTACATCGGTAGACATGCGTGTTATATCGGTAGTCACACCTGTTATATCGGTAGACACTCCTGTTAAATGGTTCCATATGCCTGTTAAATCAGAAGACACCCCGTTACATCGGTAGACATATCTGTTAAATCAGCAGGCACCCCTGTAAGACCGGTGCACAAATCTGTTAAATCAGAAGTATTTCCTGTTACATCGGTAGACATGCCTGTTGAATCAGTAGACTCCCCCGTTTCATCGGTAGACACACCTGTAAAATCAGTAGACACTCCTGTTACATCGATGGACATGCCTGTTACATCGGTTGGCACACCTGTTAAATCGGTAGATAGACTCACCTGTAACATCGGTTGACATGTTAAATCAGCAGGCACCCCTGTAAGACCGGTGCACAAATCTGTTAAATCAGAAGTATTTCCTGTTACATCGGTAGACATGCCTGTTGAATCAGTAGACTCCCCCGTTTCATCGGTAGACACACCTGTAAAATCAGTAGACACTCCTGTTACATCGATGGACATGCCTGTTACATCGGTTGGCACACCTGTTAAATCGGTAGATAGACACCCCTGCAACTTCGGTAGACATAACTGTTAAACCAGTAAACACATTTGTAAAATCAGTACACCCCTGTTACATCGGTTGACATGCCTGTTAAAACAGTTGACATCCCGACTATATCGGTAGACATACCTCTTAAATCGGTAGACACATCTGCTTATTCAGTAGACACCCTGTAACATTTGTAGACATGTCTGTTATATTGGTAGTCACAGCTGTTACATCGGTAGACTCTCCCGTTACATGGATATACATGCCTGTTAAATCAGAAGACATCCCCGTTACATCGGTAGATATACCTGTTAAATCAGTAGACACCCCCGTTTCATCCGTAGACTTGCCTGCTTTATTGGTAATCACCCCTTATTACAGCGGTAGACCTTTCTATAACGTGGGTAAACATGCCTGTTAAATCAGAAGACAATCCAGGTACATCGGTAGACATACACACATCTGTTACATCGGTAGACATGCGTGTTATATCAGTAGTTAAACCTGTTACATTGGTAAACTCTCTTGTTACATTGGAAGACACGCCTGGTAAATCAGTATACTTCCCCATAAAATCGGTAGGCACATCTGTTAAATTAGTAGGCACCCCTGTTAGACCGGTAGACAAATCCGTTACATCAGTAGACACACCTGTAAGACCAGTAGACAAATCTGTTAAATCACTAGTCTTTCCTGTAACATCGGTAGACATGCCTGTTTAATCAGTAGACTCCCCCGTTTCATCGGTAGACACATCTGTTAAATCAATAGGCACCCCTGTAACATCAATGGACATGCCTGTACATCGGTTGGCACACCTGTTAAATCGGTAGATAGACTCACCCGTAACATCGGTTGACATGTTATATCAGTAGACACCCCCATTAAATCGGTAGACATAACTGTTAAACCAGTAAACACATTTGTAAAATCAGTACACCCCTGTTACATCGGTTGACATGCCTGTTAAAACAGTTGACATCCCGACTATATCGGTAGACATACCTCTTAAATCGGTAGACACATCTGCTTATTCAGTAGACACCCTGTAACATCTGTTTACATGTCTGTTATATTGGTAGTCACAGCTGTTACATCGGTAGACTCTCCCGTTACATGGATACACATGCCTGTTATATCAGAAGACATCCCCGTTACATCGGTAGATATACCTGTTAAATCAGTAGACACCCCCGTTACATCCGTAGACTTGCCTGCTATATATGTAATCACCCCTTATTACAGCGGTAGACCTTTCTATAACGTGGGTAAACATGCCTGTTAAATCAGAAGACAATCCCGTTACATCAGTAGACATACACACATCTGTTACATCGGTAGACATGCCTGTTACATCAGATATAACACATATCGGAAGGCGCATCTATTATACCGGTAAACTCTCTTGTTACATTGGTATACATGCCTGTTAAATAAGTAGACTTCCCCATTACATCGGCAGACACACCTGTTAAATCAGTAGACACCCCTGTTACATCGATGGACTTGCCTGTTACATCGGTAGATATACTCACATGTAACATCGGTTGACATGTTATATCAGTAGACACCCCCGTAACTTCGGTAGACATAAGTGTAAAACCAGTAAACACATATGTGAAATCAGTAGACACCCCCTTTATATCGGTAGACATACCTGTTAAATCGGTAGACACACCTGTTGATTTAGTAGACACACCAGTAACATCGGTATACACCTTTGTTAAATGAATGGACACCCCAGTTACATTGGGAGACATGCCTGGTTAATCAGTTGACACCACCATTACATCGGTAGACATACCTGTTAAATCGGTAGACACACCTGTTTATTCAGTAGACACCCCCTTTTCATCGGTAGATACACCTGTTAAATCAGAAGACACCACTGTTACATCAGTAGACATGCCTGCTATATCGGTAGGCACACCTGTTACATCGGTATACCCTCCTGTTACATCGGTAGACATGCCTGTTAAATCAGTAGATACCTCGTTTGGCTACAGAGTGTAACGAAGACCGTCCAAAGGAAACAATTTCGTTCCTTCACAAGAGAGACCTTTGGCGTGACGCTGCGCTACCTTCCGTCCCCGGACCAATAGACCACTGGAATGACCAATACTGAATCAGTTAAGCTACGGCGCCCTTTGTTTATTTCGGGTCGCCGTCAAGGCCATCATCGCCATCACCGCCACCTACTTTCCCACAGATCTATGTCCAGCTGCAACCGCAACAGCTACCAGAGGGAATGTATACCCAGGTACACAATGTATGAATTTAAATAGTTTTGAATATTTTAATGCAAATACAAATCAGCCTCTGTGGTCGAGAGGTTAAACCCTGAATATACTTTACCTGTCATTACAATATTTACGGAAGGTGTGGGTTCTAGCCCTGCGACGGGAACCAATGAAGAATTTGGCAATTTCTTCCCGGACATGGTTATGTAGTGTTCTACTGGCACGCTCCAGGAACGATGGTCAAGTAAACTGCCTGTCTGTATATAACTGATATATTGTTGAAAACAACAAAACAGCATACATTGCTTCAATGCTTAATTTTAATTTGTCTAAACTATTTTAACATATCGGTGATAATATTATTAAATAAACCAATGTCATTTTTGTTGCAGTTGACACGGGATGGAGTTCTTTCGACCACGCCGTTGACCAACCCAAGCTCTTGGATACGGTCTCAGCCATACACTGTCTCCCAGTCTCGGTCAACATCGAACAACCTGCCACAGGCCTTTGCTGCAACAGCCGGTTTGACTGAAACCGAAACAGTACCAACAGAACATCCATGAATCATCAGGCACTGTCGTTTATAGTGTATGTTATAATGATACCACACACAAAATCACATTATGTGTGTAACTTGTGGTAATTTCGTATGATTTCAGATAATTATCTTGTACATTTATACTATGTCCGTACTAGTAATTATTACTTATGGTAATGAATGAAGACAATTCAACTCAGTGTATGAATATGTCTTTGGTGACAAATTGTAAGTGGTGATTCATGCTGAAAAAAAAGTATATTGATCCGATCCTTTTGTTGCTGATTCATGTTAAACAATTACGTTAAAATTAAAATGATAGGTGTGCGATTTAAATAAGTCGATGGCTGAAATCCCGTCAATGTTAAGATTATAACATTTTATCATTTGTAATAACATAAATTATAATAAGGTGAAAGCCTTCCTCACAATCCTTGTAATATAATATAACATCAATGTAAAGTTCAAACAACTATAAGGATGCTCATAACACTGTTTACATTCTGATGATGGCCTCCTGCCAGGGAACACTTCTACCTTAACTGTTGTAATAGTGCTTGAGATATATCCTGAGCTGTTTCCCGGCCCGATTATCATGAGGACCTCGTTGCATCTGTCCCAGCTCCTAAATCACAGCGTTGTCGAGTCGCGTCCGTGGTATTAGATGTCCATTCGCCTCCTTCCTGTCTAGGTCAATATTATGCAGATTAGGATACCGGACACGCATCAAATTTAGCAGGCACATGCATGCCTTAACTACCCTACGAGTATTTGGGTACTCTAAGGCGAGTGTTGCCAAGATACAGCAGAAGCGATTCGCCAGGATTCCGAACGCGTTCTCAACCACCCTTGTGGCACGGGAACAACTGTAGTTGTAGATTCTCTCACCATGGTCTAAATAGCGATGTCCGAACGGCGTGACCTATACTCTCTCAAAGAGAAAGCGTCGTCTCCAACAAAGAAATATCGTGGTAGTCGTTGGGAAAATGCCCGGGTTCTGCAAAGCAAATGGTACCTTGTAGTTTTATACCACCTTGAATCGCAAAGGTTGTCGTACGGAGTCCTTAAGGCGAACGTTAAGCCGTGCGGGCCCCGTGCGGACATTGCAAAGTCCCCGCCCGGTGTCTATAGTATCGTACGGGCATCGTACGTTGATCCTGCGATTCCCCTGCGATAGTCGTGCGAGCACCGGTAAGCTTTTACGGGCAAAACGGTGCTCCAAATCCGCACGGATATCGTACGATGCCTGCACGAGCTTTAACGGGGCCCTTGCGGTGCCCGTACGGGGCCCTTGCGAGCTGCTCCCGACTTCGGAATTTCTACGAGCTCATCGAGAACTCGGGAGCTCGGTGAAACAATTTCAATGAGTTCCCGAGTCCTTCACGAGTTCAAAAAATCCTTACGATGCTCGCAAGAGTCAACGTTGTCCGTAGCAAAATTTCGTCTGAAAACCAACTCGTACGGACCTCGTAACGTTAATGTGAGCAGGGTATTGCCTGTTACAATAGTTTGCTTTGAATTCAACATCTTAATCATGCCATGGTTAAACCCACATGTAAAATCAAACATTTTTTACAATGTCAATTTTAATTACCGACGAAGCATGACTGTGACTATAGTTATATTAATTAATTTTGTAGAAACCATATGAAACATTCTGATACATAGTATATTATACTGGTATGGCATATGTTCCATCTAGCTAAATAATGTCTGTTCGGAATATTTGCCTTTTTATGTATTTGTAATAAATAATCAAATTTGTAATAAACTGCATTTGATAACGTTAACAGCTGTAATCGATTACACTTACAAAAGTTGTGTAATCAGCCAGTACTTGATTACATTTTAAATGTCATATAGTCAGTCACTCAGTAATCGATTACAGTTTCAAAGTGATCGCCCAAACCCTGGCTAGGGTGAGCTCAAAAGAGAACATTTACACCAGCTATCTACTCTAGTTTCACCGATGTCGGAGCTAAATATAAACTCATCTTCAGTAATAAATTATCTTACACAAGCAAGATAAATGTTTCATGCAATAACTATATCGTTCAAAATTATTTTACTTGCTGATTCTTAAGGAACGAATGCTACAATTATCATGTAATATTTCTATTACTATCTTGCATTTTCCTGTAAGATTTCAAACATGATGCGATATTTTCGCATTAAATCTACATAAATTTCTAGCAACTGGCGACCATTATACGCTTCCGTACACGTCAGTTAACTGACTTTCGATTTAATTATCTAGATACATACGGTAATCTAGTTATATTTTTGCGAAACATTTCCAGGTTAGAAAAGACAAATTTTGATGCAAAGCATCAAAGGCGCTGCGCATGTTTTTGACAGGATTTAAAGTAGGGATGGGAACGAATATTCGAATATTCGAATATTCGAAAATCGGCCGAATATTCGAATGCGAAAATCAAATTCGAATATTCGTAAATTATTATTATTATTTTTTTTAAATAGGTAGCAATCTAAAGAATGCTAATTATGCCGAATAAAACCGTTTGTTCTGTATTGTTTGTTTAGAGCGTGTCAAAAATTTCCCAATTAACACGAAAATTGCAATGCATGATTGACAGGGGGGCATCGTTACGGATTAGCAGTTTGCATCAGGTGTTATTGCGGTGACTTTTTATCTTTTGTTCGTTTTAATTGTCGCCTGTTTTATGTAACAAATTTTAAAAGTTGTTTATCTCACAATGTTCCAGGATCAACGTCATGTTTACGGAAACGAATAACCAATCACGCTTATACATGTATTAACTCAACTGATATAACTCTTTCGTTGTCCAATCATTCAGAATAACTCAAATATTTTCCTTTAATAAATATGTTTGAAATTATTTTTAACATCCTTACTTTAAGTTTGATCTTCGCTAAACGATATTAATTTACTGTACGCTCTATCAATTAACATGCCTCCCTCGCGTGTTTGGACTTATTTCACGCGATCTGCGTTGACGTGTGCTATATTTTATGTACTATGTACATGTTGATCTTTACGCATGTAAATAGAAATTATCAATGTTTATTTATTTATTTATTTGTTTTCCCGTATCTTCCCTGGAAAAATTAATCCAGTTAAAGTAAACGCCAGTTTCAACAGTATTTCAGTTATGCCAGGCGTATTTAGTAGTTTTCTGCCACAAACTCCACGAACCCACAGCCCTCCATCAGCGAGAGAACACTGAGAAAAAAAACCAGTTTCAACAGTATTTCAGTTTCAATAGTATTGCACTTTTCAAATTTCGTACAGCAAACCATCGATTTCCGGTTGAGACCGGTAGGTACGACGGAACAACAATTAATGAGCGCAAATGTAAGCTCTGTTCTCTTAACAAAGTCGGCACAGAACAACACTATTTACTGGAATGCGTCTTTTTCGAAACCGAGCGTAATTTGTATCTCGGTGATCTGCAAATACAGAATAATATTTATTGTTTTAAGAAACTTTTAACTTCAAAATCCCATCGTGTCTTGGGGAATGTATGTAAGTTAATAAAACACATCTTTAGAGACTTTTAGCATACCGGTACCTCCAGACTATAAAAAGTTTATCTTTATGTATGTATTGTATTTTGTAACTGTACTTTTAAGCTTCAGATGCTGATTTTTAATTATTTTATTACAAGTCATGTGTTAGTCGTTATACGGTAACAATGCTCTTTTTGCTATTTGAACCACAAGTGCTCATGGCAAAGATAGTAGTAGGTGTAGGAGAAGAATAATATCAAAATTTTATGTATTTCTTCCTAATGATTTCATAAATTTTTCGAGATAGTTTTTATTTCCTAGCACTGTCTCTCTTTATTCGTAGTAACTTGCAAATGAATAGAAATTTACGACATCAGTGTACGCGCATAATGCGTTTACTACACAGTACAATTGCCTTTACTACAACAATGTAGTTGTAAGCACGTGACTAAATTTCATGAATGGACAGAATCACCCGAAAGTAGTCCGTTAACGCCCCCACTTCGATAAGGCATGAGAAGCTCGTGCAAGTAGCACGCGTTTGTTTTTGTTATTTTTAAAAACGAAAACGACATATGATACTAGTATAAATTTACTTACAAGTCTACCTCCTATGTGAAAAATGCTTCTTCTCCGAATTCTTTGCCGATGTGCAAAATTAACCATACTTTAAAAGACAATATATAGGAAAGCATTTTAATAGATGTAAGCTTTCTCCCAACAAAACCATCATGAACCGGAACCTTTCATTTGTTCAGTATAAGTAACTGGTTGTATCCCCATGTTGTATACTTGTATACCTGGGTGTAATAAAGAATTGTTGTTGTTGTTGTTGTAGTTATGTCAGGCGTATACTTTCCTAACTTGACCACGGAGGCAGTCACAATGAATGAAAACAAACAAAAAAACAACCCAGCCCTGCACGATAATTAATGCCCTCTAAAATTGAAAAGGGAGATAATTACTTTTTCTTTAACTCAAATTAGTCGACTATCTAGAAAAATGCAAAATTCTTATTTTTAATTATTAAAAACTTTATTAATATTATACACAAGAAAAATATAAAAACCGGTTGAAATATTATCCAAACTTTTACTTGCGAAAATTATTTTTCTTTCCATATATATACAGTTAGACATTCATAGTTTATAGAAAAGGGAGGTAATATCTTTTACTTTAATTCCATTTTAACGGCTATTCTGAAAGAATACAAATTTGTTTTTTTTTAAATCTTTATACATACAAATATTTTACGTAATACAAAGATAAAATCGTGAAATGTTAGCCAAACTTCTCCTTGTGGAAAATTAATAATTTGTTTCTTTATATACCGTTTTAAAGTAAACACTTTCATACTAAACATACTGTAGTGGCGTATCCGTCGTGTTAAGAAAATATACATGGACACCACAAAACGAATATTCGAATATATTCGAATATGCCAAACCGAATATTCGAATATTGATTTTAGTATTCGTTCCCATCCCTAATTTAAAGGAATCAGAGTCATTTTAGAATATCAGTAAACAACCTATCAACGGGAAAAACCAATACATTATGTTATATGTAACTGTTATCATAATTAGTAAAAAACCACATTTACTACAGTTTAACCAAAAAATAAACGAATCATAAAACAACCTTCCGTATAATGGTACGATGACGCCCATTAAACAAGGCTACAGCTCGTGGTCAGTAGACGCTTTTCGACGCAGACGAAACCCACGTGATTAATTTTGTCTTTACTATTGGTCAGTTGTTAGCGATGCTTTACATAACTTTCATTGAGACCCCATGTATCGCATAGTTAGGTGAACGGTCTTATCTATAATGCCTACATTTTACTTTAGGCCACACCAAATTAATTACTTGGTCAACGGATTTCCCGCTCCCTTATTTTTTTAAATAAAAAAAAAATATTTTTTTTTCAATTTGAGCTTCCGCCCGCATCAATTTTATAAACCAAGACCAAAAATTCAAAGGGCGAACTCGTAAATTTAGTACTTTCAAACCTACAATTCAATTAAAAACGCCAGCAGAACATGTTCCCACTTCTTTATTTTTATAATCATATATTGTCAAAATAGCAGCAAACCAGTACATTATGAAAAGTTTCGATGCATAGAATGACAGAATAAAAAACGAAAAAAAGTGTATGAAGACCGAAAACAACTTATCTTTTAAAAGAGTATATAACTTATCCTGTTTTCTCGTATTCTCAGGGGCTAAGCGTGTAAATATGTTACCTATAAAACGGTGCACATTTTAGCAACATTATTTACATGTTATTTGATAGAATGATAGAAAAAATACTCATCTTTCAGTTGGTGTCATCATAAATTGCATGATTTTTCTCCTTATGTAAATTTTGCTACAGTATCTGAGGTCGACCTCATACTCAGAACTGAGAAGAAAGTTTCTCGTATTCTCAGGGATTTATGTTTGAGTCTTTTGCATTGCCACATTGTAGAATCCAAAAACTTATAAATGCCAAGGTGCATAGCTTGGCATAATATGTTACAAATAACATAAACATAATAATGACAGACAGCAGAATAAAACAATATGGGCACTTTTACTAACCCCACCACAAAAAAAATAAGGAAAATTCAGTATTTTCAGTAAAATGCCAATTTTTTCATTAATTTTCATTCAAATCACTTGAAACTTTTTTGTGCCAGTTTTGTATTATATCTCAGTAAATGATAACAAAGTTGCCAATTTGACACCTTTGATGTAAAAAACGAGAATATGAGAAACCCTGAGAATACGAGAAACAGGGATACAATTTAAATGAAGAAATTTGTAAATAGTGTATTACAAATCAAGTAAAAAGATCGAAAAACAAATATTGCAGACCGAACACTTTCTGAATTTAGCACTCCAGATTTTGTAATTGATGGAACTTATCAAAACAAACAAATATTTATTACAAGTTATAAGTTGTTTTCGGTAAAGATAAATCATTTTTCGGTTCTTTTTCGGTCTTCTACGGTCTTTTTCGGTCATTCTATGCACCCGAAAATTTTAATTGTTAACATAAATCAGGGTAGCGTCGGTGGAAGACGAGTTGCTGTCGGAACAAACAACTCGGAAACATTTAAATACATTTTTGTTAAGGCTAATTCACTTCTCTCTACTGTTGTTACTGTGGCACTGAAGATGAACTTCTTGGTGATAGTGATCAATACATCTGTACATGGAAGACTTGTTTACCAAATTTTCAACAGTGCGCCCTCTGTGTAAAAAGTGTCATGATAATGGCGCTGAGGCTAAAACTTGGGCAAGGATAAAAATCAAGAAACTAGCAAGATTTAAGCATTGTGAAATTGAACAATTGTCTCTAGTCAAAACACTTATGGTCAGTAAGAAGTGCAGTAAAAGAGCATATGCCTTGACTCAACTAAAGAAGTTGTTCTGTGGGTTAATTTGATATGACTAAAAATTGGGTTTCATTACAAAGTGTTTGGGCATAAATTGAAATACACATTAGGCTGATGGTTTTTTAAATGATAATAATTTGTTTCTCTTTCAAAAAACTTGTTGTATTAGCTGTACATGTATGTAAGAAAACAAAATATGGTCTTTTTAAATGAATAAAATTATTTTCTTGCATGAAACACTTTATTATAACCCTGCAAACTTAGTACCGGTGTATATAGGAGTTACTTTGTGGTCCGTACCTTTTTGGAAATTTATATCTAAGGTGTCTGTAGCTCTTTTATCTTTTTCCAAGTTTTTGTTTATCTGTTTTGACAGTGAATATGTGTTTTTGTGAGGAGTTTTTATTTTTTTTACCAAACCAAAAATAGTTGAATTGGGAAAAAAAATAGTTTAATTTTTTTTTCGCTCGCTCGCTCCCATTTTTTTAGGATATATTCCGATGACCAAGAAATTAATTTGGTGTGGCCTTAGTATGTAGTAATTAAAATGGATTTTCATTAATTATTCATGTTGACAACATATGTATTTAAACTTCAAAATGTTTAGAGAAAGCAAAACAACTATCGAGACGTTGTTTCTGTACTTTGATGATTCTGGCCGTAGGGTCCGTAAACAAAGCAATAAAAAAACCGTAACCTTCAAGTTTGTGGAAAAGTTATTAAATATCCTAGGAATATGTCAAAAGTTTTGAATTAACGGTCGAAGACGTATGCATCTGGTATAGTATTGTTTGTAATCAGTTAATACTATTTATTTATTCATTATAGGGAGTTTGTTCAAACATAATACATAGTTTTTAATTACAATAATAATGTTGGCTGCTCCCTATTCGATCATGCAACCCCATGGTACAAAATTAAAACCTATTATTATATATATCGTATTCTAGCTCACATCTACGGAAGCGTATAATGGTCGCCAGTTGCTAGATATTTATGTAGATTTGATGCGATAATTTCGCTTAAAATGTTTGAAATCTTTGGACGAAAATGCGAGATAATAATGGACGTAACTGCATGATAATTGTAGCATTCGTTGCTAAAGAATCAGCCTTTGAACGGTATAAATGTTTTGCATAAATTATTTATCTTGCTTGTGTAAGATAGTTTATGACCGAAGATGAGTTAATATTTAGCTCGAACAAGAGTGAAAGAACAGTTGATGACTGATGAAAATGTTCTCTTTTTAGTTCACCTGAAAACGAATTGTGATCGCCCGATGTCCTTCAGGTCAAATTATAAAAAAACATAAGGACACTAAATATTCAGCTTAAAAATAAGTCAGAATCTTTGCCTTGATGAACTTAAAGCAAGTTCGAAGCTGCGTAACATTGAGTCAAAAGTTAGGTCAGACGGTACACTGAGCTTGACCTTTTGACCTTTGTATATTTTCGAAGCTACAATAATTAATTTCGACTGTGTGTACAGTTTTGCAAGCAGACATTAAGAGGTGTCCTCGGATGACCTTAATCGTGATCTTTTAACCTACGTGTTGTCTTTTGGAGCAATGGTCCTCAGGTGAGCGATATAGGGCCATCCTGGCCCTCTTGTCATTCATTTCTGCCAAGAGTTGGAGAGTAAATGATGATGTGGGTGTTATGCTTAGCGCGATAAAACAGCAAATATACGTCAGATAAGAACTTGAATCGCCTATGTGTCGGATTATGAAAAAAAAACCTCTTAAGTAATTGTGTTAGCAAGATATAATACTGTGATCTAACGTGTTATGGAAGGAAACCGCTCTGGTTTTATGCAGATAATGGATGTTTTCATGAAATAACGCACAACTGCTAATAATACATATTGCAACACACATGTCTAGCTGATATAACCATTATACGCTTCCGCACAAGTCAGTTAACTAACGTGTGGCAGTAAAATGCCACCACTCGTAAGTCTGTAATTTTTATTCCACGCGTCAATAACAACTGAAGTATGACTTATTCAAAATATAGGCGTTCCATATAGCGATGGTTAATTACTGCTGCTTAATTAACTGTCAAATTACATGAGGCTTAAAATGTCGTCACTCATTAAGAACAACGTAATGGAATTTACCATTTCTTGTGCAAAAGGTGCAAAGGAACAAACCTCTACCTTTAAATAAACAAACTTCTTGAAATCTGTCAAACTTTGCCAGTAAGTCCTTTCCCACTTATTTTGCTTATTTCGTGTATAATACAAGTGTAGACTTATGGTGAAGTAACAAACTAAATAGCAAGGCTTTGTATGGAACGCCTTTACTGTCTTATTATGTTGTATTGTATTATACGCAGTACATTTTCATGTATACGAGGTACATATTTCATTTGACATGGTACATACACATTTAGATTGGGTAACTTTTTAGTGATATGAAGTGCCTTTTCTTTTATATGTGGTGGTTATTTAATTATATACAGTGCAAAAGTGTGTGTATACAGTAGAATAACTATGTTGTACAAACAACGTTATATGCAGTACAAACAACATTATATGCAGTCAGTTTTTCGATACACGAGGTGGTAGTTTGATTATATGCAGTAGTTGTACATGTACCTTTAAACGTTGTATGTTGATTAATATATGTGGTAGATGTTAAAGTGTATGAAGTGCTTTCGTTTCATTGTATAAGTGGTGAATTATTACTTACACTAAGGTAATACACCATCATGTGTGGTGCATATGTCAATATACATGGTGTCAACAACTTTGTATGTAGTAAATTCCTTTCAGTTATGTTTGGTCCAAACAACTATATAAGCTGAACGTACGGCATCATATGCGGTGCTTTTCCCATTATAATGACCGATGTAACTCGGGTGTCCACTGATTTAACAAGTATGTCTACTGATTTAACAGTTATGTCTACCTATGTAACGGGGGTGTCTACTGATTAAACATGTCAACCAATTTAATAGGTGACTCTACCAATGTAACAGGTGTGCTTATCGATATAGCAGGCATGTCTATCGATGTAACAAGGGTGTCTACTGATTTAACAGATGTGTCTACCGATGTAACAGGGGTGTCTACTGAATATACAGGTGTGTCTACCGATGTTACGGGGTGTCTACTAATATAACATGTCAACCGATGTAACAGGTGAGTCTACCGATGTAACAGGCGTGCCTACCGATGTAGCAGGCATGTCTATCGATGTAACAGGGGTATCTACTGATTTAACAGATTTGCCTATCGATGTAATGGGGAACTATACTTATTTAACAGGCGTGTCTACCGGTGTAACAGGGGTATCTACTGATTTTACAGGCATGTCTATCGATGTAACAGGGGTATCTACGAATTTAACAGATGTGTCTACCGATGTAATGGGGAAGTATACTGATTTAACAGGCATGTCTACAAATGTAACAGGAGAGTCTACCGATGTAACAGGTTTGACTACAGATATAACACACATGTTTACGGATGTTACAGATGTGTGTACCCATTTAACAGGTATGTCTACCGATATAACGGGGTAGTCCTCTGATTAACAAGAGCTGTCTCATGACAGCACGCTCGACTATTCGAAAGCTTGTCGGTAAAATGTTTTTTTTGTCTAAGAACAGGACCTGGTGTTTTGTGTAATTGTCTATCAGAATTAAGGTCAAAGATATGAAACTTGTTCAAAGACCTATGTAAATGTACAATACATGCGTTGCCTTACTCTGGATTCTGTAAGCCAACTGGGGGGAGAAGGGGGGGGATAATTTCAAAGAAATACATGACCTTGTATATTTGATCATGAATAACTTTGTAACGTTTCAAAATTAATATGTTTAAAATTAAAAAAGCATGCCCGCTGCATGCTGCATAATTATTCTATGACATTTCAAAAGTAAGCCATTTCGAGTATTTCTAATAATGTCTGGTAAAAACTGTGACAAAATTCTAAGTTAAAAAGGAGCATAAATATGTCAAAAATCAAAAACATTGGTGAAGATGTTGATAGTAAACATACATTTTAAGTTTCAAGTCAATACGTTTGATAGTATTCAAGAATTGACTTTATAAAAATCTTTAACTAAAATTCTAAGTTAAAAAGGGGCATAAATCTAACAAAAATCAAAACAGAGTTATGGGGATTGTTTCCTCAGGTGAAGATGTTGATGGTGGACACATAATTTGAGTTTCAAGTCAATACCTTTGAAAGTATTCAAAATATTTGCCTTTATAAAATCTTTTATCAAAAATTCTTAGGTAAAAAGGGGCATAAATCTGTCAAAAATCAAAACAGAGTTATGGGGATTGTTTCCTCTGGTGTAAATGTTGATGGTAAACATATATTTTGAGTTTCAAGTCAATACCTATAGATATTTGACTTTATAAAAAAATGTAACCAAAAATTCTAATTCAAAAAGGGGCATAAATCTGTCATAAATCAAAACAGAGTTATGGGGATTGTTTCTTCAGGCGAAGATGTTGATGGTAGACACATACTTTGAGTTTCAAGTCAATACCTTTGATAGTATTCAAGATATTTGAATTTATAAAAAACTTTAACCAAAAATTCTAAGTTAAAAAGGGGCATAAATCTGTCAAAAATCAAAACAGAGTTATGGGGATTGTTTCCTCAGGTGAAGATGTTGATGGTAGACACATACTTTGAATTTCAAGTCAATACCTTCGATAGTATTCAAGATATTTGAATTTATAAAAAACTTTAACCAAAATTTCTAAGTTAAAAAGGGGCATAAATCTGTCAAAAATCAAAACAGAGTTATGGGGATTGTTTCCTCAGGTGAAGATGTTGATGGAAAACATATAGTTTGAGTTTCAAGTCAATACCTTTGATAGTATTCAAGATATTTGACTTTATGAAAAACTTTAACCAACGCAGACGCCGACGCCGACACCGACGCCGACGCTGGGGCGAGTGCAATAGTCTCCTTATTCTTCGAATAGTCGAGCTAAAAAGGCATGTTTACCCACGTAAAAGAAAAGTCTACCCTGTAATAGGTGTTATAACCAATATAACAGGCATTTTTACGATGTAACGAGGGTGTCTACTGATTTAACAAGTGTGTCTGTCGATTTAACAGGTATGTCTACGATTTAACGGGGGTGTCTACTGATTTAATAGGCATGTCTATCCATGTAACGGGATAATCTACCGATGTAAACCGGCTGTGACTACCAATATAACAGGCATGTCTACAGATGTAACGGGGGAGTCTACCGATGTAACAGGTGTGCCTACCGATATAGCAGGCATGTCTACTGATGTAACAGGGGTGTCTACTGATTTTACAGCTGTGTCTACCGATGTAACGGGGGTGTCTACTGAATAAACAAGTGTGTCTACCGATTTAACAGGTATGTCTACCGATGTAATGGGGATATCAACTGATTATACAGGCATGTCTCTCGATGTAACTAGGGTGTCCAATGAATTCACAAAATTGTCTACCGATGTTAATGGGGTTTCTACTGAATAAACAGTTATGTCTGCCGATTTAACAGGTATGTCTTCCGATATAATTGGGGGTGTCGACTGATTTAACAGGCATGTCTTCCGATGTAACTGGGGTGTCCACTGATTTTACATGTGTTAACTGGTTTAACAGTTATGTCTACCGAAGTAACGGGGTTGTCTACTGATATAACATGTCAGCCGATGTTACGTTAGAGTATATCTACCGATGTAACAGGCATGTCCATTGATGTAACAGGGGTGTCTACTAACTGAACAGACATGTCTACCAATGTAACAGGAGAGTCTACCGATATCACAGATGTGCGTATCGATGTAATGGGAAAGTCTACTGATTTTAACAGGCATGTGTACCCATGTAACAAGTGAGTCTAACGATATAATAGGTGTGACTACCGATAAAACACGAATGTCATCCGATGTAACCGGTGAGTCTTCCGATGTAACAGGTGTGCCTTCCGATATAGCAGGCATGTCTACCGATGTAACAGGGGTGCCTACCGATTAAACAGATGTGTCTACCAGTACCGATGTTACTGGCGTGTCTACTGAATAAACAGGTGTGTCTATTTTTCGACATAGCAGGTATAAATTATCTACTACCGTTTCGTACCCTAAGCTAAATTAACTGTAGGTACACTTTTTCGTCTTTTAAATGCATGTAGACAGCCTATTACAGTTTGTGATCTGTCATAATACACCAGCATGCTGTCATCAACTTCATCATCAAATTCCAGGCATGTTACTGTAACAACACTATTTTATTTGTGGGCGCCGCCATATTGAATAGACCAGAGGCTAACCAAACACGGTTCGATCACTTTTTCATAAACGCATGCGTACTTTGACTTCCGGTACCAAACTATGGTTGCTGATCGAACTCGCTCGATATAATGGGGGTGTCAACTGATTTTACAAATGTGTTTACTGGTTTAACATATATTTACCGAAGTTACGGGGGCGTCTACTGATATAACATGTCAACCGATGTTACAGGTGCGTCTATCTACCGATGTAAAATGTGTGCCTACCGATGTAACAGGCATGTCCATCGATGTAACAGGGGTGTATACTGATTAAAAGGTGTGTCTACCGATGAAACAGGGGAGTCTACTGATTCAACAGGCATGTCTACCGATGTAACAGAGAAGTCTACTGCTTTAACAGATTTCTACCGGTCTAACAGGGGTGCCTTCTATTTTAACAGATGTGCCTACCGATGTAATGGGGAAGTCTACTTATTTAACAGGCATGTCTACAAATGTAACAGGAGAGTCTACCGATATAACAGGTCTGACTACCGATATAACACGCATGTCTACCGATGTAACAGATGTGTGTATGTCTACTGATATAACGGGGTTGTCTTCTGATTAAACAAGCATGTTTACACACGTAAAAGAAAGATCTACCGCTGTTATATGTGTGATTACCAATATAACAGGCTAGTCTACGGATGTAACGGGGGTGTCTACTGATTTAACACGTAAGTCTGCTGATTTAACAGGTATGTCTACCGATGTAACGAGGGTGTCTTCTGATTTAACAGGCATGTATATCCATGTAACTGGAGATTATACCGATGTTACAGCTGTGACTACCAATATAACAGACACGTCTACAGATGTAACAGGGGTGTCCACTGATTTAACAGGTGTGTCTACTGATTTAACAGGTTTGTCTACTGATGTAACGACGGGTGTTTTAACAGGCAAGTCAGCCGATGCTACAGGAAAGTCTACATATGTAACAGGTGTGTCTACACACTGGTCTATGTGTGGCTAATATCGAACACGGACCTATATGTGTATAAAGGTCCGTGTATCGAGGTATATAATTATTAACCTGTACACTTTTTTCAAATAAAACTCTTCTTCTATTTGCCTTTTTCTTTAAACACTCTACTTTGTCTATCAACGCATCCATAACGACTATGTATTCAATATTGAGGAATGTGACATATTTGTTTATAATAATTCAGAAAGAAAAAGGAAAATATACACGAATACGTTTTGAGATAGTCCCTGTTGATGTATTAGCATAATTCCGCCCCTTTCAGCTAGCGCATGCGTAGTGCGCAGCATGTCTACCGATATCACGGTCCACCGATTTACCGTTACAGGGGCGTGCCCTGATTGGTTGGGCGTTATGACGCAACCGGTTGCGAATGGTCTGCCCTGAGACACCGTATTGCCTAGCAGTGACTGTGGCTGCCAATTGACGTTGACGTAAGTGCGTCAACGTAATGAAACGATCGGCTCTAGCCGTCGTTACACGAGGCCTACCAGGTCGCTGCCGGTCGTGAACAGCCCCAGTCTGCTGGTACCGGGCTGCAAGACGATCAATCGTCTTCCGACAGCACCCGAACCGACGCGCGACTACCCTGGCGGACATCCCACCCGCAAGCATCCCAATTGCCTGATTTCGCTCGTTTTCGGAAAGCCGTGGCATATCGAAAATTAAAGAAAAAATTTAATTTTCAGAATAGCCCCTATCGCATGAATGGTACGACATGAACTGAATCAACATATGGATGACATGTATAGCGTGCACGTGCAAAACGTGCAAATGACCGTTCCGGTTACTGGCCGATATGTAAACCGTGCGTAATGGGTAAACTGTACACGATCGTATTCTGAACATCGCCAGGGTTTAAAATACATGTACATTGAACATGTAGCAACTACACAGACAAAGCTTCACCGGCTATAAAACAGGGACGTTTCTAGTTTTGCTGAGTATATATAAGCCTATGCAAAACTAAGTGACCACCCCCGCGGGGTCAATTTTGACCCGGGGGTCATAATTTAAACAATCTTGGTAGAGGTCCACTAGACAATGCTACATGCCAAATATCTTAGCTCTAGGCCTTGTGGTTTCAGAGAAGAAGATTTTTTAAAGTTTTTCCTATATATGCATATGCAAAAACTAAGGGCCCACCCGCGCGGGGTCAATTTTGACCCGGGGATCATAATTTGACCAATATTGGTAGCGGTCCACTAGACAATGCTACATGCCAAATATCTAAGCTCTAGGCCTTGTGGTTTCAGAGGAGAAGATTTTTAAAGTTTTTCCTGGTCTACCTGACTTGAAATCACTACAATCTCTCATTGACAGAGGGACATGGGTTCAAGTCCTGCTACCGAACATGGTTCTTTATGCAGGACAGGGTTCTAGTACAGATCAGAATAGAATAAACTTTATTTCCAGTCGGGGGTAGATTACCATGGCATGTAAATCACAGAGTAAATACTTAACAAATAAATAAAGATAGTAATGTACACAATGCTGAATTAGTATTGGTATAACACATTTAAGAAGGCCTGCCCTGGGCAGTATATATGAGATGGTATGTAGCCGTGCGTTTTCTCCGGGTTACTCCAGCACACGGACCAGCAGTAAGGTATGTCACTATATGCCAACATCTGTGCAGTCAATTCAAAAAGATTTGCATTAATTTATGTTTGTATTAATTTTGTTACTTTTAATAAGGGTATTATTTTTAGCTCACCTGGCTATGCCAGGGTGAGCTTTTCTGATCGATGATTGTCCGTCGTCCGTCAACATTTTGATTCAAATGACATCTCCCTCTAGGCCAATGTTGATAAAACTATGCAGGAATGTTCCTTGCATGAAGCTATACCAAAATTGTTCAAAATTCAAAATTCATTACTATCTAAGCGCAGCAATTAGTACCCCATCGAACATTTTTTTGTTTAGATTAACGTGTTAAAATGGAAAAAGATTTTATTTTTGAGTGATATACCGGTTAGTATATCACTGTATGTCGTGTAAATGCTTCGTAATTAATCACTCAGGCCTTCACTCAAAAGTGTAATCTATTTGCTTAATATAGACTAATTTTAAATAAGATAATATTCATTCTTATTCATGTCTTACCTAGCTTTTATGGCTCAAAAACTGTGTTGCATAATTTGGTGTCCTGTTAAATGCAGGTGCCAGATAAGTACAGGTTTTAGGTCTGTATTTATTACATGAACAAGCAAATTTATTGCAAGGGAACGTTAGTAAACCGCAGCAGTAAGTTTATCATCTCCCCACAAACAAAGTTTGGGGGCATAAAGGAGTCGGCTGGTCAGTCAGTCTGTCGGTCAGTCAGTTTGTATATTGATTAGTCAGTCTGACGGCTGATTTTATGTCAGCTCCATAATGTCCTCAACCCCTTGAAGTTTGAAATCTTTAAATTTAGGTCAAATGTTCATCTTATCAAGATGATGTAAAGAACTTATATTCCAAGCCCACTTTTAATAGGGGTCATTGGTTTTTAGTGTCCCCTCAATTTGAAGGATTTCCATGTACATTTGGTCAAATGTTTAACTCATCAAGAATTTAAAGCATTTTCCAACATATTTTGGTCATTTTAACGGTTCGCAGAACCATTGTTTCTGGGAAGAACCAGTACTAGACTCTTATTCTCTGTAAGAAAATGCCAACTTTCTCTCATAAAGAGACATGGCTCGAAGCAGAGCTCAAACCCATAACACGAGAGGTTACAGTGATTTCAAGTCATCACCACTTGACCACAGAGGCGGACTTCAGTGATAGCTCCACATGTATTTTGTTCCTGTTATATGAACCCATAACTACTTGCAGTTTGTCTTACCTACAAACAGTATTTGTTTTGAAATTTATAGAGAATTAGGATATGGCTAGATTCTCATTAATGAAAAATCTAGAGAATTGTGCTATACTTTTACAAAATGACAAGCTACTGTGCTAGACGACTAGAGAACGGTGTATGTGCTTTAACTACCTCTAAATGTTGTTCAAGGTCATCGCTCTACCAGTACTTTTAGTGCTTTGATTTTATATATTAGTTGTCAAACGTAAAACGAAATGATTTAGTCTTAAGTGATGAAGAATTTAATACTGTAACATCATTTCATTTTAGAAGTATATCTCGTATATTGCTACACACAAATGGCATGTCAGAGGATGTTTTTCAGGATTGTTCCTAATTTTGTGCCGTCGACTCTGACTTTCACGGAAACTCATTCCGGAATATCTAATTTATATCAAGAAGATATACGTGTCCTTTCCTTGTTTTATTGCAAATCGTATAAGATAATAATAAAAACAAGTTACACATTTAAAGTCTACATTGAAACTAAGAAATCAAATAAATGTATTTAATCAAAGAGAAAAAGTCCATAATTTTATGTAAAACAGATTAAAATGACCATTAGAACTAGATTTGTTAATGTCAGACACCATTATTTTGCTGAAACATGATGACCACATAGTTCACTTTTTGAAACACTAATAATAAAATGTCCTTCCTACAAGATTTTAAATAAATTCTGCTTCAATTCATTCAGTAAAGTCATAAAATAGTTAACTCTATGTCAAGCATTTTGATAAATAATTTCTAACATTAGCAATTTTCAGCAAGGTTACTCAAAGAATTTTACTAACGCCAAAGTGAGTATCACAACGCAGAGTTAACTAGTTTCTGGGGAAATCTATCCTAATGAACTATACTTAACAGCAAAAGAAACTATACATGTATATATTTCGAATATTTTTTAATTGAATAATAAACTTCAGCAATTTTGATCGTTTTCAGCCTATTTACACAGTACTTGAAAATAATCAGTTGTTAATTTCTTAAATCATCCAACCGTAACGCCGCTTGAACAGCACAGGACGTTTTGCTCGAAATTCACGTGCGCATTTAATTATGAGTTGAAATCTCACTTTTGTCTTTTCATTTAAAAGTATGACTTCCGACATACCAAAAAAAAAACAAAGAAGAGTTTGGATTTAAATTCTGTGCTTAAAAATGCGGCTTACCAATGTGCAGCGCGAACGCGCTATTGCAATGTTGCAGTGCAATAGAACAGTAGCCGATGTGGCGAGAACGTTTAGATGTACTCCAGCGACTGTCCAGGCGTTAAGCAGACGTTTCCTTCAAACTGGGGTTACTTCTGATCTCAATGAAATGAATTGTGTATTTTTGATTTCGATGGTATTTGATTTCATTTGACCTATAACGACATAAAGAATTCTTCAAGATCGATGACATTTTCAGGAATTATTATTAATTGGTTATGTTTTCATATTCTATAAAATTGGTTTTGATCTGAAACATTTTATCAGAATAAATTGACAATATACCACCTGTATAGTTTCTTTTGCTGTTCAGTATATGTGTTCTACTTAATAAGTCAAAATTGCAAAGCATTACTATAATTAAAAGGTTCTTTTTTGACTGATATTTAACAAAACTTAAAATATTTTTATGTACAAAAGATACTCTTTCAAATTAACATGTAGTAAACTATTGCATATAGATATTTATCTACAATCGTTATATTTCAGTTTCATTACTAAAAAGGTTAAAGTTACAATTTTACAAAATTAGTTCTTAAGAACTTAGAAAAACAGCAGTTAATTCTTACCTAAAATACCAGGAAGATATATGTTTATTGCAAATTGTATAAGATAATAATAAAACAAGAGGGCCAAGATGGCCCAATATCGCTCATCTTGGTACAAGTCCACTTGCCTGGTGAAAGATCATTAGATAATGTTATATATACCAAATAGGTTTTCCTATATACGCCTTTGTAAAACAAGTGACCCCCCCCCCCCGGGCAAGGTCAATTTTGACCCCAGGGGCATAATTTGAACAAACTTTGAAGAGGTCTACTAGGCAATGCTACATGCCAAATATCTAAGCTCTAGGCCTTGAGGTTTCAGAGAAAAAGATTTTTAAAGTTTTTCCTATATAAGCCTATGTTAAACTAAGTGACCCCCGGTGCGGGGTCAATTTTGACCCGGGGGTAATAATTTGAACAATCTTGGTAGAGGTCCACTAGACAATGCTACATGCAAAATATCTAAGCTCTAGGCCTCATGGTTTCAGAGAAGAAGATTTTTAAGTTTTTCCTATATATGCCTATGCAAAACTAAGTGACCCGTGCGGGGTCAATTTTGACCCGGGGGTCATAATTTGAACAATCTTGGTAGAGGTCCACTAGCCAATGCTACATGCTAAATATCTAAGCTCTAGGCCTTGTGGTTTCAGAGAAAAAGATTTTTAAAGTTTTTCCTATATAAACCTATGCAAAACTAATAGACCACCCCCGTGGGGTCAATTTTGACCCAGGGGTCATAATTTGAACAATCTTGGTAGAGGTCCACTAGACAATGCTACATGCCAAATATCTTAGCTCTAGGCCTTGTGGTTTCAGAGAAGAAGATTTTTAAAGTTTTTCCTATATAAACCTATGCAAAACTAATAGACCGACCCCGCGGGGTCATAATTTGACCCAGGGTCATAATTTGAACAATCTTGGTAGAGGTCCACTAGACAATGCTACATGCCAAATATCTTAGCTCTAGGCCTTGTGGTTTGAGAGAAGAAGATTTTTAAAGTTTTTCCTATATATGCCTATGCAAAAACTAAGGGCCCACCCGTGCAAGTTCAATTTTGACCCGGGGGTCATAAGTTGAACAATCTTGGTAGAGGTCCACATAGTCAATGCTACATGCCATATATCTAAGCTCTAGGCCTTGTGGTTTCAGAGAAGAAGATTTTTAAAGTTTTTCCTATTTTTTGCCCTAGCAACCAGAGTTCTGCATGGAATGGAATTCTTTGAACAATTTTGGTAGAGCTTCATGCAAGGAACATTCCTGCATAGTTTTATCAACATTGGCCTAGAGGTTTCAGAGGAGATGTCATTTGAATCAAAATGTTGACTTACAAATGTTTGATCACAATAAAAAAGCAAGAGAGCCAAGATGGCCCTATATCGCTCACCTTGGTACAAGTCCACTTGCCTGGTGGAAGATCACTAGATAATGTTATATACCAAAAAGGTTTTCCTATATACGCCTTTGTAAAACAAGAAACCCCCCCCGGCAAGGTCAATTTTGACCCCAGGGGCATAATTTGAACAAGTGACAGGAAATTGTCACAAAACCAGGTTTTCATTTTCCAGTCTGCTGGCCGAGCGCAAATGTGTTTTTAATGTAGGAGGAAGTGGGCACGTGACAGTATTCTTCTATATATAACATATGTGGAAAAAAAGCAAAGGGCCATAATTCAGGCAAAAATTATAAAAAAAAGACAAGAGGGCCATGATGGCCCTGTATCACTCACCTGTCTACTATTGGCAAAAATAAAAGGTTATTAATAGCAGAAAGGATCAATTTTTACATTTGGCTCATGTTATCCTCTTAATAAGCCTATGTAAAATCAAAAGACCCCCCCCCCCCAGGCAGGGTTAATATTTTGACCCTGAGGTCATGATTTGAACAATCTTGGTAGAGTCAATTATTGCCACATGCTGAATATCTAAGCTCTAGGCCTCATTTTTTTGCTGTCTGATCATGATCTGCACTGTAAGCTATTCATTGTATGTTGGCTGGTCATGATCTGCACTGTCAGCTATTCATTTTTTGCTGTCTGATCATGATCTGCACTGTTTGCTATGCATTATTTAGCTGTCTGATCATGATCTGCACTTTCATTATTTTGCTGTCTGATCATGATCTGCACTGTAAGCTATTCATTATTTTGCTGTCTGATCATGATCTGCACTGTAAGCTATTCATTATTTTGCTGTCTGATCATGATCTGCACTGTAAGCTATTCATTATTTTGCTGTCTGATCATGATCTGCACTTTAAGCTATTCATTATTTTGCTGTCTGATCATGATCTGCACTGTAAGCTATTCATTATTTTTCTGTCTGACCATGATCTGCACTGTAAGCTATTCATTATTTTGCTGTCTGATCATGATCTGCACTGTAAGCTATTCATTATTTTTCTGTCTGATCATGATCTGCACTGTAAGCTATTCATTATTTTGCTGTCTGATCATGATCTGCACTGTGAGCTATTCAATTTTTTAACAATTTATGGTACTTTCCAAAGTGATAGATGGAAGAGTACATAGGACAAGAGCTCATTATGAAAGAAAAACATGCATAAGCATATTTGTCATTGATAAATCTGATCTCTTCTTATATGTTTTGTATATATCAAATATTGATTTAATTTTATATGATGTGAATGTAAAAATTACAACTACATTTTTTGTACCAAAATCTTTAACATGGAAGTTCAACTTGGGGTCAAGAACATGTATTGCATAATCGCTATTTAAAACTTTATATAAGTGCCAATTTTAGGCCAGAGTTTTTATATTGCTTGGTTTATGGGAAGTTTTCTAAAATATTGAGTATGAAGGACTTTTCCTACTGTATTGAACAGAGCACATATTGAACATCAGTCTACTGCACCTGTCAATAATAGTCATTTTCGAACAAAATAAACACTTTAAAATAATTACTTTCAATTGTATATCCCTACTATACTGACACTTCATTAACTAGTCTGTGGAGTAAATAAAATGTCAGTTCATAATGTCATTGTTATTCTACCTTTTCAAAAAATAGGACAGGCAGTCACATAAACCAAGAGATATATAATCTCTGGCCTTACCATAGAGAGATGTGTACTGATTACAAGACAAATGTCATTTATCAATCTTATGTATAAAATTAGCAAATGAGGTGTTCAATAAACAACACATTATTAAAACTAGAAATCATTTAAACAACCTTTCTGACAAATTTCAAGGATATCTGGGCTGAAATTGTAACATCTAGAGTGTTAACAAGGTTTTTCCATATTTGGGCTCTGTGACCTAGTTTTTGACCCCAGATGACCCATATTCGAACTTGGGCTAGAAATCATCGAAACAACCTTTCTGACAAATTTCAAGGATATTTGGGCGGAAAATGTTACCCCTAGAGTGTTAACAAGGGTTTTTCCATATTTGGGCTCTGTGACCTAGTTTTTGACCCCAGATGACCCATATTCGAACTTGAGCTAGAAATCATAGAAACAACCTTTCTGACAAATTTCCAGGATATTTGGGCTGAAAATGTTACCTCTAGAGTGTTAACAAGATTTTTCTATTTTTGGGTCATGTGACCTAGTTTTTCATCCGAGATGACCCATATTCGAACTCGTCCGAGTAATTACTGGGACAAACATCCTGACCAAGTTTCGTGACAATTGAGGAAAAAATGTGACCACTAGAGTGTTAACGAACTAAATGTGGACGGACGACGTCCGACGGACATTCATCGATCCTAATAGCTCACCCTGAGCCAGCTCAGGTGAGCTAAAAAAGAAACTAGAGCTATCACTAAATGTGATTAATACCCCTGAAAGACTACTTTATAAACTGAGGAAGTTCATTTTAGTAACAGAATACCTTGCAAAAAACCACTAAAATAGAGATATTGTTCTTGGCAATAACTCTGTAATTTGTCAAGATAGAGTTATGGTTCTTGTACACTGCACTACCTCTCATTGTACTGGACCATTGTATGAAGTTGTATTGATTTTCAAGTCATGCTCTGCGACAAGGAAAAGTAAAAATGGGCAATAACTCTGTAATGAGTCAAGATAGAGTTATGGTTCCTGTGCACTGCACTTCCTCTCAATGTACTTGACCATTGTATGAAGTTAAATTGAATTCCAACCGGTAGTTTTCAAGTTATGCTGCGGAAAAAGAAAAGTATCAAAGGGCAATAACTCTCTTATGAGTCAAGAAAGAGTTATGGTTCTTGTACACTACACTTCCTCTCATTGTGCTAGACCATTGTATGAAGTTGTATTGAATTCCAACCAGTAGTTTTCAAGTAATGCTCCGGACAAGGAAAAGTAACAAAGGGCAATAACTCTGTAAATACTCAAGATAGAGTTATGGTTCTTGTACACTGCACTACCTCTCATTGTGCTAGACCATTGTATGTAATTGTATTGAATTCCAACTGGTAGTTTTCTAGTAATGCTCCGGACAAGGAAAAGTAACAAAGGGCAATAACTCTGTAATGAGTCAAGATAGAGTTATGGTTCCTGTGCACTGCACTTCCTTTCAATGTACTTGACCAATGTATGAAGTTGTATTGAATTCCAACAAGTAGTTTTCAAGTTATGCTCCGGACAAGGAAAAGTAACAAAGGGCAATAACTCTGTAATTACCCAAGATAGAGTTATGGTTCTTGTACACTGCACTTCCTCTCATTGTGCTTGACCATTGTATGAAGTTGTATTGAATTCCCACCAGTAGTTTTCAAGTTATGCTCTGGACAAGGAAAAGTAACAAAGGGCAATAACTCTGTAATGAGTCAAGATGGAGTTATGGTTCTTGTGCACTGCACTTCCTCTCAATGTGCTTGACCATTGTATGAAGTTGTATTGAATTCCAACTAGTAGTTTTTAAGTTATGGTCCGGAGAAGGAAAATGCAACGGACCGCCTGACCGACCGACCACCGGGTGACTCCTATAATCCCCCCAAACTTCGTTTCGGGGGTATAAAAAAAAAAAGAAAAAAAAAAGCTTGCTCTGTGTGGGGTTTGAACCGCTGGTCTCATGAGAAATTTTGTCATCTTACTGTAACAGAATACTCCAAAGTATACAGGACTGGTAATCTATTCTAAAAATAGACAGTAATAACAGAGTATTCTCCCTTTTATAATAACAGAGTATTCTCCCTTTTATACACTAGTCAAAAGTTCCAACGCACATATGTACATACGTATCAATATTTTATTTAATATAATATCAAATACATTGAAATTCGACATAAGTATCACATAACTATCCTGTAACAGAATAAAAAGCAAAAACTTAACAAAATACCACAGTATATTACAATAAAATGCATTATTTGATTAAAGGGTGCATTTTGAAAGTTCGCAGAATAAGTCAATAGCGGGTGTGACCACCAGCAGCATTCACCACAGCTAAACATCTTCTTCTCATTGATCCGATCAAACGACGCACAAAATTGATTGGAATGTTACGCCACTCTTGGATAATCGCATTGGTCGCTTCAATACAATAACATGTTTAGCTGTAGTTAATACTGCTACTTGTCACACCCGCGCTACTGACTTATCCTGCGAACTTTAAAAATGTACCCTTCAATCAATTTATGCATTTTATTGTAATATACTGTGGTATTTTGTTAAGTTTTTGTTTTTTATTCTGTTACAGGATAGTTATGTGATACTTATGTCAAATTTCAATGTATTTGATATTATATTAAATAAAATATTGATACGTATGTACATATGTGCGTTGGAACTTTTGACTAGTATATATACTTAAATAAGGAGACACAAAATTGCTAACGGACGGACGACCAGGGGCATAACATTATATACTCAGCAAAACTAGAAACGTCCCTGTTTTATAGCCGGTGAAGCTTTGTCTGTGTAGTTGCTACATGTTCAATGTACATGTATTTTAAACCCTGGCGATGTTCAGAATACGATCGTGTACAGTTTACCCGATACGCACGGTTTACATATCGGCCAGTAACCGGAACGGTCATTTGCACGTTTTGCACGTGCACGCTATACATGTCATCCATATGTTGATTCAGTTCATGTCGTACCATTCATGCGATAGGGGCTGTTCTGAAAATTAAATTTTTTCTTTAATTTTTCACTGTTTTCGATATGCCACGGCTTTCCGAAAACGAGCGAAATCAGGCAATTGGGATGCTTGCGGGTGGGATGTCCGCCAGGGTAGTCGCGCGTCGGTTCGGGTGCTGTCGGAAGACGATTGATCGTCTTGCAGCCCGGTACCAGCAGACTGGGGCTGTTCACGACCGGCAGCGACCTGGTAGGCCTCGTGTAACGACGGCTAGAGCCGATCGTTTCATTACGTTGACGCACTTACGTCAACGTCAATTGGCAGCCACAGTCACTGCTAGGCAATACGGTGTCTCAGGGCAGACCATTCGCAACCGGTTGCGTCGTAACGCCCAACCAAGGCACGCCGCCTGTACACTGGTCAGATAATGACCCAACGTCACCGTGCTGCCAGGCTGTTATGGGCGCGACGTCATCTGAACTGGAGAAGGGCTGACTGGAACAGAGTTTTGTTCACCGATGAATCTTTGTTCACAGTTAGTCATGCTGACGGAAGATTACGGGTATACAGGCGTAAAAATGAAAGATTCGCCGATTGTTGCATTGTTGAGAAGAACAGGTTTGGGGGAGGGAGCGTAATGGTCTGGGGTGGGATCATGGGAAACCGGAAGACAGATTTGGTTGTTGTACAGGGCAACATTAATGCACAGCGTTATGTTGCAGACGTGCTAAATGCATATGCCTTACCATTTATTCGTCAGCATGGTCCTGGTGTAACATTGATGCAGGACAATGCCCGCCCTCATGTAGCCAGGGTCACCACTCAATTCTTGCAGCAAAACAATGTCAACGTCATGCCATGGCCCGCGGTTTCCCCGGATCTCAACCCACTTGAGCACATATGGGATCGGCTGGGCCGCAAAGCACGAGCTAACCTTCAGATTAACAGGAATGGAGGAATTTGCCCAACGCACTGGTATTGCGTTACGTTACGTCGATGCGGCGTAGGATCATTGCATGCATTCATGCAAATGGTGGCCACACTCGGTACTAACGAGATTTACTGGATGTGCCACATTTCTTATTGAAATTCCATCTCTAAACATTCAATAACACCTTTCTGAGTTTTTTGTGATTTTTGATTTTGACCCCTACCTCTCTTGACCGGTTATCTCTCGAAAAGTTAACAAGATAGCCAGATGCAATTAATTGATTTTGATACAGAAATGAATGAACTTGTTTTTCTATATATCCTATGCACACCGGCATATTTTTTTACACAATCGACAGACATGCATGCGTTTTTGTAAATACTGTACATCACGCTATGGCTACTTTCGGTTTACTGCGCGTGTTGTATACGTCAGCAAATAGATTGAGCTGTAACATGAAAGTAAAATTTCCATTGGCCCACCTACAGAGGTCACGCGCAGGAGTCACCCTGTCTGCTAACCTGCGCATGCACTTCTTTTTCTTTCTTTTTTGCTAACGAGAGGTCAATTTCAAGCGTTCTCATAAGATGTCAATATACCTAGGTTTGAGTACGACATGTCTGCTTTATGTCTGTGAAAAAATATTTGCACGCCCTCAAAACACTATCCCACAGGGGCCTGTACGCAAACGTTGGTAAAATGAAAATTTTCAAAGCTGGTAAAATTGTGTCCAAGGTCATTTTCAAGGTCGTCTTAAAGTGTCAGCATTTGCCTCGGACGTCTGAGTTTTCAACATTCAGGAGCTGTCGGCATAGCCTTTAAATTCATACAGACAAAACGTGTTCCATACGGTCACTGTCACTTCTATGGAAGGCCAAACCTGTCTTAACCCGCGTATACAGTTTATTACGTTACAGGTGTTCAAAGGATATACTCAAATTCTTTAGTTCACAATTATAGTTCTGTGAAAGTTTGGTTGAAATCCCTTGAGAAATGTAGGAGTTGCACACAGAAGAGTATTTCTCTATATATATTACATTATGTGGAAAAAACAAAGGCCCCATAATTAAACAAAAATGATCAAATCACAAAACCCCGACAATATGCGCCAGGGCACTTGGTGACAATAATTCTGTGGAAGTTTGGTTGAAATCTGTTGAGAAGTGTAGAAGGAGTTGCGCACATGTGAAAAAAAACAAAGGGCCATAATTAGGTCAAAAATGACCAAATCACAAAACCCCGACAATATGCGCCAGGGCACTTCATGACAATACTTCTGTGAAAGTTTGGTTGAAATCCCTTGAGAAATGTAGGAGTTGCGCACAGAAGAAATTGTTTACGCCCGCCCACGTACCTCAATCTAATAACCAGGTTTTTTCCTTTGGAAAACCTGGTTAACAAACTTTAAAGAGGTCTACTAGGCAATGCTACATGCCAAATATCTAAGCTCTAGGCCTTGTGGTTTCAGAGAAGAAGATTTTTAAAGTTTTTCCTATATATGCCTATGCAAAACTAAGTGACCACCCCCGCGGCGTCAATTTTGACCCGGGGGTCATAATTTGAACAATCTTGGTAGAGGTCCACTAGACAATGCTACATGCCAAATATCTTAGCTCTAGGCCTTGTGGTTTCAGAGAAGAAGATTTTTTAAAGTTTTTCCTATATATGCCTATGCAAAAACTAAGGGCCCACCCGCGCGGGGTCAATTTTGACCCGGGGGTCATAATTTGAACAAACTTGGTAGATGTCCACTAGACAATGCTACATGCCAAATATCTGAGCTCTAGGCCTTGTGGTTTCAGAGAAGAAGATTTTTTAAGTTTTTCCTATTTGTTGCCATAGCAACTAGAGTTCTGCATGGAATGGAATTCTTTGAACAATTTTGGTAGAGCTTCATGCAAGGAACATTCCTGCATAGTTTTATCAACATTGGCCTAGAGGTTTCAGAGGAGATGTAATTTAAATCAAAATGTTGACGGACAACAGACGACGTACGACGGACAATCATCAACCAGAAAAGCTCACACTGGCGTAGCCAGGTGAGCTAAAAAAAGACAAATATCATGCATTCCTGGATATTGAATTTGTGACATATTTTATTTTCATCGCATATCTCTTAACAGTTAAGCTGTACCCACTGAAATTCATGTGCATGTTTTTGTATTACCAGAAAAGGGGCATGCTATAACAGTTTTGTTTTAACCACCATGGAACAACATATGTAAAACAAGTAGCTGCAAGAGACATTTAACAAAGGTATACTTATACAATTCATACAATATATACAAAAAAAGAGACAAATATCATGCACTCCTGGATATTGAATTTGTGACATATTTTATTTTCATCGCATATCTCTTAACAGTTAAGCTGTACCCACTGAAATTCATGTGCATGTTTTTGTATTACCAGAAAAGGGGCATGCTATAACAGTTTTGTTTTAACCACCATGGAACAACATACATAACACATGTAAAACAAGAGCTGTCCCTCACAAGTGACTAATGCCCCCGAAAGAGGTGTCTCACAGTCTTTGTCCTCTCCATGTGCTCAATAATTGTGGTATGTAATTTTAAAATCCATGCAACACAACGGCATGATGTGCTAGACATTTGTGCCAAGTTATTTTTAAATCAATCAATGCATGACAAAGTTATAGACCGGACACAAATGTGTGCATATATACAGGATTCCATTACCGGTCACACGATAAACCGAAATACCGGAATACTACCGAAATACCCGAGAAAAAACGTAATATCTTACAATCTATGTATTTACGTATATTATTTGATCATGACATGTGTTAGGAAGGAATTTCGAAAATCATTAAATTATTAGGTTGTAGTTTGTGTATTTCTCCGTAAAATATTGAAGTTGTATATCCGCTTTTATTCAAGGCAAAACTCGCCGTGCCGAACAGCAAAGGAGCGGCACAGAAATCATGAAGACAAATATTATATCAAACGATACCGGACAAATTTAAATAATTACTGAAATAAATATAAAACTGGCATAAAGCTGTCTGGCATTAATCGACGTTTCTAAAATGGTCAATCGTTTTTTTCTTACTTGAATCGCCGACGGAGAATGCAAACATCCGATTATTTTGCGGGAATCGAAACGTATCGTTAATTGTTAACACAAATTGTTACCATTGACGTGTTTCATCTTCATGATCTTAGGGACATGCACATCATAGTTTGTGTGCAAAACGTCTGCTTTTCACAGCCGATTCGACGTGAACGCTGCTTTGTACGGTCAATAACATGAATCACCATATATCCTGGAAGTGCGCTTTCAAAAGCATTTAAGATACGAAATGAGGAATATTGTCAAATTATTAGAAAGACTTAACTGGCATACAACCCACAAACATTTTGTTTTTATTAATAATACTTCGCTCTCACACATAACTCCCCATTTACATACGCATATTAAATATTTATTTTTGTACATGCATCCGTTATCAAACTACAGATGAAATTATTTCAAGCTCTTAGTAAGTAACATTACGTTTTAGTATCATATCAAGTGTACTGATGACATAAACAAGAGCTGTCCATAAGACAGCACGCTCGACTATTGTGGGTGTTTGCTAATAAAACAAAACTTTTATCAGTATAATAGCAAAACAAAATTCTGCTAACTATTAAGTATAAACTAGGAAAGTTGAATCATAAAAAAAGTCAAAATCTATAACTATAGATTTAATTTTTGGTAAATTAATTGTTTGATACAAAATTTACCCTGAACACTATTGCAAGGTTTGATATAACTACCATAAGTGGTTACTGAGATATGTGCATGATAGTACCTTGCATGTAAAACTTTAACCAAATTTTCAAAGTCAAACAAGGGCCATAATTTGCACTAAATTTAAACAAGAGTTATCTGTCTTGACTGTGTGACACCTCTTAAGACATTAAAAAAGTTTCAAGTCAATATCATAAGTGGTTACTGAGATATGTGCATGATAGTACCTAGCAGGCAAAACTTTAACCAAATTTTCAAAGTCAAACAAGGGCCATAATTTGTACTAAATTTATACAAGAGTTATCTGACTTGACTGTGTGACACCCCTAGAGACATTAACGAAGTTTCAAGTCAATATCATAAGTGGTTACTGAGATATGTGCATGATAGTACCTAGCAGGCAAAACTTTAACCAAATTTTCAAAGTCAAACAAGGGCCATAATTTGTACTAAACCTTTTCAAGAGTTATCTGCCTAGATTGTATGACACCCCTAAAGACATGAACAAAGTTTCAAGTCAATATCATAAGTGGTTACTGAGATATGTGCATGATAGTACCTAGCAGGCAAAACTTTAACCATATTTTCAAAGTCAAACAAGGGCCATAATTTGTACTAAATTTTTTCAAGAGTTATCTGCCTTGATTGTATGACACCCCTAAAGACATGAACGAAGTTTCAAGTCAATATCATGAGTGGTTAGTGGTTACTGAGATATGTGCATGATAGTACCTAGCAGGCAAAACTTTAACCAAATTTTCAAAGTCAAACAAGGGCCATAATTTGTACTAAATTTTTTCAAGAGTTATCTGCCTTGATTGTATGACACCCCTAAAGACATGAACAAAGTTTCAAGTCAATATCATAAGTGGTTACTGAGATATGTGCATGATAGTACTTAGCTGGCAAAACTTTAACCAAAGAAGCAACGCAGACGCCGACGCACAAGTGACTGTAATAGCACTCCATATTCTCCGAATAGTCGAGCTAAAAATGATATTAAATCTGAAAAAATAAATTCTTGTTTATTCCTAGCCAGCATCTTGATATTTTATTTACCCCTAAGGCGAACGCATTTACTATTAACAGGGTCCGTGCTATTAATTAATCTGTTTATCGTTTGATTATCTCAATCAACACTTGTTTATTGCTAATCAGCACGTTTAACAAACGTTTGGGCATCAGCATATCAGACTGCCTCATTGATTATCTGTCATCACCTCAAAAAATGATCCACGCAATATATTAAGTTTCGTGCGGTTAAAAAAAGCTATCTTGTAATTCAGTTTGGGGTACATGTATAGTAGGTCTAAATGTAAGTCAAGCTAATAATAACTAGAGTGACGAATTATACCCCCACAATATAGCTTCGTCACAGAAGTATGGCAACCATAAGAAAGGAATGGCCACAAGGACATAGAGTTGAGTTATTATACAATAACTTGTGTAAATGTATTGTTTTAATAGCATACAAAATGTGTAAGGTTAGAAATTATCAATTATTGTTCAATTTAATAGGTTTATTTCAAACATGTTTAAAGACAACAAGAAGACGCGGCAATGCCGCCAAAGCAGGTTTAAACAGCGCCTGCAGAAATTGTAGAATTAAAAACAAGAGGGCCAAGATGGCCCTATATCGCTCACCTTGGTACAAGTCCACTTGCCTGGTGGAAGATCACTAGATAATGTTATATACCAAATAAGTTTTCCTATATACGCCTTTGTAAAACAAATGATCCCCCCCACCTGGCAAAGTCAATTTTGACCCCAGGGGCATAATTTGAACAAACTTTGAAGAGGTCTACTAGGCAATGCTACATGCCAAATATCTAAGCTCTAGGCCTTGTGGTTTCAGAGAAAAAGATTTTTAAGGTTTTCCTATAACCTTTGCACACCGGCATATTTTTTTACACACTCGACAGACATGCATGCGTTTTTGTAAACACTGTACATCACGTTATGGCTACTTTCGGTTTACTGCGCGTGTTGTATATGTCAGCAAATAGATTGAGCTGTAACATGAAAGTAAAATTTCCATTGGCCCACCTACAGAGGTCACGCGCAGGGGTCACCCTGTCTGCTAACCTGCGCATGGACTTCTTTTTTTTTTTTTTTTTGCTAACGAGAGGTCAATTTCAAGCGTTCTCATAAGATGTCAATATACCTAGGTTTGAGTACGACATGTCTGCTTTATGTCTGTGAAAAAATATTTGCACGCGCTCAAAACACTATCCCACAGGGGCCTGTACGCGAACGTTGGTAAAATGAAAATTTTCAAAGCTGGTAAAATTGTGTCCAAGGTCATTTTCAAGGTCGTCTTAAAGTGTCAGCATTTGCCTCGGACATCTGAGTTTTCAACATTCAGGAGCTGTCGGCATAGCCTTTAAATTCATACAGACAAAACGTGTTCCATACGGTCGCTGTCACTTCTACGGAAGGCCAAACCTGTCTTAACCCGCGTATACGGTTTATTACGTTACAGGTGTTCAAAGGATATAAGCCTATGTAAAACTAAGTGACCCCCGGTGCGGGGTCAATTTTGACCCAGGGGTCATAATTTGAACAATCTTGGTAGAGGTCCACTAGCCAATGCTACATGCCAAATATCTAAGCTCTAGGCCTTGTGGTTTCAAAGAAGAAGATTTTTAAAGTTTTTACTATATAAGCCTATGTAAAACTATGTGACCCCCGGTGCGGGGTCAATTTTGATCCCAGGGGCATAATTTGAACAATCTTCGAAGAGGTTCACTAGCCAATGCTACATGCCAAATATCTAAGCTCTAGGCCTTTTGGTTTCAGAGAAGATTTTTAAAGTTTTTCCTACATAAGCTTATGTTAAACTAAGTGACCCCCTGTGCGGGGTCAATTTTGATCTGGGGCTCATAATTTGAACAATCTTGGTAGAGGTCCACTAGCCAATGCTACATGCTAAATATCTTAGCTCTAGGCCTTTTGGTTTCAGAGAAGAAGATTTTTAAAGTTTTTCCTATATATTCCTATGCAAAACTAAGTGACCCCCGGTGCGGGTCAATTTTGACCCGGGGGTCATAATTTGAACAATCTTGGTAGAGGTCCACTAGACAATGCTACATGCCAAATATCTAAGCTCTAGGCCTTGTGGTTTCAGAGAAGAAGATTTTTAAAGTTTTTCCTATTTGTTGCCATAGCAACCAGAGTTCTGCATGGAATGGAATTCTTTGAACAAATTTGATAGAGCTTCATGCAAGGAACATCCCTGCAAAGTCTCATCAACATTGGCCCAGTGGTTTCAGAGGAGATGTTTGAAGGAAATGGTGGTCGGACGGACGTACGACATACGACGGACGCCTGACGGAATGCGATCCTAATAGCTCACTCTGGCACATCTTGACTCCCCCCTATTTTAGTAACAGTGCCCTTGACCTTGACCCTTGTGACCTTGACCCCCAAATTTTTTTTTGCTACAATTTAAAAACTAAAAACAAGAGCTGTCCCTCACAAGTGACGAATGCCCCCGAAAGAGGTGCCTCACAGTCTGTGTCCTCTCCATGTGCTCAATAAATGTGCTATGTAATTTTAAAATCCTTCCATGCATGACAGAGTAATCATGCATACAGTATTCCATTACTTTAAACACTAAGTGTGACCTGACCTTTGAAGTAGGGACTTGGGTCTTGCACGTGACACATCCACTTGATGTGCTAGACATTTGTGCCAAGTTATTTTAAAATCCTTCAAAGCATAATAAAGTTATAGTCCGGACACAAATGTATGCATATATACAGGATTCCATTACCTATAAACTCTAAGTGTGACCTTGACCTTTGTGGTAGGGATGTGGGTCTTGCACGTGACACGTCGTCTTGATGTGCTAGACATTTGTGCCAAATTATTTTAAAATCCTTCAAGGCATGACAAAGTTACAGTCCGGACACGAATGTGTGCATATATGCATATATACAGGATTCCATTACCTTCAAACTCTAAGTGTGACCTTGACCTTTGAGCTAGGGACGGGGGTCTTGCACTCGACAAGTCGTCTTGATGTGCTAGACATGTGTGCCAAGTTATTTTAAAATCCTTCAATGCATGACAAAGTAACCGTCCGGACACGAATGTATGCATATATAGAGGATTCCATAACCTTCATACTCCAAGTGTGACCTTCACCTTTGAGGTAGGGATGTGGGTCTTGCACGCGACATGTCGTCTTGATGTGCTAGACATGTGTTTCAAGTTATTTTAAAATCCTTCAATGCATGACAGAGTTACAGTCCGGACACGAATTTGTAAGCGGGGACGCACAGACGGACAAACAGACAGACAGACGGAGGTGCGATTTTAATATGCCACCCTTCGGGGGCATAAAAATTACATTTTGAGTAACTTGACCTTGACCCTAGTGACCTTGACCCCAATTTTGTTTTTGCCTAAAATAATCTAAAAACTAAAAATAAATAAAAATCTATTTTTAGTAACAGTGACCTTGACCCTAGTGACCTTGACCCAAAAAACTGTTTTTGCTTAAAAGACTAAAAACTAAATATAAAAATCTATTTTTAGTAGCACTGACCTTGACTTTGACCCTAGTGACCTTGACCCCGAAACATTTTTTTTTTGCTTAAAACAATCTAAAAACTAAAAATAAATAAAAATCTATTTTTAGTAACAGTGACCTTGACCCTAGTGACCCAAAGCTTCCTCTCCACGCAAGCTACCTACACACCAAGTTTCATTACAATTGGTCACTCCTAACTCAAGTTATTGAGTGGAAACCATTTTTCTTTTTTTAGTAACAGTGCCCTTGACCTTGAACCCAGTGACCCAAAATGCAATCCCAAGCTTCCTCTCTACACAAGCTACCTACACACTGAGTTTGATTGCAATTAGTCACTCCTAACTTGAGTTATTGAGCGGAAACTGTTTTACAGTTCAGAGTCACTGTGACCTTGACCTTTGACCTACTGACCCCAAAGTCGAACTTGACCTGTATTTCATAAAGTTGCACGTGTGTACCGAAAAGTATTTAAATCGGTCAAGCGTTTCGTGAGTTATCATCCGGAAACTGTTTTACAGTTCAGAGTCCCTGTGACCTTGATCTTTGACCTACTGACCCCAAAGTTGAACTTGACCTGTATTTCATGAAGTTGCACGTGTGTACCAAAAATTATTCAAAAGGGTAAAGTCGTTCATGAGTTATCATCCGGAAACCATGAAAACCAACAGACCGACCGACCGACCGACAAACAAACAAACCGACAAGCTCACTCCTATATACCCCCCCCCCCAAACTTCGTTTTGTGGGGGTATAATAATGCTTAAGTAGAGCTATCACTAAATGTGATTAATACCCCTAAAAGACTGCTTTATAAACTGAGAAAGTTCGAAGTAACAGAATACCTTGCAAACAAACTAAAAAGAGATATTGTTCTTGGCAATAACTCTGTAATTTGTCAAGATAGAGTTATGGTTCTTGTACACTGCACTTCCTCTCAATATGCTTGACCATTGTATGAAGTTGTATTGAATTCCAACCAATAGTTTTCAAATAAGCTCCAGACAAGTACAAGTAACGAAGGGCAATAACTCTGAAATGAGTCAAGATAGAGTTATTGTTCTTTCGCACTGCACTTCCTGTCATTGTGCTTGACCATTGTATGAAGTTGTATTGAATTCCAACCAGAAGTTTTTGAATAATGCTTTGGACAAGGAAAAGTAACAAAGGGCAATAACTCTGTAATTAGTCAAGATTGAGTAATGGTTCCTGTGCACTGCACTTCCTCTCATTGTGCTTGACCATTGTATGAAGTTGTATTGAATTCCAACTGGTACTTTTCGAATTATGCTCTGGACAAGGAAAAGTAACAAAGGGCAATAACTCTGTAATGAGTCAAGATAGAGTTATGGTTCCTGTGCACTGCACTCCCTCTAAATGTACTTGACGATTGTATGAGGTTGTATTGAATTTCAACCAGTATTTTCAAATAATGCTCCGGACAAGAAAAAGTAACAAAGGGCAATAACTCTGTAAATACTCTAGATAGAGTTATGGTTCCTGTGCACTGCACTTCCTCTCAATGTGCTTCATCATTGTATGAAATTGTATTGAATTCCAACCAGTAGTTTTCAAGTTATGCTCCGGACAAGGAAAATGCAACAGACCGCCCGACCGACCGACCAACCACCCACCGGGTGACTCCTATATAACCCCCTAAACTTCGTTTTGGGGGTATAATAAAACACGCATTTAATTTGTTGTTACGACTTATTTTGATTGTAAAATATTCCCAGTCTGTTTGTGTCATGAATATAAAGAAGCAAGTTCATCTTTGAAAAGAAAGCAATTTATTTAAAATTCTGCAACGAGTGACTCGGGGATATGAAAAGTTATGCAGCAACGAACACTCGGCTTGCAATGACGTAATTACTATATACGCATATACATACGCCATTGTTCTGTCGGAACATTTGATTGTCGGCATCTTTCGAGTTCCCGCGCAAAATATTCCCGCCAAATACGAGAAAGCCACGTGTTTTCAATAGAAGATACGCCGCAGTGCACGTTAAAAATGATAAATATTAAATAATTTTCTGTTCTCAATCTCATCAACTTATTGGGAAAACAAACCAACCAGTTCTGTGTTTGAAGATCAGTACATTCAATTACATGTATTTAAAACTCTCATGTACGATTACACCTGGCTTTCAACAGAATCCACGAACATTATGCTGGTTCGTACTCACTTTTAATTTCATTAGAATGCTAGAAGCAGCCCTTAATTTCATTTCAAAAATATGAACTTTTGTATAGATCTACATATTTTAATGATCAAACGAGAAAATGTGATAGAATGACGTCAGTAAATTAGAAAGTGAAAGTAGAACGTATTGGTACAAACGTGCGATTTAATTACGACATGAACGGGGAAAAGCACGAAGTAAAGACTGTATATTTTATCTTTAATGACATGTGTTTGAAAAATATTATAGAAACAGGTGTTTCTTAACTAAAACTTATGTGCATTCCTGATGTTTTGTGGTATTCCGGTATTTCGGTTAATCGTGTGACCCTTCCATAACCTTCAAACTCTAAGTGTGACCTTGAAACTCTTAAGTCTGACCTTGACCTCTGAGGTAGGAACAAGGGTCTTGCACGCGACACGTCGTCTTGATGTGTTTAACATTTGTGCCAAGTTATTTTAAAATTCTTCAATGCATGACAAAGTTCTAGTCCGGACACGAATGCATATAAACAGGATTCCATTACCTTCAAACTCTAAGTGTGACCTTGACCTTTGAGGTAGGAACAAGGGTCTTGCACACGACACATCTTCTTGATGTGCTAGACATTTGTGCCAAGTTATTTTAAAATCCTTCATACATGACAAAGTTACAGTCTGGACACAAATTTGTAAGTGGGGACGCACAGACGGACGGACGGTGCGATTTTAATATGCCACCCTTCGGGGCATAAAAATATCAGCAATACTAACAACAGTTAGCTGAAAATCAACAAAATATATACAACATATAACGAAATTGTCCCTTTTTGTAGGTGCAATCCTTATTTTGTAAGGCAATAGGCAGTTTATAAACAAGAGCTGTCAGTAGGACATCGTGCTCGACTTTTTTAGTGCTTGCCAATAAAACCAAACTTTGACAGTTAAGGGCACAGGAATTTCTAAGTACAAATCAAGGAACATTTTCACAGAGTTATCTTCTCTTGATTACAGATAGGTCTCATGTTGGTACATAAGTACTCCAACTTTCAAAGTAATATCTCAAATGGTTAAGTCAACAAGTGGACAAGAATGAAATTTTCACTGAGTTTCTAAGTCAAAAAGGGCCATAATTCAAATAAAATCCTTGACAGAATTACCTTCTCCTGCCCATGTTTGGGGATCGTGATGGTAAACAAGTATTCCAACTTTCAAATTAATATCTCAAACAGTTTAGTCAAAAAGTGGGCTGGTACGAAAAACTTAACCAAGATTCTAAGTCAATAAAGGGCCTTAATTTTTAAAACAAATCCCTGACAGAGTTACCTTCTCTTGCCTACAGATGGGGGTAATGATGTAAACAAGCATTAAAAGTTTCAAAGCAATATCTCAAAGGGTTAAGGCAATAAGTGGATTTTACCCATATTCAATGTATTTTCTAAGTAAAAAAGGGGCATAATTCAAAGCCATACCTCTAATAGTTTTGAAATAAAGTGGGGTGGTAGGAAAAACTTAACCAAGGTGTGACACCAACGCGGAAGCCGGGGCGAGTAGGATAGCTACCCTTTTCTTTGAAAAGTCGAGCTAATAAAGTGGTAAAGAAGATTTATGGTGCCTCACATAGATAATACGTCTCAACTCACAGTTTAGATTTTACTTGTATCTATGGTGCAGCAAACCAAACTTGTTCATTGAATTTGTTTTAAATTTTGACCTGATCCGAACTAACAGTAACAACTTTTTTTCCATAGCCCTAGTACTTGTAAACAAGAAATATCTTGTTGAACTGTAATTTTCTAGTAGTTTGGACACAATGATAGGTTGTATAAGCATTTAGAGCTCCATGTAAACCCCCATAAACCTTAGATATCTTTTAAAATATTAAAGCAATTTCAATAAGAATTCGCAAAGTTCACTGAATCACCTTTACCAACTCTTTGTATAAATTTGAAAACTTTTGATTGACTCGTTAAATCTTTTGCCATTTGATGCAATATCCTTTGCACACCGGCATATTTTATTACACACTCGACAGACATGCATGTGTTTTTGTAAACACTGTACATCACGTTATGCTACTTTCGGTTTACTGCGCGTGTTGTATACGTCTGCAAATAGATTGAGCTGTAACATGAAAGTAAAATTTCCATTGGCCCACATACAGAGGTCACGCGCAGGGGTCACCCTGTCAGCCAACCTGCGCATGGACTTTTTTTTTTTTTTTTGGCTAACGAGGTCAATTTTAAGCGTTCTCATAAGATGTCAATATACCTAGGTTTGAGTACGACATGTCTGCTTTATGTCTGTGAAAAAATATTTGCACGCGCTCAAAACACTATCCCACAGGGGCCTGTACGCGAATGTTGGTAAAATGAAAATTTTCAAACCTGGTAAAATTGTGTCCAAGGTCATTTTCAAGGTTGTCTAAAAGTGTCAGCATTTGCCTCGGATGTCTGAGTTTTCAACATTCAGGAGCTGTCGGCATAGCCTTTAAATAAATACAGACAAAACGTGTTCCATACGGTAACTGTCACTTCTATGGAAGGCCAAACCTGTCTTAACCCACATATACGGTTTATTACCTATCGGCGTTCAAAGGATATATATATTATAAATTTATGAATTTCTGACAAGCCAGAAAAACCATTGCAGTAAATCCATTATGGGCATGCATGGAGTTAGACTTATGCCTATTGTGTTTGTAAAAACACTGCTTGGACATGTACTGTAAACGTTGACCTACTCTTGATTTAACTGCAAATCATAAATACTGGAGGCCCATCCTTTAATTGCAATTTGAAGATTTAAGAAAGAGGGTATATTTAATATCTTATAATTGATAACTAGGGTCCTACGGTCCTCAAACTTTGTAGGGAGGTAGTTCATGGCCAGTAAACCCAAAACCAAACCGTCATCATATCAAGGGTCAAGTTCGAAGGCGGGGGGGGGGGCTATTTACCGGGGATTTTTCGGCCGGCTTCTACATTATCATCTTTTTCATACCACTTAAAGGTACAACAATCGAGATACCCTGCTTCTACTGCATCCCATAAGTCATCTTTCAAATATGACTTTACAGGGACTTTTGTAAACCTTAATTTTGTTTTGTATATCTCCAAAGAAGCTCCAGCAAAATTGGGAAAATCAGCTTTTGGACCTCCAAGCATGCTTGGTATTGGTCCAGTGCACAAATACTTGTAATTCAAAACCAACCAAGTAGCAATAACAGTTTGGTAGTTCAGGGTTTCTTCTCCTACGAAAAATGGAAATGGTTTACTTTGAAGTAAAATATCATTTTCAGAATCATAGAACAAAAACTGAACCTCTTTGCTGGAGGCCAAAATGCTTGGAATTAGAAAATGTTTCATTGCTGGGTGTAGATGATGTTGCAAGAAGGAGAAAGTAATTGTCTGTGCAAGACCTTGATCCAGAACTGACATGGAATCCAACCTTTTGAACTTCAACTCAACAGCTGTTCGTCCTCCAGGCTATCCTCATTCTCATCTAAAGGTGTACAATGTACACCAATCTGACTGCTGTCTAGGATAATATCCAAATTGCCATGCCAGACATCTTTATGACCTGAAATTAATAACAACATACTGACTATGCAAATTGCAAAAGTTTTAAATATATGTAAAACAAGAGGGCCATGATGGCCCTATATCGCTCACCTGTCTACCATTGGCTTTAATACAAGGTCATTAATAGCAGAAAGGGTCAATTTTTACATTTTCCTCTGAATAAACCTATGTAAAATCAAAAGACCCCCGGGCAGGGTCAATGATTGGCAGCTTCTCCATTGGCTGAGAGCTAATAATATCACAGCCGTTGTATGAGTCACACACATTGACATAAGGCGGGAAAATTCCACATGTAATGTTTTGTGAAGAACAGTTCTATATTATATAAGTTTTATGCATAATTGCTGTAATAAGTTCCATCCCATAATTAAATGTTATCTGGTATGAATTAATAGTCCCATGAATGACCTAGGTATGGTTTTTCACAATATTCATTCGTCAAACTTACTCTTCGAATTTCAGACAGCAAGAGAAACAACAGCACAGATAGTAGATACGCTTAATAAGCATTTAAAATTACAATTTTCCAGCGGATATCGATATCGCACACCGAATGGGAAAATATGACGAAAATAAAAAACGACCCATCATCGTTAAATTTGTGCAGAGGCAGTCGAAGATTGAGGTCATAAGCAGACGTGGTCTCCTCCGAAAAGCTCGTTGTGGCATCTTCATTAACGAGGATCTAACTTTCTTAAATAACGCGGTTCTTTCATCCCTTAGACTAAAAGCGCCGGAAGAAGTTGAAAAATGCTGGTCAACGGAAGGGAAACTATTTGCTAAATTTATAATAAAAGAAGCAAAAAGTGAAACAGAAAAATACGTCACAAAACAAATACACTATAAAGACTATCAAACTTGGCTCGACAAACCATGGCCGGAGAGAAATAGAAAAGACTCTGCAGTTTTCGTCAGTGTAGAGAGCTCGTAAAGTAACCTTGACATTTGAAACATTAGCCATGATGCGATGCAGATATATACAAGGAACATATTATGCTTTTAGGCGTGAGGGCGCATGTGTGCATGTAATACATACATATAATAAATATAATATAATTATATATTTAATACATTCACCAAGTATCATATTTTGTCCAACAGTTATAAACAAAGACTGATGAACAATCTTTTTTTCATATTTAAAAAACGCAGCATAGAGCTTTTTACGAAATGCAGAAAACATGTGACGCTGTATTGTGCAAGAAGAAAACTAAATAGATAATGTTTTTACTTGTTTTTCCAGATACTTGTGTTTCACTAGCTTTATCAGTTTTGAAAATATAGAACTAAAATACAGTAAATAAAGTTCTACTTCACTTCGCTACAAAGTATAATATTGTGTCCGCAAGTTATAAAGAAACACTGACACTGTCATCTTTAGATCTATTATATTTCTAATTTTTGCAGAAATAAGTTTTTTGAAATACAATATATAAATAATAGTTATAGGTGTTGTCTCCCCTACACCATCCTCTTAATGTATAACGATATTGTATATTACATATCATTATGCCTGTATGCGTAAAATAGTTTCTGTATTGCGCACTGTAAATACTGATTGATCGAAATGTTGAGAAAAAGATCTCTAAACATATGTGGCGTGAACTGCAAATTATTTTGACTGGTTTTTAAGTATGATCCAGTGTCCATTAAACTTCTATGGGTTTCGTTTTCGGCTGAAGAATGGGCATATGGATCGTGCATACAACTAATGACTGGTCAATATATGAGACACTGTCCAGCCAATTCTTTAGCTTAATTAAGATCTGGTAAAGGGACCGTGCTTGTAGAAGCTTTATCATTGTGTTGTTGTTGTTTTGTTGTTGTGGGATTTCTTTCTTTTACTTTCGTCTGTATAATTTGCATTTAACAAAGTACAATGATATGACTTACTCGGACGTCGGTCATTAAGTCAGACGTAAAAACAAAAAACATACATGTATCTGTATGGCATGCGCACATATACAACTGCAATACAACATTTCATTTAAATTTGTAAGTGGCAAGTTCCGGTGAGAAAAGAAATATCATCTTATATAATTAACAAATTTTACAGATATTGATTATATTTTGTAACTTTCCGTCTAAACGGTATTAGCTACAGACTTATGAATTACGACAGTCCGTACAAAATGAAACAGAAATATTTTTGTTTTGTTTTCTTTCACTTTTATTAGAAAAAACTCATGTGTTACCCTCGTAATTGTATATAGTTTGTTCTAAAATATAAGTACTACTGTTTTGCTTCGACATAATAGTTTGCTGATTGCTTAAGACATCTACAATGTATCTTTTTACCTTAAAGCCACATGATCACCCTATAAATTTACTTAAAAATATAACGTGTTCACTGATACAGAAATGCTAGCACCGGGGTAAAAAGTCCCATATGATATTGCAGGAAATCTTTTTATACTGCAGATTTTGTAGGTAAGAAAGAATTTTGGTGACTTAAGCGATATCATTCAAGTGATCATGGGTCTTTAAAGCGACTGCACTCCAAATTCTTAGTAAATTTTATTTTTTTGGTAAAATCAATATATTCAATTTGTCAGCATCAAGATTATTTTCTTTGTGTAAGAGCTAAAAATAAAGGTAGAATTTTTTTTTTTACCCGAGCCAGGTTTTGAACTCGGATCTTTGCGCTTACAAAAAATTTACAGCGGCTTAACCTACTACACTACGGAGTCAGCTGATTTGATGCGAGTTAAAAATATTGATATACCAAAGAGCCCACCCCGTTAGTCACGGGGTGATATATTCTACAATAAAAGTAAGCAAAACAACACATTTTAATTGTTTCTTTTGTTAGAAAACTTGTCACGTTATCATAATACAATGCCCCTGATACAGTAATGACAATTGTTTTCTTGAAATTGAAAATTTTCTTTTTTTAGCGTAACTTGTCCATCTGGAGTGCAGTCGCTTTAAACAACATACACATTGAACATTGACTTACGAACTCTGTTAAGTAGGGCAAAACAACGCTTTGTCACAGTTTTTATCTTCTATATTATGAAAATGTAACTTTGTAAATAGGTATTTTTGTGTGTGGATAATTTAAGTGTTGACATCCAAAGTGAACAGGGGTCTTTAAGCTACACATTGATTGAACATAGATTTACGAACTATGCTTGGTGTGAAAAAAAATGCCTTGTCACACTTGTTATTTTCTATGTAACTTGTAATTTTGTAAGTAAGTCAAAAGGAATTTTGATAATTTAAGTGCTATCATCAAAAGTAAGCACACGTCTTTAAGCAAAAGACAATTTGGTCAATATGTGGGATGTACCACACTTTATCTTGTTATATTCCTGTGTATATAGTATATAACTAATGAACACAATAATTAGCGTTTATGAGCAATTCTCCAGGAAAACGGCTAATAGGCAATAATCCTAACGTGTTGTAAAGTGTATACCATGTCTATCTTGCAAACGGGATAATGCGATTTTGGAAAAACTATAACGTTCCATTACAAGTTTATATGCAACTAGAATTGTTCATTATTTCCTGGGGAATGGCCATAATGAATTAGGTATAGACAATATTTTCATACATTAGATCCAGTGGTTGTTTTTCCTTAACATAATGTATCTATCCAGTTTCTTTATTCTCTTTTTCTCTTATATGTCTACTGGTAAGTGTTCAAATGTTTCACATGATTCTTTGGATTCTATCATTTCCCCTTGCCTCCGTAGGCGTGTTTTATACCATAAATATGTCACCATAGTTATAGCTTTACGCACGATTAATGAAGAAACGTATTGTGATGAATAAATTGTGTACATTTAATGTAAAAGGTCTAGGTGAGACTAAAAAGAGAAGGCATGTATTTAACTGGTTACGAGAAAACCAATATGATATTTGCTTTTTGCAAGAAGTTCACTGTCTGAAAAAATACTATAAGAACTGGGAAGAGGAATGGGAAGGGAAATTATTTTTAAGTGGGGACAGTTCAAACAGTGTTGGAGTGGGTATTTTAGTATCAAAATCAATTGATGTTTTAGAACACACGGAGATTATAGTAGGTCGTCTACAATGCCTTAGGGTTGCAGTTAAGGGCGCTGATATATATTTGATAAATATATATGGTCCAAACAATGAAGACGTTAACTTTTTCAATATTTTAGAACAGTTTATTGCAAGAAATGACGATAAAACTTTGATTATTGGAGGTGATTACAATGTTGTTCTCAATAGCACTATAGATAAAAAAAATGGTCGTAGTGATACTAAAAAACAAATTAGATAGAAACTTACGAATATCATGGAAAATTATGACTTAAGCGACATTTGGAGAATTAAAAATCCCGAAGTAAAACAATATACATGGCATTCTAACCACAGAACACCAATCTTCAGTAGACTTGACTTTTTTCTGATCTCTAGTAACATTTCAAATAAAGTTATGTCATGCAAAATCACAACAGGAATAAAATCTGATCATTCACTAGTATATTTACAAATTGACTTCAGTAACAAAGACAGAGGACCAGGGTTTTTTAAATTAAATAACTCAGTAATTTTGGATGAAATATATCAAAAACAAATTAGAGACAACATTAAAGAAATAGCCGAAATAAATAAAACTGCGAACCCAAACATATTGTGGGAACTAATTAAAGGTACTATAAGAAATACTACAATAAAGTACTGCTCGCACAAGAAAAAAATAACTTACGAAAAGGAAAAACAGCTTATAAAAGATATTGATAATTTAGAGAAACAATTAAGTAAGGAATCGACTGATTCTACATTTAATTTGACAGAACTAATCAGAAATAAAAAAGACGAGTTAGAACAGCTTACTCTTATAAAAGCAGAAGGTTATTACAGCAGGGCACTAGACAACTTTTGGGGACAGGTACCCATACCCTCTGGAAGGGGAATTTTTCGTCGTTTTAAGACTAATAGGGGAATGTTTAGCCATATAAATATTACTACTATTCACACTTATTAATACTGTTTTCAATCATTTCCAACAGATGTAGCTACATAATAGTTTTCTGACAAATACAACAAATGATTATGCAAGTTGTTCTACTATATTTATTTTTTTCTTTCATGAATTAAACCATCTCAGTGACACATGCAAACTTTTTGTTGAATGAGATGTCTATTTTTTAACAATTATCTGCTGTTTTCAATGTTATTTTTCGCCGGTAATGTATTTGATTATGTGATTATGTTAATTTTCACCTGCTAAGGGCAATATCCGAAAAATCCGAATGAACAGGGTTCCCTCTGGGTCAATTTTAGTTTGCATATCATAATTTTCTGTTCGTGTTCTGCAGCACCATGAATTCAAAAATGAAAGTAATTGTATGCATTCCCCGTTTGACACATATTTTCGCGACCTCGCATGTCCGTGAACTTATTTTCGTACATTAATGTTTCTTCGATTTTGGCGATTTTAAACACTTTTAAATAGAACACAATTTGTCCAAAGTATGTTTAAAGGTTTAAAATAAGTTTTGATAAGTATTAACGAATACTGAAGGTTTTGAAGGCGCCGAGTATTGCCAATAGATATATTAATGTAGGGGAAAAATTTACGTCCAGCACAATTTGCAACTTGAAAATGCACAATGTAATTCAATAATTTAATTACTGACCCCAAAAAACAATGCCGAAATTATAAGTCTGTTATGACACGTGATTATCGGAAAAACGGGTATACATGAATTGTGTTATGATCGCCCGAAGCGCAATCTGTGAATTACATAATAACAATACACAGAGTCGTGTCAACCAAGCATCGCTAATTTAATCCGTGTAACAAACAACGTATTATAAATTCGCCGAGATCTATTATATTTCGTTTTATGATTGTTTATCAATTAACACCTCTGATAACGACCGAGACGGACACATGCACCTTATCAGATAGCGTCTAATTAGCTCCGCCTTCTTCCGTAAACTAGCCAACAGACGACGATCGATTTTTGATTGACACGTCAGAATTGCCGAGATTATTTTGTTGGCGCCACTAAAATTCGCCAACTGAAAGAATTTAGCGCCAGAATTTATTTTTTGTCGCATTTGGCGCCGCGGGAACCCTGTAATGAATCTATACCGACCTGAAAAAATTCATTGGACAGTCAATCAAGGGAGAAGGCTCGTGAATGTTTAATTGGATTCGTACTCACACCTATTCGTTCTTATGTCCGGCCGACGAGTAACTTCGTGATTTTCCTTCCGATTTTATTTTTGTTTTCGAGGGGATTTTTTTTCTTAGAAAGGGGAAAAAAACATATTATTTTAGGAGGGGAATGGGGCCGATATTCGGCCCCAAAATCGGCCAAACGAGTGCCCTGTTACATAAGAACAAAATCTCACTATATTGAAGGAATGGACAAAAATAGCAAGTATTTCTCAAACCTAGAAAAAAAGAAAAGCGAAAATAAGGTAATCTCCAAGTTATCTGTTGATGGAAAAGATGTATATGAAACAAAAGAAATTCTTACAGAAAGGAAAAACTATTATCAAAACTTATATAAACAAAGAAAAATTGACTCTTTCGATCATGATTTTTTTCCAGAAAATAATATCAAATTAAATAGTGTACAGAAACAATCGTGCGAAGGAATATTAACTGAACAAGAATGCGCAAAGGCACTTCTGAACATGAATAATAATAAAAGTCCCGGATCTGACAGTCTTACCACAGAATTCTATAAAATATTTTGGCCCTATATAAAACCTTACTATATAAGTTCAATAAACTATTCTTACACAAACGGAAACTTAACTGAATTACAGAAACAAAGTATCATAAACCTTATACCCAAAAAAGATAAAGAATTGTCACTTCTTACTAACTGGAGACCGATATCGCTTTTAAACATTGACTATAAGATAGCTGCAAAAGCAATAGCTAATAGAATACAAACAGTAATTCCAAGTATCATCAATGACTCCCAAACTGGATTCATTAAAGGCAGATATATTGGTGAAAACATAAGAATAATATATGATGTTCTTGACCACTTAAACGATAACAATATTCCTGGACTGTTATTCTTCGCAGACTTTGAAAAGGCTTTTGATAGCCTTGATCATAGATTTCTTTTCAAAGTACTTGATTATCTCAATTTCGGTGACTCATTCAAAAAGTGGATTGAAACATTATATCACGATATAAAAGGTTGTATCCACAATAATGGTTATCTTTCAGATTTTTTTAATATTGATAGGTGTTCGACAAGGTTGTCCACTTTCACCCTACTTTTTTATAATAGCTATCGAAATTTTATCGCTAGCTGTCATAAATGAAAAAGATATTAAAGGTGTAATATTTACAGATAAAGAAGTTAAAAGTGCACTGTTTGCCGATGATGCAACGTTCGTGACTGATGGGTCAAATAAGTCATTTTCTTCTCTCATCAACTTACTTGATAAATTTGGTCTCACCTCAGGTTTAAACTTAAATGTAAAGAAATGTACCGTGTTAAGAGCAGGTTCCTTAAGGTATACAGATAAAATATTTTGTAAGATGAAGTCGTTTAACTGGACGTCACACCAAGCTTCTACTTTGGGTATTACTTTCACTCATGTTAAAAAGGAGCGACTAACTTTGAACTACAGTAGCAAATTTGATGAACTATATGCATGTCTTAATAAATGGAGTAAACATAAACTTAGCCTTCTAGGAAAAATAATGGTCATAAAAACATACGCATTACCTAAAATCATATATCCGCTGACGGTGATAGAAAATCCAACAGAAAATCTGCTTACGGATTTGTCTAAAAGATTGTACTTGTTCTTGTGGGACGGAAAACCAGATAAAATAGCACGAAATATAATAACAAGAAGACGCGGCAATGCCGCCAAAGCAGGTTTAAACGGCGCCTGCAGAAATTGTAGAATTATAAAAAAACAGTCATCTTGACTCCCCCCTATTTTAGTAACAGAGCCCTTGACCTTGACCCTTGACCCCCAAATTTTTTTTTGCTACAATTTAAAAACTAAAAAAAAAAATTACATTTAAGTAACAGTGACCTTGACCTTGACCCTAGTGACCTTGACCCCCCAATTTTTTTTTTGCTTAAAACAATCTAAAAACTAAAAATAAATAAAAATCTATTTTTAGTAACAGTGACCTTGACCTTGACCCTAGTGACCTTGACCCCAAAAAAAAATTTTTTTGCTTAAAGACTTTAAAAACTAAAAATAAATTAAAATCTATTTTTAGTAACACTGACCTTGACCTTGACCCTAGTGACCTTGACCCCGAAAATTTTTTTTTTTGCTTAAAACAATCTAAAAACTAAAATTAAATAAAAATTTATTTTTAGTAACAGTGACCTTGACCTTGACCCAAGTGACCTTGACCGAAATTTTTTTTTTTTCCTTAAAACAATCTAAAAACTAAAAATAAATAGAAATCTATTTTTAGTAACAGTGACCTTGACCTTGACCCTAGTGACCTTGACCCTAGTGACCCAAAGCTTCCTCTCCACGCAAGCTACCTATACACCAAGTTTCATTACAATTGGTCACTCCTAACTCAAGTTATTGAGCGGAAACCATTTTTCTATTTTTAGTAACAGTGCCCTTGACCTTGAACCTAGTGACCCCTAATGCAATCCCAAGCTTCCTCTCTACACAAGCTACCTACACACTGAGTTTGATTGCAATTAGTCACTCCTAACTTGAGTTATTGAGCGGAAACTATTTTTCTATTTTTAGTAACAGTGACCTTGACCTTGACCCTAGTGACCCCAAATGCAATCCCAAGCGGCGTCTCCACGCAAGCTACCTACAGACCAAGTTTCATTGTAATTGGTCACTCCTAACTTGAGTTATTGAGCGGAAACCATTTTTCTAGTTTTAGTAACTGTGACCTTGACCTTGACCCTAGTGACCCCAAATGCAATCCCAAGCGGCGTCTCCACGCAAGCTACCTACAGAAAAAGTTTCATTGTAATTGGTCACTCCTAGCTTGAGTTATTGAGCGGAAACCGTTTTTCTATTTTTAGTAACAGTTACCTTGACCTTGACCCTACTGACCCCAAATGCAATCCCAAGCGGCGTCTCCACGCAAGCTACCTACACACCAAGTTTCATTGCAATTGGTCTCTCCTAACTAAAGTTATCCAACAGAAACCAATGTTTGACGCCCGTCCGCCCACCCACCCTCCCGCCCGCCCGACATACGACATCGCCATTCTCATAAGTAGGTTTTTTTCAAAAAACCTGCTTAATAAAAGATTATAAGGAAGGAGGCCTTAAAATGATTGACATTAATGCATTCGTCAATGCTATTAAAGGAAGCTGGGTAAAAAGAATTCTTAATACTAACAACAAAGGTATATGGAAAGAATCCTATAGAAAGGTGATAAACAGCCTAGGTGGAAACATGCTTTTTGAATGCAACTTTTCCCCACAAGATATTAGTAAGAAAATTAAAAACACGTTTTTAAAAGAAATTATCTCAAGTTGGGCAAAAATCAATTTCGTAAAAATGCCAATGAATATATCAAAAGAAATAAATGATTAATACAACCGGCAAAACTTTGTTTCTCAAAACATGGTATGATAAAGGAGTAAAACACGTAAAAGACCTTTTCGATTTTGAAAACAAACAATTTTACAATTTCTATAAATTTAAATATGTTTACGACATTGAAAATAAGTATTATCTACAATATAGCAAGTATTCCACAACACTGGAAAGACCAAATTGAGTCCGTTGGACAAAATGCAACAGAGTCCACAACACTCATTCATACATTAATGAAACTAAAAAGACCTAATAAATTCTTATATAATAAGTATATTGAAAAAAACAAAGACAAAATAAATATAAAGGCTCAAGAAAAATGGCAAACCGTTTTTGAAAATTTAAACTGGAAAAATATATATCTTACACCATTTGAAAGTACAATAGAAACAAAAGTTTTTCAATACAAATACGTTATGAGAATTGTTCCGACAAACAAGTTTCTTTATACAGTCTTCGAAATTAGCGGTGGTCCGCTGGCCCGAGGCCACTAAATTTTCTTATTGGCCAGTAAAAACTGTAAGAGCACAAGTCCGACTGGCTTGTGCTTGTGGATTTTCAGGGAACATTTTTCGCTGACTGGATAAGTCTTGTATTTTCATACGAAAAACGTACATAATTGATGTCACATAAACCAGGAAATTATTCTTTTTATTTTTTCCTATGCGTCACAAGTCTCGGCAATCAAAAACACTCGTCTATTGGCTAACATATGAAAGTAGATGGAGCGTGGTTACAAATGTCGGCGATTTCGCCGTCAGTCAAAACTCGATTGTCGTCTGTTGGCTAATATACGAAAGAAGGCGGAGCTAATTAGCCACTACGTGTCAACTAACACATGTTCGTCTCGGTCGTTATCAAAGGTGTTAATTGATAAACAATCATAAAACTGAAAATAAAAGACCCCGGCGAATTTCCAAGACGGAGTTTGTAACACGGATAATGAGCAAACGTCTCTGACACGACTCTGTGTATTGTAATTCACAGACTGCCGGAAACATTAAAACACTGAGTTGTGAATGCAAAAAGTATTTGTCAATTAACATTTCCAATTGTTCTGTATTTAAATCAAAACGTTCTGTTTTAAAGAAAATCGCGGCGTTGCAGCGTGTCCATTTTTTAGTCATTAATTGTTTCCATCAACTGTCAAAGCCAACGTTTTTCCAGTAACAATTTTCTACTATTTATTTTAATGAATAACCTTTGCCAATTTTTTTATTTTTACTGCAACCTCTTTTATTCATAAATATAAAGCCGCAGGTGTTACGAGATCAAAGAACAAACGCCGACGCACATTGTACATGTGAGTTTTGTTTGATCTTAGTGAAGCACGTGGCATCCAACAGACTGAGATATTTGACAGTTTGAGACATGAACTAGAATTGTGTCCAAAGGACACGGATGCCCCCACTGTGCAGATGTGCTCATAAACAAGAGCAAGCATATCTGTATGTAAGATTTTTATGTGGAACTTTTTCATTCCACTGTTTCATTTCTGTACATATACCTAAAATGATCTACAGGTAACCTTATGTACATGTTAAATTAAATTACAAATGTAAAATTTATATGTTCATGGGAACGAATACTAAAATCAATATTCGAATATTCGGTTTGGCATATTCGAAATATTCGAAATTCGTTTTGTGGTGTCCATGTATATTTCCTTAACACGACGGATACGCCACTACAGTATGTTTAGTATGAAAGTGTTTACTTTAAAACGGTATATAAAGAAACAAATTATTAATTTTCCACAAGGAGAAGTTTGGCTAACATTTCACGATTTTATCTTTGTATTACGTAAAATATTTGTATGTATAAAAGATTTAAAAAAAACAAATTTGTATTCTTTCAGAATAGCCGTTAAAATGGAATTAAAGTAAAAGATATTACCTCCCTTTTCTATAAACTATGAATGTCTAACTGTATATATATGGAAAGAAAAATAATTTTCGCAAGTAAAAGTTTGGATAATATTTCAACCGGTTTTTATATTTTTCTTGTGTATAATATTAATAAAGTTTTTAATAATTAAAAATAAGAATTTTGCATTTTTCTAGATAGTCGACTAATTTGAGTTAAAGAAAAAGTAATTATCTCCCTTTTCAATTTTAGAGGGCATTAATTATCGTGCAGGGCTGGGTTGTTTTTTTGTTTGTTTTCATTCATTGTGACTGCCTCCGTGGTCAAGTTAGGAAAGTATACGCCTGACATAACTACAACAACAACAACAACAATTCTTTATTACACCCAGGTATACAAGTATACAACATGGGGATACAACCAGTTACTTATACTGAACAAATGAAAGGTTCCGGTTCATGATGGTTTTGTTGGGAGAAAGCTACATCTATTAAAAATGCTTTCCTATATATTGTCTTTTAAAAGTATGGTTAATTTTGCACATCGGCAAAGAATTCGGAGAAGAAGCATTTTTCACATAGGAGGTAGACTTGTAAGTAAATTTATACTAGTATCATATGTCGTTTTCGTTTTTAAAAATAACAAAAACAAACGCGTGCTACTTGCACGAGCTCTCATGCCTTATCGAAGTGGGGGCGTTAACGGACTACTTTCGGGTGATTCTGTCCATTCATGAAATTTAGTCACGTGCTTACAACTACATTGTTGTAGTAAAGGCAATTGTACTGTGTAGTAAACGCATTATGCGCGTACACTGATGTCGTAAATTTCTATTCATTTGCAAGTTACTACGAATAAAAGAGAGACAGTGCTAGGAAATAAAAACTATCTCGAAAAATTTATGAAATCATTAGGAAGAAATACATAAAATTTTGATATTATTCTTCTCCTACACCTACTACTATCTTTGCCATGAGCACTTGTGGTTCAAATAGCAAAAAAGAGCATTGTTACCGTATAACGACTAACACATGACTTGTAATAAAATAATTAAAAATCAGCATCTGAAGCTTAAAAAGTACAGTTACAAAATACAATACATACATAAAGATAAACTTTTATAGTCTGAGGTACCGGTATGCTAAAAGTCTCTAAAGATGTGTTTTATTAACTTACATACATTCCCCAAGACACGATGGGATTTTGAAGTTAAAAAGTTTCTTAAAACAATAAATATTATTCTGTATTTGCAGATCACCGAGATACAAATTACGCTCGGTTTCGAAAAAGACGCATTCCAGTAAATAGTGTTGTTCTGTGCCGACTTTGTTAAGAGAACAGAGCTTACATTTGCGCTCATTAATTGTTGTTCCGTCGTACCTACCGGTCTCAACCGGAAATCGATGGTTTGCTGTACGAAATTTGAAAAGTGCAATACTATTGAAACTGAAATACTGTTGAAACTGGTTTTTTTCTCAGTGTTCTCTCGCTGATGGAGGGCTGTGGGTTCGTGGAGTTTGTGGCAGAAAACTACTAAATACGCCTGGCATAACTGAAATACTGTTGAAACTGGCGTTTACTTTAACTGGATTAATTTTTCCAGGGAAGATACGGGAAAACAAATAAATAAAAAAAATAAACATTGATAATTTCTATTTACATGCGTAAAGATCAACATGTACATAGTACATAAAATATAGCACACGTCAACGCAGATCGCGTGAAATAAGTCCAAACACGCGAGGGAGGCATGTTAATTGATAGAGCGTACAGTAAATTAATATCGTTTAGCGAAGATCAAACTTAAAGTAAAGATGTTAAAAATAATTTCAAACATATTTATTAAAAGGAAAATATTTGAGTTATTCTGAATGATTGGACAACGAAAAGAGTTATATCAGTTGAGTTAATACATGTATAAAGCGTGATTGGTTATTCGTTTCCGTAAACATGACGTTGATCCCGGAACATTGTGAGATAAACAACTTTTAAAATTTGTTACATAAAACAGGCGACAATTAAAACGAACAAAAAGATAAAAAAGTCACCGCAATAACACCTGATGCAAACTGCTAATCCGTAACGATGCCCCCTGTCAATCATGCATTGCAATTTTCGTGTTAATTGGGAAATTTTTGACACGCTCTAAAACAAACAATACAGAACAAACGGTTTTATTCGGCATAATTAGCATTCTTTAGATTGCTACCTATTTAAAAAAATAATAATAATAATTTACGAATATTCGAATTTGATTTTCGCATTCGAATATTCGGCCGATTTTCGAATATTCGAATATTCGAATATTCGTTCCCATCCCTAATTATTTATATGGTATATAGTGAAAAAATCAACAAAGGGCCATAATTCTGTTAAATTTGGTCGCAACAAATTTATATGGTATATAGTGAAAAAATCAACAAAGGGCCATAATTCTGTTAAATTTGGTCGCAACAAAAATTTCTTCCTTTACTACCATCTACACATTAAAGCTGTTCATCCCTGGAAGTTTAAGCAAAATCTGCCATCCGGTTTAAGAGGAGTTGCGTTCACAATATTTCTATATGGTATATAGTGAAAAACTTAACAAAGGGCCATAATTCTGTTAAATTTGGTCGCAACAAAAATTCCTTCCTTTACTACCATCTACACATTAAGGTTGTTCATCCCTGGAAGTTTAAGCAAAATCTGCCAACCAGTTTAAGAGGAGTTGCGTTCACAAAATTTCTATATGGTATATAGTGAAAAAATCAACAAAGGGCCATAATTCGGTTAAATTTGGCCGCAGCAAAAATTCCTTCCTTTACTGCCATCTACACATTAAGGTTGTTCATCCCTGGAAGTTTAAGCAAAATCTGCCATCCGGTTTAAGAGGAGTTGCGTTCACAAAATTTCTACATAGTATATAGTGAAAAAATCAACAAAGGGCCATAATTCTGTTAAATTTGGTCGCAGCAAAAATTCCTTTCTTTACTACCATCTACACATTAAGGTTGTTCATCCCTGGAAGTTTAAGCAAAATCTGCCATCCGGTTTAAGAGGAGTTGCGTTCACAAGATATATAGTGAAAAAATCAACAAAGGGCCATAATTCTGTTAAATTTGGTCGCCGCGAAAATTCCTTCCTTTACTACCATCTACACATTAAGGTTGTTCATCCCTGGAAGTTTAAGCAAAATCTGCCATCCGGTTTAAGAGGAGTTGCGTTCACAAGATTTCGGGACGGACGGACGGACTGACGGACTGACGGACGGACGGACGGACAAGTGCAACGCTATATGCACCCCACTTTGTGGGGGGCATAAAAAGTAATTCTAGATGATTAAGTCTGATAATTTTGGTTTATAGAAATAATAATTTGGAATAGATAATGTTATGAGTAAGTTTTATTTTTGGTGATACAATATATTGAACACGCTATACGTCGGTCGGCAAATATTTTTGAATATAACATGCATACAACTCAAAAATATTTCAGGTGTAGACACATTACTACCGGATATAATAAATTTGATTTTTATGTCCCGTAAACCCGTTCATTTACCTGTAAAATCACTCTAAGTGCCGCGATTTTACTCCCGCGTCAACTCTTTCCAAATTTGTGTCAAATAGCTTTCAGTATTTGTTAATGCTAATCATAATTTGAACATTCTTTTGGACAATTTTTTTATTAAAACTGTTAAAGTCGCGAAAAAAATGACGACATTCAGGGACATTGGAGGTCGCGACAAACGGGGTACGTTGTACTTTTGAGCTGATGTAGGCTAGGAAAGAAGATAATTTAAGAGTATTCTGAACCCTATGACCTGTGGTTCAAGCCTAAAACTTCTCACCTTGACTGTTGCAAATTTGATATTGACCCGTGAAAATTTAGGCTTAAGTGTCAATGGCCTTTGAGTTTCAAAGTCTACTGAACACCCTTATTATTTTTCGGGCCAGTGAAAATGCTTTCTGGCCAGTAACAGTCCAGGCAGTGCTGGCCCGAATGGCTTATGGATTTCATATCCAAAAATCATACACTGTTTATAAATGTAAAATAGTCCAATCAAGCCTTTGCAAAATTTTTTATATTCAAATATAAGCTAAATAAAGCAATTCCTAATTTTGAAATATTTTTAAGTTGCCTTAAGGAAAGAAAGGAGGTAGAAAAACATATCGCACTCTTAAAGGATAAGCTGACTGTCCACGACAATAAATGGAATCAGATACGCCTATGAGATGGCCTGTCGGGATCCATGTAGGGAGAATACATAGACTATAGGTGAAACATTGAATATATTGCCAGTAGACTTCTCCCTTTATATCACTTTTATAGTTTTGTTTATTCTTTCTTCTTTTTTGTTTCTGTTTTTTTCTTTCCTTCCTTCTCTTTCTTTTTTTTTATTGTAAATTAAACCTTCCAAAATCTATACATTAACATCAGTCAGTTACAACTGGAACCATAAATTAAATCTGTAATCTTTCCATGCATTGTGTAAAAATGTTGATTACTGTTGTATTGACTTGGAATGGAAAAAAAAATAAATAAAAAAAAAAAAAAAAAACTTATTCTTCATACAATAATAACCTTGAATGTTTATCAAAATTAATGGCATTTATCAGAACTAATTAAGTGACATTCCTTTCTGGTGTGTATCTAGATAAATGATATCTCCCTGATATAGTTACATGTAGCTGGCCATTGTCTCACTTTCGAAAGACGAAAATCTATTTACAACAAATGTAAAGCACTCATATACATAAAGAAAATGTACATGAGAAACATACATTAACTTAATGTTTAATCCTTCAATAAAACATTGCAATAACTGAAAGTTAACTTTAAATTTGTTTAAGTGACTTTCACCTAGGACAGTAAGTTATGTTATTCATTCTGAAATTGCACTTCCCAGCATCAAGCAGACGATTTCTATGTTTACATGATCACATTACAAAGTATTGTTCACTCTCTCAGGTAGTAAAGCTCCTCCCTACACTCCTATTATGCTTAATTGCCTGCCGGCAACAAACCCCGGCCTTTAAGAACAACCTGAACCGATACTTCATAATTGCAATGGCTAGAGTAGCGCCTCTCCATATGTATCGGCGTAAACAAAGCTTTAAAACACTTGAATGATAATTTTCCTTAATCTAAATGTTTGTTCAACAATTCACACTAGAAATTGAAACTCTTTTGTTTGCATAATCCCTTTTGTCTATCGCTAAAGACTGACTATGTCATCACCAGAGCAACCAGGTATTGTAAACCTACACTTTATCGGCCATAATTGAAAAATTAATTATTGTCATGAAAACACCACCTAACTATTTAAGTTTTTAGTTGAAATTCGTTTTTTTTTTATACGAATTTACCGAATACTCGGATACCTATATCGTATCCGAATATTCGGAAGCTGAACGAATATCCGGATATTTGGATATCCGTTGCCATCCCTAATTTTTACAATATGTCTATGTTGTACTTAATTTGTCTAACACTTGAAGACAAATAGGCAACCGATGAGCACCTTGGATATATTTTTTAACTCTCACACAGTTAGCAAGAGATTAGTATTTTAAAAAGTCTCTATGGTTTTATAGAATAAGTTTCAGTTAAAACTAGAGCTATCACTAAATGTGATTAATACCCCCAAAAGACTGCTTTATAAACTGAAGAAGTTCGTAGTAACATAATACCTTGCAAACAAACTAAAACTAGAGCTATCACTAAATGTGATTAATACCCCCAAAAGACTGCTTTATAAACTGAGGAAGTTCGTAGTAACAGAATACCTTGCAAACAAACTAAAAAGAGATATTGTTCTTGGCAATAACTCTGTAATTTGTCAAGATAGAGTTATGGTTCTTGTACACTGCACTTCCTCTTAATGTGCTTGACCATTGTATGAAGTCGATTTGAATTCCTACTAGTAGTTTTCGAATTATTTTCCAGACAAGTAAAAGTAACAAAGGGCAATAACTCTGAAATGAGTCAAGAAAGAGTTATTGTTCTTTTGCACTGCACTTCCTCTCATTGTGCTTGACCATTGTATGAAGTTGTATTGAATTCCAACCAGTTGTTTTCGAAAAATGCTCCGGACAAGGAAAAGTAACAAAGGGCAATAACTCTGTAATTAGTCAAGATGGAGTTATGGTTCCTGTGCACTGCACTTCCTCTCATTGTGCTTGACCATTGTATGAAGTTGTATTGAATTCCAACCGGTAGTTTTAGAATAATGCCCTGGACAAGGAAAAGTAACAAAGGGCAAGAACTCTGTAATGAGTCAAGATAAAGTTATGATTCCTGTGCACTGCACTTCCTCTCAATGTACTTGACCATTGTATGAGGTTGGATTGAATTCCAACCAGTAGTTTTCAAGTTATGCTCCGGACAAGGAAAAGTAACAAAGGGCAATAACTCAATAAATACTCAAGATAGAGTTATGGTTCTTGTACACTGCACTTCCTCTGATTGTGCTTGATCATTGTATGAAGTTGTATTGAATTCCAACCAGTACTTTTCAAGTTATGCTCCGGACAAGGAAAAGTAGCAAAGGGCAATAACTCTGTAATTAGTCAAGATGGAGTTATGGTTCTTGTGCACTGCACTTCCTCTCATTGTGCTTGACCATTGTATGAAGTTGTATTGAATTCCAACCAGTAGTTTTCAAGTTATGCTCCGGACAAGGAAAAGTAACAAAGGGCAATAACTCTGTAATTTGTCAAGATGGTGCTATAGTTCTTGTGCACTGCACTTCCTCTCAATGTACTTGACCATTGTATGAAGTTGTATTGAATTCCAACTAGCAGTTTTCAAGTTATGCTCCGGACAAGGAAAATGCAACAGACCGCCCGACCGACCGCCCGCCCGACCGACCAACCACCGGGTGACTCCTATATACCCCCCTGAACTTCGTTTTGGGGGTATAAAGAGATATTGTTCTTAGCAGTTCCTCTCATTGTGCTTGACCATTGTATGAAGTTGTATTGAATTCCAACTTGTATTTTTCGAAAAATGCTCCAGACAAGGAAAAGTAACGAAGGGCAATAACTCTGTAATTAGTCAAGATTGAGTTATGGTTCCTGTGCACTGCACTTCCTCTCATTGTGCTAGACCATTGTATGAAGTTGTATTGAATTCCAACCAGAAGTTTTCAAGTTATGCTCCGGACAAGGAAAAGTAACAAAGGGTAATAACTCTGTAATTAGTCAAGATGGAGTTATGGTTCCTGTGCACTGCACTTCCTCTCAATGTACTTGACCATTGTATGAGGTTGTACTGAATTCCAACTAGTAGTTTTCAAGTTATGCTTCGGACAAGGAAAACTAACAAAGGGCAATAACTCAGTAAATACTCAAGATAGAGTTATAGTTCTTGTACACTGCACTTCCTCTGAGTGTGCTTGATCATTGTATGAAGTTGTATTGAATTCCAACTTGTAGTTTTCAAGTTAGGCTTTGGACAAGAAAAACTAATAAAGGGCAATAACTCAGTAAATACTCAAGATAGAGTTATAGTTCTTGTACACTGCACTTCCTCTGAGTGTGCTTGATCATTGTATGAAGTTGTATTGAATTCCAACTAGTAGTTTTCAAGTTATGCTCCGGACAAGGAAAAGTAACAAAGGGCAATAACTCTGTAATTAGTCAAGATGGGAGTTATGGTTATTGTGGACTGCACTTCCTCTCATTGTGCTTGACCATTGTATGAAGTTGTATTGAATTCCTACTAGTAGTTTTCAAGTTATGCTCCGGACAAGGAAAAGTAACAAAGGGCAATAACTCTGTAATGAGTCAAGATGGAGTTATAGTTCTTGTGCACTGCACTTCCTCTCAATGTGCTTGACCATTGTATGAAGTTGTATTGAATTCCAACTAGTAGTTTTCAAGGAAAATGCAACAGACCGCCGACCGACCGACCAACTGACCGACCAACCACCGGGTGACTCCTATATACCCCCCTAAACTTCGTTTTGGGGGTATAATGATCAATGGTAATAAGGGCAATAACTCTCAAATAAGTCAAGATAGAGTAATGTTTCTTGTACACTGCACTTCCTCTTATTGTGCTAGACCATTGTATGAAGATAATGAAGTTGTATTGAATTCCAACAAGACGTTTTCGAATAATGCTCCGGACAAGGAAAAGTAACGAAGGGCAATAACTCTGTAATTAGTCAAGATGGATTTATGGTTCCTGTGTACTGCACTTCCTCTCATTGTGCTTGACCATTGTATGAAGTTGAATTGAATTCCAACTAGTACTTTTCGAATTATGCTCCGGACATGAAAAAGTAACTAAGGGCACTAACTCTGTAATTAGTCCAGATAGAGTTATGGTTCCTGTGCACTGCACTTTCTCTAAATGTACTTGACCATTGTATGAGGTTGTATTGAATTCCAACCAGTAGTTTTCAAGTTATGCTTCAGACAAGAAAAAGTAACAAAGGACAATAACTCTGTAAATACTCAAGATAGAGTTATGGTTCTTGTACACTGCACTTCCTCTCATTGTGCTTGATCATTGTATGAAATTGTATTGAATTCCAACTAGTAGTTTTCAAGTTATGCTCTGGACAAAAGAGTAACAAAGGGCAATAACTCTGTAATTAGTCCAGATAGAGTTATGGTTCTTGTGCACTGCACTTCCTCTCAATATGCTTGATCATTGTATGAAATTGTATTGAATTCCAACAAGTAGTTTTCAAGGGTAAACGGACATTATCCCCTAGGACATTATCCGCTTTGCTCTTTTTTGCTTAGGAGGACAATATCCCCTTGATGATATTGCAAAGGAGGACATTTTTGAGGAGGACATTATCCCCTTGATGATTTTGCAAAGGAGGACAATAGCCCCTTCTCCCTAGGACATTATCCCGTTCTAACATACGTGATATGGTACCAATATTGATACATTTAAGATCCAAAATAAATGTTGATTTAGTGTAAAAACTAAAAAATCGAATTGATTTTAAGAAAATCTGATACAAAAAAAATATTGAAACAAGAAGACGCGGCAATGCCGCCAAAGCAGGTTTAAACAGCGCCTGTAGAAATTGTAGAATTAAAAAAAAAACAGTCATCTTGACTCCTCCCTATCTTAGTTACAGTGCCCTTGACCTTGACCCTTGTGACCTTGGGCCCAATTTTTTTTCACTTCAATTTAAAAAATGAATTTTTTTTTTACATTTTTAGTAACAGTGACCTTGACCCTAGTGACCTTGACCCCCCCCCCCCCATTTGTTTTTGCTTAAAAGAATCTAAAAACTAAAAATAAATAAAAATCTATTTTTAGTAACAGTGACATTGACCGTAGCCTTGACCTTGACCCTAGTGACCTTGACCCCGAAAAAATTTTTTTTTGCTTAAAAAACAAAATACTAAAAATAAAAAAAATCTATTTTAGTAACAGTGACCTTGACCTTGAGCCAAGTGACCTTGACCCAAAAAAAATTTTTTTTGCTTAAAACAATCTAAAAACTAACAAGAAGACGCGGCAATGCCGCCAAAGCAGGTTTAAACGGCGCCTGCAGAGATTGTAGAATTAAAAAAAACAGTCATCTTGACTCCCCCCTATTTTAGACCCTTGTGACCTTGACCCCAAAATTTTTTTTGCAACAATTTAAAAACTAAAAAAAAAATAAAATTTTAGTAACAGTGACCTTGACCTTGACCCTAGTGACCTTGACCTCCCAAATTTTTTTTTGCTTAAAAACAATCTAAAAACTAAAAATAAATAAAAATCTATTTTTAGTAACAGTGACATTGATCTTGACCCTAGTGACCTTGACCACGAAAAAAATAATTTTTGCTTAAAAGACTAAAAACTAAAAATAATTTTTGCTTAAAAGACTAAAAACTAAAAATATTTAAAAATCTATTTTTAGTAACACTGACCTTGACCTTGACCCTAGTGACCTTGACCCCGGAAACATTTTTTTTGCTTAAAACAATCTAAAAACTAAAATTAAATAAAAATCTATTTTTAGTAACAGTGACCTTGATCCAAAAAAATTTTTTTTGGCTTAAAACAATCTAAAAACTAAAACTAAATAAAAATCTATTTTAAGTAACAGTGACCTTGACCCTAGTGACCCAAAGCTTCCTCTCCATGCAAGCTACCTACACACCAAGTTTCATTACAATTGGTCACTCCTAACTCAAGTTATTGAGCGAAAACCATTTTTCTATTTTTAGTAACAGTGCCCTTGACCTTGAACCTAGTGACCCCTAATGCAATCCCAAGCTTCCTCTCTACACAAGCTACCTACACACTGAGTTTGATTGCAATTAGTCACTCCTAACTTGAGTTATTGAGCGGAAACCATTTTTCTATTTTTAGTAACAGTGACCTTGACCCTAGTGACCCCAAATGCAATCCCAAGCGGCGTCTCCACGCAAGCTACCTACAGACGTCACTCCTAGCTTGAGTTATTGAGCGGAAACCGTTTTTCTATTTTTAGTAACAGTGACCTTGACCTTGACCCTAGTGACCCCAAATGCAATCCCAAGCGGCGTCTCCACGCAAGCTACCTACACACTAAGTTTCATTGCAATTGGTCACTCCTAACTAAAGTTATCCAACGGAAACCAATGTTTGACGCCGGCCCACCCGCCCTCCCGACCGCCCGCCCGCCCGACATACGACATCGCCATTCTAATAAGTAGGTTTTTTTCAAAAAACCTGCTTAAAAATAAATAATCTATTTAAGTAACAGTGACCTTGACCTTGAGCCAAGTGACCTTGACCCCGAAAAAAATTTGTTTTGCTTAAAACAATCTAAAAACTACAAATAAATAAAATCTATTTTAAGTAACACTGACCTTGACCCTAGTGACCTTGACCCCGAAAATTTTTTTTTTCTTGCTTAAAACAATCAAAAAAACAGAATTCAATAAAAATCTATTTTTAGTAACAGTGACCTTGACCTTGAGCCAAGTGACCTTGACCCAAAAAAATTTTTTTGGCTTAAAACAATCTAAAAACTAAAAATAAATAAAAATCTATTTTTAGTTACACTGACCTTGACCTTGACCCTAGTGAGCTTGACCCTGAAAAATTTTTTTTTTGCTTAAAACAATCAAAAAACTAAAATTAAATAAAAATCTATTTTTAGTAACAGTGACCTTGACCCTAGTGACCTTGACCATAGTGACCCAAAGCTTCCTCTCCATGCAAGCTACCTACACACCAAGTTTCATTACAATTGGTCACTCCTAACTAAAGTTATTGAGTGGAAACCATTTTTCTATTTTTAGTAACAGTGCCCTTGACCTTGAACCAAGTGACCCCTAATGCAATCCCAAGCTTCCTCTCTACACAAGCTACCTACACACTGAGTTTGATTGCAATTAGTCACTCCTAACTTGAGTTATTGAGCGGAAACTATTTTTCTATTTTTAGTAACAGTTACCTTGACCCTAGTGACCCCAAATGCAATCCCAAGCGGCGTCTCCACGCAAGCTACCTACAGACCAAGTTTCATTGTAATTGGTCACTCCTAACTTGATTTATTGAGCGGAAACCATTTTTCTAGTTTTAGTAACTGTGACCTTGACCTTGACCCTACTGACCCCAAATGCAATCCCAAGCGGCGTCTCCACGCAAGCTACCTACAGACCAAGTTTCATTGTAATTGGTCACTCCTAGCTCGAGTTATTGAGCGGAAACCATTTTTCTATTTTTAGTAACAGTGACCTTGACCTTGACCCTAGTGACCCCAAATACAATCCCAAGCGGCGTCTCCCCGCAAGCTACCTACACACCAAGTTTCATTGCATTTGGTCACTCCTAACTAAAGTTATCCAACGGAAACCAATGTTTGACGCCCGCCCGCCCACCCGCCCGCCCGACATACGACATCGCCATTCTAATAAGTAGGTTTTTTTAAAAAAACCTGCTTAAAAATATTAACGTAAGGATTCACAGTTTTTAGTAATGATGATGATGATCAAAAGGAGTTTGGAATAAGTTTTGCTAAAAATATATGCGTTTAATGAAAAGAATGTGCTAATTAATCTGTGATTAATAATAATTTGTTTCAAAGAAGGAATATCAAAGAAGTTTGGAATGACAGTCAGTTTTGCTGATATATGACGTAATGTTAATTAATATAATGCTGATAATTAGGGTTGAAAATGGTTTTAAAGCTGCTTGCTCTAAGTTACCATTGCAATAATGTTGTTTCTTTTAGAAATTAACATACTTATACTGTAACATTACTGTTTATACATTAAATATAAAATTTAAAGCTGCTCTGTAATAAGAATGTGTTATTTAATCTTATAATTGTTTTAAACACAAAGTGCATTAAATTTGACAGTATTTACTCATTTCCCATATATATTATCTGGGAAAATGAATATTCATTCTAAGTACTTGTGGTGGTAAAAAAACTCTGCTATGCAGTAGTGATTTCTCGATAGTCGCCGACAATCGAAAAATCGTCGCTAATGAATTCAGGTCGGCGACAATCGATAGAGTGGTAGGGCAATCGATAGTCGTTAGAGTTTTTCTGTGTATTAATGAACATTTGTATAACGTTTCAATGTATTGTATTATCAAAACAAAACTTACTCATAGCATTATCTATTCCAATCTAGAATTTTTATAACCCAAAATTATCAGACTATTGCGTAGAGCTACTTGTACATGTCTCAAACTGTCAAATATCTCGGTCTTTTTAATGCCACATGCTTCGCTAAGATCAAACAAAACTCGCATGTACAATGTAGCGTCGGCGATTGTTCTTTGATCGCGTGACACATGCGGCTGTATCTTTATGATTTAAAGAGGTTGCAATTTCGGCAAGGTTATTCATTAAAATAAATAGTAGAAAATTGTTGCTGAAACAATGACAAAAAAACGGACACGCTGGAACGTTATCTCCAGAGCTGTACTGTAATTTCGATCTCGGTCTGGATCGGCAAAACATTGTAATAAATGAATTTATATCGTGTTGTTTTGTATTTGAGTAAAATTTCATGTAGATTTTATGTGCATCATTATTAATCTATTACAATGACGTGTATAAATTTTGTAAATAGCGTTGCCGACCCGGGTACATGAATGACTGCTTTGTTCAGCTGTATTAAATATTTTATTTTCCATGTTTAATATTAAATTAAAAAATGAAATTTTCCATATTCTTATGAATTGATAAACTGAAGTTATCTGTCAAATGAAAGTTTCAGTTATATTTTGGATCATTACTATTCATAAGCATTACAGAGTGGTACATGAACCTGAACATCTAAACTTCTCTTGAATATATGATCATTTTGATTAATCAATCGATTGTGTCCGTCCGATTCAATTCGATAATCGATAGCATTTTGGGTCCGATTATGAAACACTACTATGCAGGGCATGCATACACTTTTAAAGGCAAGACCAATGTAAGCCAGAGATGGGAATGTTCGCAACGTAAGGGCAAACTGTGTTGTGCTATACTGTAACTTGATGCTGCTGTAAGTATAATGACAACAGTCAAGAGAACAAACCTGCTATAAGGATGCATATTTAAAAGTAACAAGAGCCATGTTACCCATGGTTAATCCCCCCGCTGGGAAGAAGTTACCAGAAGGTTCTTGCACACTGCACTTCCTACCAATGTGCTATGTCAGTGTATTAAGTTTGAAGTAAATCCCTCAAGTACTTTTGGAGTTATGCTCTGGACAAGTATTCTGATAAAGAGGAATAACTCTAAAAGTAGGCAAGGTAGAGTTATTGTTCTTGCACACTGCACTTCCTACCAATGTGCTATGTCAGTGTATTAAGTTTGAAGAAAATCCCTCAAGTACTTTTGGAGTTATGCTTCAGACAAGTAAATCTGATAAAGGGGAATAACTCTAAAAGTAGGCTATGTAGAGTTATTGTTCTTGCACACTGCACTTTCTACCAATGTGCTATATCAGTGTATTAAGTTTGAAGGAAATCCCTCAAGTACTTTTGGAGTTATGCTCTTGACAAAACTTTTAAAGTAAATATGATAAAGGAGAATAACTCTAAAAGTAGACAAGGTAGAGTTATTGTTCTTGCACACTGCACTTCCTACCAATGTGCTATGTCAGTGTATTAAGTTTGAAGAAAATCCCTCAAGTACTTTTGGAGTTATGCTTCGGACAAGTAAATCTGATAAAGGGGAATAACTCTAAAAGTAGGCAAGGTAGAGTTATTGTTCTTGCACACTGCACTTCCTACCAATGTGCTATATCAGTGTATTAAGTTTGAAGGAAATCCCTCAAGTACTTTTGGAGTTATGCTCTGGACAAAACTTTTAAAGTAAATCTGATAAAGGGGAATAACTCTAAAAGTAGGCAAGGTAGAGTTATTGTTCTTGCACACTGCACTTCCTACCAATGTGCTATGTCAGTGTATGAAGTTTGAAGAAAATCCCTCAAGTACTTTTGAAGTCATGCTCCGGACAAAATTGGGACGGAAACACGGACGGACGGAGAGCATTACCATTATTCCCTTCGCCTTCGGCGGGGGGATAAATAATGGATGTGGTAGATAGATTTTGATATTCTCATTAAGGATATAAAAGTGGCCTTTGATCCATTAATCCATACATTTAATGTGCTAATTATTGCTATCTATAAATTAGTCTATCATAAAATAATTGTTGAATTTTGCCAACATCTGTCAAGTCTAGTCATATTCCTTCAAAAAGTAAATTGAAAAACAGTACACAAGCTCTTTAATGCAAACTCTAGAAGGGGCTAATGTCCTCTTTGGCAAAAATCATCAAGGGGATAATGTCCTAGGGAGAAGGGGATAATGTCCTCCTTCTCAAATTTGGCAAGGGGCTAATGTCCTCCTTTGCAAAATCATCAAGGGGATATTGTCCTCATAAGCAAACAAGAGCTGTCCCTCCCAAGTGACGAATGCCCCCGAAAGAGGTGCCTCACAGTCTGTGTCCTCTCCATGTGCTCAATAAATGTGCTATGTAATTTTAAAATCCTTCCATGCATGACAGAGTAATCATGCATACAGTATTCCATTACTTTAAACACTAAGTGTGACCTTGACCTTTGAGGTAGGGACTTGGGTCTTGCATGCGACACATCCGCTTGATGTGCTAGACATTTGTGCACAGTTATTTTAAAAATCCTTCAAAGCATAATAAAAGTTATAGTCCGGACACAAATGTATGCATATATACAGGATTCCATTACCTATAAACTCTAATGTGACCTTGACCTTTGTGGTAGGGATGTGGGTCATGCACGCGACACGTCGTCTTGATGTGCTAGACATTTGTGCCAAATTATTTTAAAATCCTTCAAGGCATGACAAAGTTACAGTCCGGACACGAATGTGTGCATATATGCTTATATAGAGGAATCCATTACCTTCAAACTCTAAGTATGACCTTGACCTTTGAGCTAGGGACGTGGGTCTTGCACGCGACACGTCGTCTTGATGTGCTAGACATTTGTGCCAAGTTATTTTAAAATCCTTCAATGCATGACAAAGTTACAGTCCGGACACGAATGTGTGCATATATGCTTATATGGAGGAATCCATTACCTTCAAACTCTAAGTATGACCTTGACCTTTGAGCTAGGGACGTGGGTCTTGCACGCGACACGTCGTCTTGATGTGCTAGACATGTGTGCCTAGTTATTTTAAAATCCTTCAATGCATGACAAAGTTACAGTCCGGACACGAATGTGTGCATATATAGAGGATTCCATAACCTTCATACTCCAAGTGTGACCTTCACCTTTGAGGTAGGGATGTGGGTCTTGCACGCGACACGTCGTCTTGATGTGCTAGACATGTGTGCCAAGTTATTTTAAAATCCTTCAGTGCATGACAAAGTTACAGTCCGGACACGAATTTGTAAGTGGGGACGCACGGACGGACGGACAGACGGACAGACGGACGGACGGACAGACGGACAGACGGTGCGATTTTAATATGCCACCCTTCGGGGGCATAAAAAGAGCCAAGGGGATATTGTCCTAGGGGATAATGTCCTACATTCGTTTTCAAGTTATACTCCGGACAAGGAAAATGCAACATACGACCGCCCGACCGACCGACCAACCACCAGGTGACCACCTAAACTTCGTGTCGGGGGTATAATAATGCAAGGTCAACATAATGTAATAAACAAGTGATGTTTTCATGACAAGCAGACAGTCTAAGTAGTAAATAAATGGTTGGTGTGGTGATTGAACATTTACATGGAATTTTTTAATACAAAATTTACAATCTTTTTGCCTTCTTTTACCAGATCTACAAATTCCATAAAAATTAACATGATAAATTAGAATAGAAGTACGAGGCAACTGGGTTATTCCAGATACCAAGCGATTAAGTAAAAATCTAAAATAACAATTGCTTTTAACAATTATATTGTCATTCTTAAATAAGGCTGATATACAGCAATCAAATATGATTGGTTGCAATGGTTAACTAAATTCGCATAACATGACTTGTTCAGTTTTACAATCATTTAGATCAGTAGTTTTAAAAGTTGTATAGTACTGTTGATTTTTAGTAAAGACAAAAGTGTGCGGCAGATTTAACATTTGTGTGGCATGATAATTTTGTATGATGTACTATTTACTGGCACTGGAAAAGAGTGACAATGGTCTACAGAATGGTGAAATAGGAAAATTTACAGATATATACATCTTAAATACAAAGTCATTTTTTTTAAATATTTCCTCTGGCCTTTGAAAAATTAAGTGATATATTGTGCAAAATTTCATGTATGTCTGACAATGTATTTTGCATTACTGTAGCTAGAAATGTTCAAGATTACTGAAGGAATCGTATAATTGGGTCTGAATATGCTAAATAGCTATTTCATTGTCCTTCATACCATTTACAATATTTTTTTTTACAATATTTGAAATTATGCATAAAGGAAGCTTAATTGTTTTCATGTTGTGCTATATCTTTACCATAGTTCTTGAAAGTTATGCACTTTTAAATATTTTTGACTATAATCAAAATTAACTTTATCTGGCAATTAAAATGCATCTATGAGTTATATTTGTATTCGTTATCAAGAAGTGTATTCGTTACAGTTTATTTAACTCAAAGAGATACATGTGTATATAACACATGCAAGACTAACAAGAGGGCCAAGATGGCCCTACATCACTAACCTTGGTACAAGTCCACTCACTAGACAATGTTACATACCAAATAGGTTTTCCTATATACGTCTTTGTAAAACAAGAAAACAAGTGACCCCCCCCTCCCCGGGCAAGGTCAATTTTGACCCCAGAGGCATAATTTGAACAAACTTTGGAGAGGTCTAGGCATTGTGGTTTCAGAGAAGAAGATTGTTAAAGTTTTTCCTATATAAGCCTATGCAAAACCGTGCGGGGTCAATTTTGATCGCGGGGGGGGTCATAATTTGAACAATCTTGGTAGAGGTCCACTAGACAATGCTACATGCCAAATATCTAAGCTCTAGGCCTTGTGGTTTCAGAGAAGAAGATTTTTAAAGTTTTTCCTATTTTTTGCCCTAGCAACCAGAGTTCTCCATGGAATGGAATTCTTTGAACAATTTTGGTAGAGCTTCATGCAAGGAACATTCCTGCATAGTTTTATCAACATTGGCCTAGAGGTTTCAGAGGAGATGTCATTTGAATCAAAATGTTGACGGACGACGGACAATCATTGATCAGAAAAGCTCACCCTGGCATAGCCAGGTGAGCTAAAAAATTATTATCTCGGGGCTGTTTTTTCGCAATTGACATTAAATGAGTCAACTTTGCAGATATTTTTGCTTTAAAAATTGTCGCCCCTACAGGGTTCGTTCCACTTTTTCATATTTTTGGCAAAAAATATTAGATATATTTGTTTTTATCCGATGGATAAATGATTCGATATTGCATTTATGAAAATTAGACCGTTTCATTGTCTACATAGAAAGAGATGTATCGAATATAACATGAAAATTGACCCCTCTAGGTGACGCTTTTAGCTCAGTTTCCATGGAAATATCACTTCACCGTATTATTTCTACAAAAGACAATAAGTCACGGGGTTGTCAGGCAAAATATCTTAAATCTGTGTTGCCTTTTAGAAAAATGACCAGATTTCTGGGGGAAGCCCGTGACCTACCTTAAACTGTGTTAAACGCTTTCAGAAGGATACTTTTTTGTTACATATTATTTGTAAGTTTTTTACTATGCACAATTTGTCCAGTTAAAGTTTCATTTAGCTATCTGTATTACGTCAGTGGCAATAAACACATGGCCTCCCCTCCAACACCACCCTCCCACCCCAGACAAAAGCTCATTTTTCTCAATAAAAAGGCTGGTGACCTATCATTTTTAAATTAGTTTTCAATAAAGTGATGTTTGAACAATTCTTCTGCAAAAAATTCAGAAATTCTCATTGCTTGAACATTAAGAGAAACAAGTAATATCTTTAAAAAAAAAAGATGGTCAACGTAGGTGACGTAATAAACACATTTTGTGTTTCAGAAGGCTCCCGGGCAGTACACTGCTTATTCCGGTACCGAAACGCTAGCCAATAATCAATGACGCTAGATGTCCGGCCCCGGACAACACCTCGTTGAATACAAAAGTTGATCTTCGTACTGTCCAGAAACCTTGACATAACGTGTTCTGTTTTTTCTTTTTTTGCAACATGATTTATTATAAATAACTATAATATAAAAAAATATACACATTTTGTGTTTCAGAAGGCCCCCGTGCAGTACACTGCTTATTCCGGTACCGAAACGCTAGATTCTGATTGGTCACATTATAACGAAGTTGGTTAGCAACGCGTCCATACCAACGGAAGTTCAAATCAAAAGTATACGACTACGTCGAAAAACTTTGACAAATGACTACAAATTTTACATATTTTTTTACAGAAACTATTTCTCAGTCAGGGGTGTAACTTGCTTAAGTTATTTTAATGTTATTTTAGATAACTTCTACAAGTTATATTTATCTTTTATTCATCATTCACTTAATCACTTCTTTAAGTTATTTTTCAGTCATGATCACTTATTTAAGTTATTTTCGTCCAAACAGTACAAAGATTTAACATCATTTTTTCACAAGGATACAAATTTTCTAGGGAGTTACACATTTTTTTTCTATTTCTTTGGATTATGGTGACGGGAGTTTTTACTGGAACCTTTTTAAATGACTATATGTTCTAAAATATATATACAGGATTCCATTACCTATAAACTCTAAGTGTGACCTTGACCTTTGCGGTAGGGATGTGGGTCTTGCACGCGACACATCATCTTGATGTGCTAGACATTTGTGCCAAATTATTTTAAAATCCTTCAATGCATGACAAAGTTACAGTCCGGACACGAATGTGTGCATATATGCATATATAGAGGAATCCATTACCTTCAAACTCTAAGTGTGACCTTGACCTTTGAGCTAGGGACGTGGGTCTTGCACGCCACACGTCATCTTGATGTGCTAGACATTTGTGCCAAGTTATTTTAAAATCCTTCAATGCATGACAAAGTTACAGTCTGGACACGAATGTGTGCATATATGCATATATAGAGGAATCCATTACCTTCAAACTCTAAGTATGACCTTGACCTTTGAGCTAGGGACGTGGGTCTTGCACGCGACACGTCGTCTTGATGTGCTAGACATTTGTGCCAAGTTATTTTAAAATCCTTCAATGCATGACAAAGTTACAGTCCGGACATGAATGTGTGCATATATGCATATATATAGGAATCCATTACCTTCAAACTCTAAGTATGACCTTGACCTTTGAGCTAGGGACGTGGGTCTTGCACGCGACATGTCGTCTTGATGTGCTAGACATTTGTGTCAAGTTATTTTAAAAATCCTTCAATGCATGACAAAGTTACAATCTGGACACGAATGTGTGCATATATAGAGGATTCCATAACCTTCATACTCCAAATGTGACCTTGACCTTTGAGGTAGGGATGTGGATCTTGCACACGACAGGTCGTCTAGATGTGCTAGACATGCGTGCCAAGTTATTTTAAAATCTTTCAATGCATGACAGAGTTACAGTTCAGACACGAATTTGTAAGTGGGGACGCACAGACGGACGGACGGACGTACTCACATTCCGATACTTATGTGGCTAGCCTTTTGTTCTCCCCGTTGTTCTTTTTAGCCACTTAACAGGAAATAGCCACATAAAAGCATTACGGAATGAATGACATCAAAGTAAATGTACTGTTGGCAGATTTCAGAATAAGGGCATAGTTAGCACTCTTTTTCATATTTTTAATGCAGACAATTAAAAAGTGTAAATTTAATAAATGCCTTGTTTTTTTCTTATGTAGTCATACGAAATGAATGAGTTAATGTAAAATATATGATATTTCAAGGAGTCGAAGTACAGGAATAAAAAGTTACAAAATATGCTATTGATGGTAACATAAAAGGGAACTAATTCAACAAGAGGGCCAAGATGGCCCTATATCGCTCACCTTGGTACAAGTCCACTTGCCTGGTGGAAGATCACTAGATAATGTTATATACCAAATAAGTTTTCCTATATACGCCTTTGTAAAACAAATGATCCCCCCCCCGGCAAGGTCAATTTTGACCCCAGGGGCATAATTTGAACAAACTTTGAAGAGGTCTACTAGGCAATGCTACATGCCAAATATCTAAGCTCAAGGCCTTGTGGTTTCAGAGAAAAAGATTTTTAAAGTTTTCCCTATATAAGCCTATGTAAAACTAAATGACCCCCGGTGCGGGGTCAATTTTGACCCGGGGGTCATAATTTGAACAATCTTGGTAGAGGTCCACTAGCCAATGCTACATGCCAAATATCTAAGCTCTAGGCCTTGTGGTTTCAAAGAAGAAGATTTTTAAAGTTTTTACTATATAAGCCTATGTAAAACTAAGTGACCCCCCGTGCGGGGTCAATTTTGATCCGAGGGTCATAATTTGAACAATCTTGGTAGAGGTCCACTAGCCAATGCTACCTGCCAAATATCTAAGCTCTAGGCCTTGTGGTTTCAGAGAAGAAGATTTTTAAAGTTTTTCCTACATAAGCCTATGTAAAACTAAGTGACCCCCCGTGCGGGGTCAATTTTGATCCGGGGCTCATAATTTGAACAATCTTGGTAGAGGTCCACTAGCCAATGCTACATGCCAAATATCTAAGCTCTAGGCCTTGTGGTTTCAGAGAAGAAGATTTTTAAAGTTTTTCCTATATATTCCTATGCAAAACTAAGTGACCACCCCCGCGGGGTCAATTTTGACCCGGAGGTCATAATTTGAACAATCTTGGTAGAGGTCCACTAGACAATGCTACATGCCAAATATCTTAGCTCTAGGCCTTGTGGTTTCAGAGAAGAAGATTTTTAAAGTTTTTCCTATATATGCCTATGCAAAACTAAGTGACCACCCGCGCGGGGTCAATTTTGACCCGGGGGTCATAATTTGAACAATCTTGGTAGAGGTCCACTAGACAATGCTACATGCCAAATATCTTAGCTCTAGGCCTTGTGGTTTCAGAGAAGAAGATTTTTAAAGTTTTTCCTATATATGCCTATGCAAAAACTAAGGGCCCACCCGTGCGGGGTCAATTTTGACCCAGGGGTCATCATTTGAACAATCTTGGTAGAGGTCCACTAGACAATGCTACATGCCAAATATCTAAGCTCTAGGCCTTGTGGTTTCAGAGGAGAAGATTTTTAAAGTTTTTCCTATTTGTTGCCATAGCAACCAGAGTTCTGCATGGAATGGAATTCTTTGAACAATTTTGGTAGAGCTTCATGCAAGGAACATTCCTGCATAGTTTTATCAACATTGGCCTAGAGGTTTCAGAGGAGATGTCATTTGAATCAAAATGTTGACGGACGACGGACGACGGACTATCATCGATCAGAAAAGCTCACCCTGGCGTAGCCAGGTGAGCTAATAAAAAAATTAAGCAAACAAAATAGGATCTCCCAAATAAAAACAAGAGCACTGTAATCAAGAGCAAATGCAGAGCAATATCCACACAGTTATATGACGCTTGAACCCTAAGTGTGACCTTGACCTTGAAGTGAGCCATCCGGAACATGGCTTCTGCACATCGTCTCAATGTGGTAAACAATTGTGTCAGGTTTCTTCGAAATCCTATGGGGTTCAAGAGTTACAGAGCGGAAGGGAAAAAAAGTCATATGACCTTTGAACCCCTAAGTTTGACCTTGACCTTGAAGCGAGCCATCCGGAACATGGCTTCTGCACATCGTCTCAATGTGGTAAACATTTGTGTCAGGTTTCTTCAAAATCATTCACGGGGTTCAAGAGTTACAGAGCGGAAGGGAAAAAAAGTCATATGACCTTTGACCCCCGAGTATGACCTTGACCTTGAATCCAGCCATCCGGAACATTGCTTCTGCACGTCCTCTCAGTCTGGTTAACATTTGTGTCAGGTTTCTTCAAAATCCTTCAAGGGGTTCAAGAGTTACAGAGCGAAAGGGAAACAAAATCATATGACCTTTGACCCCCGAGTATGACCTTGACCTTGAATCCAGCCATCCGGAACATTGCTTCTGCACGTCGTCTCAGTCTGGTTAACATTTGTGTCAGGTTTCTTCGAAATCCTTCAAGGGGTTCAAGAGTTACAGAGCGGAAGGGAAACAAAATCATATGACCTTTGACCGCTAAGTATGACCTTGACCTTGAATCCAGCCATCCGGAACATTGCTTCTGCACGTCGTCTCAGTCTGGTTAACATTTGTGTCAGGTTTCTTCGAAATCCTTTAAGGGGTTCAACAGTTAGAGAGCGGAAGGGAAATTGCTAACGGACAGACGGACGGACGGACGGACGGACAGACGGACACGGAGGCGATAACATAATACGTCCCTTCGGGCGTATAACAAAGCGTCTTTTGAGCCCGATGAATCAAAATAACACTACTATACCGTAAAAAAATTATTTTCGTTTTACGCTTAGGAAACGGAGCGGCGGACAAAATGAAAATAAAATTACGGAAAGGGACTTTTATTTTTATTTGATTTCACCAAGGGTAGACCCGTAAACCAGAAGATAAACAAGAGCTGTCACATGACAGCACGCTCGACTATTCGAAAGCTTGTTGGTAAAATGGGGTTTTTGTCTAAGAACAGGAGTATTGTGTAATTGTCTATAAGAATTAAGGTCAAAGATATGAAACTTGTTCAAAGACCTTTGTAAATGTACATTGCATTCAAAGCCTTACTCTGGATTCTGCAAGCCAACTGGAGGGAGGATGGGGGGGATAATTTCAAAGAAATACATGACCTTGTATATTTGATCATGAATAATTTTGTAACTTTTCAAAATTGATATGTATAGAATTAAAAAAGCATGACCACTGCATGCTGCATAATTATTCTATGACACTTCAAAAGAAAGCCATTTTGAGTATTTCCATATTAGTCTGGTAAAAACTGTGACAAAATTCTAAGTTAAAAAGGGCATAAATATGTCAAAAATCAAAAACATTGGTGAAGATGTTGACAGTAAACATACATTTTAAGTTTCAAGTCAATACGTTCGATAGTATTCTATCTTTAAAAAAAAATTCTAAGTTAAAAAGGGACACAAATCTATCAAAAATCAAAACAGAGTTTTAGAGATTGTTTCCTCAGGTGTAGATGTTGATGGTTGACACATACTTTGAGTTTCAAGTCAATACTTTTGATAGTATTCAAGATATTTGACTTTATTAAATCTTTTACCAAAAATCCTAAGTTAAAAAGGGATATAAATCTGTCAAAAATCAAAACAGAGTTATGGGGATTGTTTCCTCAGGTGTAGATGTTGATGGTAAACATATATTTTGAGTTTCAAGTCAATACCTTATATAGTATTCAAGATATTTGAATTTACCAAAAAAAAATTACCAAAAATTCTAAGTTAAAAAGGGGCATAAATCTGTCAAAAATCAAAACAGAGTTATGGGAATTGTTTCCTCAGGTGTAGATGTTGATGATAGACACATACTTTGAGTTTCAAGTCAATACTTTTGATAGTATTCAAGATATTTGAATTTATAAAAAAACTTTAACCAAAAATTCTAAGTTAAAAAGGGGCACAAATCTGTCAAAAATCAAAACAGAGTTATGGGAATTGTTTCCTCAGGTCTAGATGTTGATGGTAGACACATACTTTGAGTTTCAAGTCAATACCTTTGATAGTATTCAAGATATTTGAATTTATAAAAAACTTTAACCAAAAATTCTAAGTTAAAAAGGGGCATAAATCTGTCAAAAATCAAAACAGAGTTATGGGGATTGTTTCCCCAGGTGTAGATGTTGATGGTAAACATATAGTTTGAGTTTCAAGTCAATACCTTTGATAGTATTCAAGATATTTGACTTTATAAAAAACTTTTACCAACGCAGACGCCGACGCTGACGCCGGGGCGAGTGCAACAGCCTCCTTATTCTTCGAATAGTCGAGCTAAAAAATGCTGGCCTTAGTCAGTTTGTGTATCATGTATGTTGTGTAGAGAGAGAAAAGTGTTGGTCAAATGACTTCAACATTGTAATTCATGATAAACAGTAAGCGTACAATACATGGCTATGTAAACAGATAGTCGATGTTTTAGCATCGCATGCGTATATCTGTATCAACATAAACCAGGGCTCTCGTTAGCCTTTTGAGACTGGGGCCAGGGTCCATATCAGGGGGGAATTTTGCATGATTTTCAAATAATTTTCTTTGAAAGGGGAATTTTCGTCATATCAAAAATGTAAAGAAACAAGAGCTGTCACATGACAGCACGCTCGACTATTCGAAAGGTTGTTGGTAAAATGGGTTTTTTGCCTAAGAACAGGAGTATTGTGTAATTGTCTATGAGAATAAAGGTCAAAGATATGAAACTTGTTCAAAGATCTTTGTAAATGTACATTACATTCAAAGCCTTACTCTGGATTCTGTAAGCCAACTGGAGGGAGAAGGAGGGGATAATTTCAAAGAAATACATAACCTTGTAAATTTGATCATGAATAACTTTGTAACTTTTCAAAATTGATATGTATTGAATTAAAAAAGCATGACCGCTGCATGCTGCATAATTATTCATGATATTTCAAAAGAAAGCCATTTCGAGTATTTCCATGTTAGTCTGGTAAAAACTGTGACAAAATTCTAAGTTAAAAGGGGCATAAATATGTCAAAAATCAAAAACATTGGGGAAGATGTTGACAGTAAACATACATTTTCAGTTTCAAGTCCATAAAAAAATCAAAGTTAAAAAGGGGCATAAATCTGTCAAAAATAAAAACAGAGTTATGGGGATTGTTTGCTCAGATGATGATGTTGATGGTAGACACAGTTTTAAGTCAATACCTTTGATAGTATTCAAGATATTTAAATTTAAAAAAATCTTCACCAAAAAAATTTTAAGTTAAAGAGGGGCATAAATCTGTCAAAAATCAAAACAGAGTTATGAGGATTGTTTCCTCAGGTGCAGATGTTGATGGTAAAGATATATTTTGAGTTTCAAGTCAATACCTTTGATAATATGCAAGATATTTGAATTTATAAAAAACTTAACAAAAATTCTAAGATAAAAAGGGGCATAAATCTGTCAAAAATCAAAACAGAGTTATGCTGATTGTTTCCTCATGTGTAGATGTTGATGGTAAAGATATATTTTGAGTTTCAAGTCAATACCTTTGATAATATACAAGATATTTGAATTTATAAAAAACTTTAACCAAAAATTCTAAGTTAAAAAGGGGCATAAATCTGTCAAAAATCAAAACAGAGTTATGGGGATTGTTTGCTCAGGTGTAGATGTTGATGGTAAAGATATATTTTGAGTTTCAAGTCAATACCTTTGATAATATGCAAGATATTTGAATTTATAAAAAACTTTAACCAAAAATTCTAAGTTAAAAAGGGGCATAAATCTGTCAAAAATCAAAACAGAGTTATTGGGATTGTTTGCTCAGGTGTAGATGTTGATGGTAAACATATAGTTTGAGTTTCAAGTCAATACCTTTGATAGTATTCAAGATATTTGACTTTATTAAAAACTTTAACCAACGCAGACGCCGACGCCGACGCCGACGCTGGGGCGAGTGCAATAGCCTCCTTATTCTTCGAATAGTCGAGCTAAAAACACTATCAAATATCATTTTGCAGCTATATTAATTTATTGAACACAGTTCTCTCTAAACAACAGTATGACACTTTTTACTGTCAATTTTTTCCGATACGACCGGGAATTGTGCGACATTTTGCACCGGAAATACTACGCTGACGCTATAAACTGTCCAAAACGGACCGCGGTAGTACTAAACGCCGGTTACGGTACCCGGTATGGGCTCTCAAATAATTTTTTTTTTCGAGGGGGAATTTTTGGGCAAAAAAGGGGAAAAAAACATACTTTTTTAAGGGGGGAATGGGGCCGATATTCGGCCCCAAATTTTGCCAAACAAGAGCCCTGTAAACATTTTTCTAAACACAAATTAGACATAAAAATTTTCATCATCAGTCCTACATTTCTGAAAACTTGACATAAAAGTATAAAATGTGCCTCAAATCAGTGCTAGGATTATAAAAGGGATATATATATAAAATGTTGAATAGCATGGATTCTGATATGGTCCTGAAAAGAAACAAGAGGGCCATGATGGCCCTATATCGCTCACCTGTCTACCATTGCCTATAATACAATGTCATAAATAGCTGAAAGGGTCAATTTTTACATTTACCTCTGAATAAGCCTATGTTAAATCAAGAGACCCCCGGGCAGGGTCAATTTTGACACTGAGGTCATGATTTGAACAATCTTTGTAGAGAGTCATGCCACATGCTGAATATCTAAGCTCTATGCCTCATTATTTTGCTGTCTGATCATGATCTACACTATTCACTATTCATTATTTGGCTGTTTCATCATGATCTGAACTGTAAGCTATTTATTTTATGCTGTCTGATCATCCATTTTATGCTGTCTGATCATGATCTGCACTGTGAGCTTTTCTTATTTTGCTGTCTGATCAAGATCTGCAATGTTAGCTATTCATATTTTGCTATCTGATCATGCTCTGCATCACCGGCTATTTATTTTTTGCTGTTTGATCATGATCTGCACTGTTCACTATTCATTTTTGTTGTAAGATCATGATCTGCACTGTTTGTTATGCATTATTTTGCTGTCTGATCATGATCTGCACTGTTCGCTATTCAGTTTTTTGCTGTCTGATCATGATCTGCATTGTAAGCTTTTCATTATTTTGCTGTCTGATCATAATCAACACTGTTCACTTTTAATTTTTTTGCTGTCTGATCATGATCTGCACTGTGAGCTGTTCATTTTTTCAACAATTTTTGGAACTGTGCATATTGATAGATGGAAGAGTACATTTTAGAAACAAACAGAACAGCTTATTCTTTTATGTAAGAAAAACATGCACATGCAAATTTGCCATTGATAAATCTAATATTTTCTTGAATGTTCTGCATATGGGTAAAGTCAAAAATAATGAGGCTAAACCTTTCAAATCTGTCCAGGCTCACATTTAAATAGTTTTGTCAGATCTTATGAGTGCTAAATATTGTACCTATAAATGTGATAAAATCTTCCAAATTTTATTGAAATTAAGCTAAAATTAAGAAAGTTACAAGAAAAAAAGTACCCAAAAATGTCAGGAGCGTAACACTTTAAGCGTGACATTTTAAAAGAACTGTTGCTTTTCAATGCTCAAAAAAAATAGAACACTTCCTCAATCATACTTTTTGTAACTGTTTCACAATATTTTATAACTTAGCTAGTGCTAATTGAATGTTTCTTTTTTGTAAGACATTTTATATCCCTCTTTGTCAACCTGATTTTGGCACGAGTGCTTTAAAAAAAAGTACCTTAAAAAATGCATGTTTTGAACTTACATCACAATATCTGCTAATTTCTCTGTATGTTTAGCTTTGACATACTTTTAGCATTTTAAGCATAGTTTATAGTTTACAAAGTCTGTTGTCTTTGTTTTGTACAATAACAAATATTGATTTGGTTTCTTTTTTAAAAATGATACTGCCCAGTGTCAGGAGCGTAACATCTTGTGTTTAACAACATCTCCTAATTTCATGTAACATGTAACAGTACTTTTTCCTTTCTTTTTCAAAAGAGTATGCCCAAGAGATGTCAGCAGTGACATGAGTTCCAGTTTTTTTAGGCATGTGCTTTTCACACATGAGCATAAGTGATGTCAGGAGCGCAACACTATTTTTTTTATTTTTTAACTTGGCCTCATTTCCTGTACTAGCAAGTAACTTTCAGTATAATATTAAGTTTGCAGCATATATATGATCAGGACAGGTAGTGAAAACTAATTGTTTAGTGTTTAAGACATGCTTAAGTACTATTTTTTTAGTTTTGCTCACATGACATGTATAAGAATTTCCAAGATGTCTATAACAGACAAGATCTGGAAGAAATCTTATGATAATATTGTATAAAATGAAACAGAAATTATGTAGGACAAAGATCACTACAATGCATAATTATGATAACACTATATTAAAGATTGTTTATGTGCTAATGGTGACATTTGTAAAAGTATTGAAAAGTGTTACACTCCTGACCATTTTGCACATTGAGACATTTTATGCTAATTTTATATATTTTGTGGCAGATTTTCAAACGAACAAAATAATACCATTATCAGATTATACCAACATAAGGAATTTGAAAGTGTGCCTTCCTGCCATTCAAAGGGCATTAAGATCACAAGCTACAAATGAAACAGGCCATAAACAGGGTCAGGAAAAGAAAATGACCAAGTCTTCCAAAGAATGTGTTAGGAAATGGCCGAAATGCTGTGAAAAAAATGATCCGAAGTAAGAACAAAAGCTACATGAGATAAAAGAAAGATAAGGCAAAAGCACAGAACAAAGCAATTGTATACAAATCTTAACTAAAACTGCAGAGAAAGAAGAGGGACATGATGTCCCTATATCGCTCACCTGAGTATCATTGCCCTTCATACCATGGTAACAAAGTCTAAGAGACCACACAATATATCCAGATATGAAATCACACACTGTTATGAACCAGTTTGTTAAATATATGTCCATCAAAGTTTCTGACTACCGTATTTCTCCGTGTATAATACGCACTTTTAATTCAGATTTTAGGGCTTCAAGGAAGGGGTGCGTATTATACACCGATGTAGGATCTCCGACAATTTTTTCCAGCATTGAAAATGTTGAAATCGTATCAATTAGACGTAATACTGGGATTTTCACTGAAAGCGGATGTTTACCCGTTTTTTTACTAACTTTATTATGAAGAGCGCGGAGGTTTCCTAAAAGCCGATACCTGGTACGGCATGTACGATAAAACATTGCCGGTAAATTTGATAGTTTTCTTTCAAGTTTCAATAAGAATTTAACATTGTTAGAACAAAGTTTGTTGTCTCTAATTATCAAACAATTATTGCTGATCAATACAACATTCCGTTTATTGGTTAACAAACACGCTTATATGATTGCATTGATTTTCACATGTCTCTCTTTGATGGCGCCGTAATTACCGGTATGAGAAGTTTGTTGAGAAGGTGTTGAAATCTTGAGAAAATAATTATGTTCTCAAAGTACCATTAAATAAGCATGACATATTTGAGTTTTTCATATCATCTATGCTAATCAAATTTTCAAAATATAGTCGATAACTGCCGTATTGTCCTTTTAACGTGTATAAATCGTTACGGTGCTCCGATTATTGAATAATTTTCGTAACGAAAATGGCATATTTTTCGGATATTTGAGGTGCGTATTATACACTGATGTAGGCATTTTTCCCCATTTTCAAAGCCCAGATCGAGGGTGCGTATTATACACGGGTGCGTATTATACACAGGGAAATACGGTATAAACAGTGTATTTCTAGTATTAATATTACTGTTAAACATTGTTCTATTTTTTAATAGTGACCTTGACCCCAGATTTGTGAAATTATTTTGAAAAATTGGGTCAGTCATCTGCAACAAAATGTTTTTTTTCGAGACGAAAGTTATTTTTGGATATTTATTAACATTAATTACTATGGATATATATCTTTTGTATTACTAAAACGGACAAAATGACCTTTAAACTTTAGTTCGATGCAACAAAGCGTTATGTGGATAAGGTAATAGAAGCAGTTACAATGCTGTAGCACTGATATATATGACGTCAGTGTAGCGCATGCGTGTTTCTATTTTATTTGTTCAATGCAATGAAGTGTTATCTCCCGAAGCCAGTAGTTAGTCGCTACAATGTTATAGCACGTATGGAGTATGACGTCAGTTTCGCCCTTTTGTTATAATTTTACTGTGAATCAGTCGCCATATTGGAATCGGAGCGATAGACGAGTTTCGTTCTATCGATCTTTTTAGTTGAGTTGTTGTATTTTTATGAATGGCCGAAGAAACTATATTATTGATATATTGATAGCGTTGTGGCTACAGAGTATAGCCTGTTTGTATTAACGATTTTTGGGCTTTATAATAGCGACCACAATGATGACCTACATTAGCAATGCTAAATCAATTAGAGTTGCGTCCCTTGAATGAATCTAATAAATATTTATGAAGCGCTAAATCAGCCCAAGAATGGTACCGATTTATTTCGCTTTAGAAATAATTAAAAACGGAATTGCCGGAAAACAGTCTAATTTGAATATTTAATTAAGGGGAAAACCCGCAAATTATCCGAAAGCCGTAATTTATCAGTACAAAAACAAGTGTCAAAAGTTTGACAACTGTTGATTTTCCATTAATCGGTCAATTTCGCTTGGTTTTCAGGTTTTATTTGAAAGGTTTGAATATAATTTAATGTTTTCACTCATAATTATAAACAAAATCAGCCGGACAATGAAGGAATTCAGTCCAAACCAAACATGCTGACATGTACAAAAAAGCCAAAAATTATGGTGGTAGTTACGAAAAATTAAATCCCTGTCAGACTACATATTTTTAGTCTGCTTTTCCATGCAGTAACAGGGAGTTAGTTATGGGAGATAGAGCGGTGGTATACGTAACATGACGTCATTTTTAAATAATGAATATGCAGGAAAGAACAATAGAAAAATACAATTTTTTTAACATCTTTTAGGAAAAAGCGCATGTTATTTTTTTTCAGTGTACTGAGTATGTTTAAATTATTGTAAGGCAAATTTCATGTCAATATCTTGTTGGTGAATTTTTTTTCTTTTTTTACCAGCTGGAAAACCAGAAAGTTATGTTTTTATCAGGTCTGTATAGATCAGATAAATATTCTGTGAAAATTTAACTTGCGCTTTTTCTTTGAAAAAAAAACGTTATTTAAAAAATTGTACTTTTCGGGCTGTTTTAGCTCATTTGGGGTATATACCCCAATCGGGAGATTTGCTCAGCCTGTTGAAGTACAGCCGTGGCCATTATTCTGTACACTGTAATGTAATACAGTAATCGTCTCATATAACTGTTAAGTTATAATTTTCTTGTTAAAGATTTTCCCACACAGTCCAAGTAAAACATATGACACCCAGGGCATGGTCAGTTTTGAGCCCAAGGGTATGATTTGAACAAACTTAGTTGAGGACCACTACGCAATGCTACACAACAAATATCAATGTTCCATCATTAATGGTCTCGGACAAGATTTAAAAAAAATTCCCTGTACCGGTATAACTATGTGTAAAACAAGTGACCCCAACACACAGGGTAACCAGGGCATGATTTGAACAAACTTGACAGAGGACCACTAGACAATGCTACAGACAAAATCTCCAAGATCTTGGTCTTTAGATTTTTGACAAGAAGATTTTTTTTTCAAAAGTTTACAATATTTACACATATCATGTACCAGTAACAACCCTAGGGCACCCCAGGGACGTAATATGCATAATATGAACAAAGTTTGTATAGATTTCACAAGACAAATCACATCAAATATCTATTTTAAGAAAGATAGATATATGTAGATTTTTCTACATATTTCTATATGAAACAAATGGCCACCAGTGAGTGGTCAATTTTGAAGAAATGGACGGACAGACAACGGACATAATTTCATTGATCCTAAAAGCTAGACTACAGGTGCACTAAAAATGATGAGAAATTTGGCAGTGAATATAAAGGAAAGCAAAGAAAGTAGAAGACAACAGAAAGCTGAAAAACAAAAGACAGTTATCAAAAATGGCCGGTCAAAGATGCATTGTAGCTAAAAATAAAAAAAAATCTGTGTAGATTATGAAAAAATGTTTCCTTCAAGATGTTACTGTATAAGCCATTATTTCAGTTCATTAACTTTACAGATTTTAAACAGCATTTTAGTCACAGACAATACTCAATAATAGTTTGTAAAAAGTTTAAAACCTTTTGGAAGATAAAAAGTAGTCACAGCTTAGATCCAAGGTGTCAGGAGTGTAACACCTCTGCAATAGTGTAACATTTGTGTTTTTCTGAGTACCAGTCTGTCTTAGAATTTCTTATGAAACAGATATTTTAATGCAAATCTTTAAGACTTAAAGCCTAAAATCTAGATTTACCTCCCAATTGTTTCTTTACACACAAGAATTATTTGCGTAAATAAGTGTACATGTAGTTTGCTTTCATTGCTCTAAAAAAACAATTTTTTCAAGAAATTACCAATGTTTTCACACACCAGTATTGTTAGGTTGTTGTGTTCCTAGTATAATTTTATCCTTTAAATCTTTTTATAAAGGAATATTGACATTTTTCTGACTAAAGTAATTTGAGTCAGGAGTGTAACATTTATTAAAACAAGAGGGCCATGATGGCCCTATATCGCTCACCTGACTACCATTGGCTATAATACAAGGGAAGAAGATTTCTTTAAGTTTTCCCTATATAAGCCTATGTAAAACTAAGTGACCCCCTGTGCAGGGTCAATTTTGACCCGGGGGTCATAATTTGAACAATCTTGCTAGAGGTCCACTAGCCAATGCTACGTGCCAAATATCTAAGCTCTAGGCCTTGTGGTTTCAGAGAAGAAGATTTTTAAAGTTTTTCCTATATAAGCCTATGTAAAACTAAGTGACTCCCCCTACAGGGTCAATTTTGACCCCGGGGTCATAATTTGAACACTCTTGGTAGAGGTCCACTAGATAATGCTACATACCAAATATCTAAGCTCTAGGCCTTGTGGTTTCAGAGAAGAAGATTTTTAAAGTTTTTCCTATATAAAGCCTATGCAATACTAAGTGACAATCCGCGCGGGGTCAATTTTGATCCCAGGGTCATAATTTGAACAATCTTGGTAGAGGTCCACTAGACAATGCTACATGCCAAATATCTAAGCTCAAGGCCTTGTGGTTTCAGACAAGAAGATTTTTAAAGTTTTTCCTATATAAAGCCTATGCAAAACTAAGTGACCACCCGAGCGGGGTCAATTTTGACCTGGGGGTCATAATTTGAACAATCTTGGTAGAGGTCCACCAGACAATGCTACATGCCAAATATCTAAGCTCTAGGCCTTGTGGTTTCAGACTAGAAGATTTTTAAAGTTTTTCCTATATAAAGCCTATGCAAAACTAAGTGACCACCCGCGCGGGGTCAATTTTGACCCAGGGGTCATAATTTGAACAATCTTGGTAGAGGTCCACTAGACAATGCTACATGCCAAATATCTAAGCTCTAGGCCTTGTGGTTTCAGAGAAGAAGATTTTTTAAGTTTTTCCTATTTGTTGCCATAGCAACCAGTTCTGCATGGAATGGAATTCTTGGAACAACTTTGATAGAGCTTCATGCAAGGAACATCCCTGCAAAGTTTCATCAACATTGGCCCAGTGGTTTCAGAGGAGATGTCGTTCGAAGGAAATGGTGGACGGACGGACGGACGGACGGACGTACGACGTACTACGTACGACGGACGCCGGACGGAATGCGATCCTAATAGCTCACTCTGGCACTTTGTGCCAGGTGAGCTAAAAATTTAGTGGCAAATTTGACCTTATGTTAATTTTTTTCTGAAGCCCCCAGTGTTTGGAAACTTTAGATACATATTCAATAAGTATAAGTTCAAACTACCTTTAATTGTTTTTATCTTTTGCCTTAATATTTTATCTTATAGAAAAACTTTTTGGACTGTAGATAAAGAAAAAATGGCCATTAATGACAATAAACTCAATTTATTATTTAATTTGCAAAATTACCACTTAAAAAGTGGTATATTTTTTTAGTAACATGACCGTTGTAATAAAACAAGAGCTGTCACATGACAGCACGCTCGACTATTCGAAAGCTTGTTGGTAAAATGGGGTTTTTGTCTAAGAACAGGAGTATTGTGTAATTGTCTATAAGAATTAAGGTCAAAGATATGAAACTTGTTCAAAGACCTTTGTAAATGTACATTGCATTCAAAGCCTTACTCTGGATTCTGCAAGCCAACTGGAGGGAGGATGGGGGGGATAATTTCAAAGAAATACATGACCTTGTATATTTGATCATGAATAATTTTGTAACTTTTCAAAATTGATATGTATAGAATTAAAAAAGCATGACCGCTTCATGCTGCATAATTATTCTATGACATTTCAAAAGAAAGCCATTTTGAGTATTTCCATTTTAGTCTGGAAAAACTGTGACAAAATTCTAAGTTAAAAAGGGTATAAATATGTCAAAAATCAAAAACATTGGTGAAGATGTTGACAGTAAATACGTTCGATAGTATTCTATCTTTAACAAAAAATTCAAAGTTAAAAAGGGACACAAATCTATCAAAAATCAAAACAGAGTTATAGAGATTGTTTCCTCAGGTGTAGATGTTGATGGTTGACACATACTTTGAGTTTCAAGTCAATACTTTTGATAGTATTCAAGATATTTGACTTTATAAAATCTTTTACCAAAAATTCTAAGTTAAAAAGGGATATAAATCTGTCAAAAATCAAAACAGAGTTATGGGGATTGTTTCCTCAGGTGTAGATGTTGATGGTAAACATATATTTTGAGTTTCAAGTCAATACCTTTGATAGTATTCAAGATATTTGAATTTTAAAAAAAACTTTAACCAAAAATTCTAAGTTAAAAAGGGGCATAAATCTGTCAAAAATCAAAACAGAGTTATGGGTATTGTTTCCTCAGGTGTAGATGTTGATGGTAGACACATACTTTGAGTTTCAATTCAATACCTTTGATAGTATTCAAGATATTTGAATTTATAAAAAACTTTAACCAAACATTCTAAGTTAAAAAGGGGCATAAATCTGTCAAAAATCAAAACAGAGTTATGGGTATTGTTTCCTCAGGTGTAGATGTTGATGGTAGACACATACTTTGAGTTTCAATTCAATACCTTTGATAGTATTCAAGATATTTGAATTTATAAAAAACTTTAACCAAAAATTCTAAGTTAAAAAGGGGCATAAATCTGTCAAAAATCAAAACAGAGTTATGGGAATTATTTCCTCAGGTGTAGATGTTGATGGTAGACACATACTTTGAGTTTCAAGTCAATACCTTTGATAGTATTCAAGATATTTGAATTTATAAAAAACTTTAACCAAAAATTCTAAGTTAAAAAGGGGCATAAATCTGTCAAAAATCAAAACAGAGGTATGGGGATTGTTTCCCCAGGTGTAGATGTTGATGGTAAACATATAGTTTGAGTTTCAAGTCAATAACTTTGATAGTATTCAAGGTATTTGAATTTATAAAAAACTTTAACCAATGCAGACGCCGACGCCGGGGCGAGTGCAATAGCCTCCTTATTCTTCGAATAGTCGAGCTAAAAATGCAAGAATACAAATTATTATACTCATTATAGACCATTTATTTTCTGGAAAGGAAACAACAGTATTTATTATCTTTTTCATAAAATAGTTCAAATAAAATGATGATTTATTCAAGACATCTTATGTTCTACAAAAACCGGTTACTGTTTCATGAATTTCAATGAATATACAATAGTTTTAGAAGGAAATTCAAATGTATAATCTAATTTCAATTTTGACCCCAATGTCACACTTTTGCCTCATTATTTTTGACTTTACCCAGGATACTAAAGATTCATTTCATTTTATATATGACCTTTCTTGTGAGGTGAATGTTAAACTTTATCTAGGACAAATCTTTAACATGGAAGTTCAACAAGGGGTCAAGAACATCTCCAGCAACAGAAAATTGCATCATCGCCTAATATAAGAGCCAATTTAAGGCCAGAGTTTTATATCTCTTGGTTTATAGGAAATTGTTTTAAAATATTGAGGAGGAAGGACTTTTAGTTTATATCAATTTATTTTTGCTCGATTTTGAAGCTTTTAGCTTATAGAGTCGCTCTCGAGTCCACTTCCTGGAAACTAGAAATCATCGAAACAACCTTTCTGACAAATTTCCAGGATATTTGGGCTGAAAATGTTACCTCTAGAGTATTAACAAGGCTTTTCCATATTTGGGCTCCTTGACCTAGTTTTTGATCCCAGATGACCCATATCCGAACTTGAGCTAGAAATCATCGAAACAACCTTTCCGACAGATTTCCAGGATATTTGGGCTGAAAATGTTACCTCTAGAGTGTTAACAAGGTTTTTCCATATTTGGGCTCTGTGACCTAGTTTTTGACCCCATATGACCCATATTCAAACTTGAGCTAGAAATCATCTTAACAACCTTTCTGACAAATTTCCAGGATATTTGGGCTGAAAATGTTACCTCTAGAGTGTTAACAAGGTTTTTCCATATTTGGGCTGTGTGACCTAGTTTTTGACCCCAGGCCCCGTGCTTATAAAGGTTTCTTGAGCACAATCTCATGCTCAGCACGAAATCATGCTCAAGTAATATGAAGTAAATCCAAGTTATATTTATTTACAAAGTTTGATTTATTATAAAGATATATAAGCTAAAGAAGAAACACTCAGATTATTGTTATGGAACCAGACTTTGAGGAACAATATCACCTGAATTTACTTCATATTTCTTGAGCATGATTTTGTGCTGAGCATGAGATTGTGCTCAAGAAACGTTTATAAGCACGGGGCCAGGTGAGCCATAATAAAACTTGAGCTAGAAATCAACCAAACAACCTTTCTGACAAATTGCCAGGATATTTGGACTGAAACAGTAGCCTCTAGAGCCTTAACAAGATTTTTCTATTTTTGGGTCATGTGACCTAGTTTTTCATCCGAGATGACCCATATTCGAACTCGTCCGAGTAATTACTGGGACAAACATCCTGACCAAGTTTCGTGACAATTGAGGAAAAAATGTGACCACTAGAGTGTTAACGAACTAAATGTGGACGGACGACGTCCGACGGACAATCATCGATCTTAATAGCTCACCCTGAGCCAGCTCAGGTGAGCTAAAAAGCAAAGAGGACTACAACATGCAAACTAGTTTATGGTGAGCCCCAAGGTCCCCTCACACTAGGGTGTCCTTGTTAACCAACCATTTTCCAAAATCACAGACATGTTAGAATTATCTTGAGAAATGATTTTGGATGAATGGCTGGGGGGAAATCTCAGTAAATTCGCTTAATAAATAATTTACACTTCAATGAGCAAGTTTTAATTCAAACAATCTGAGATTTTCCCCAACCCAATGCAGCCATGTGTGAGAATAAGTTTTGTGATATTAATAAAAGGGCTAAAACATGCATGCATGCACACACAAAGCTTATTTTACTGCCTACCATTTCACTATTCCAAATGACCTATTCCATGACCCCGAATATGATGCAGTGATAGTCAGTCTTATACTAGACGCGAAAGTGCTGACAGGTTAAATCATGGAGTCTGTTAGAACTCATGATAATACTAGTAATGTGTTAGCTGGGGCCAATATACATGCTTTAAATACAATGCAATTATTTTCACTGGGAAGTATGTGTGATTGGATATATATTAATATATATAAAAATGGATTAGTTTCATATGGAAAACCAGCTAGGTTTGTGACAAGAGATAATAGGTGCACGTGAGTAGATTGCATGATATGGCTTGGTATTGGGTAATGTCGAGTTGAATTATTGAGACTAGGTATTGGGTTGATCTTTAGTTTACTTTAAAAAATGTATCGAATGCGCTATAGAATTATAAGTGGTTATGTTACATCTTTTGGTTTTGGACACTACTTATTACATGAGGCTATCATGATGAATTTCCGAAAACTATTGTAAAGGAAGTATCTAGATTACTATAATTAGTATAATATCTATGCGCGGAGCGTATGTTCCTAACACTCGTGTCTGATTGGTTATGTCATTCCAACTGGCAATGCTTGAATAATGTACCGTACATAGAGTCGCAAAAAGATGAACGGGTGTCCTAGCATTATGCGTTACAATAGGAATGCCGTCACCATTAAGACATTTCCGACCATTAAAACCATATATGGGGTCACAACTTTAATTTTAAAAAAGCAGTTAACCATATAGTCATGATAATAATAGTTCTGATGCTTCTGGATTTCTGCAAATTGCAAGTGACTGTATATAATTATGTTCGTTGAAGAGCGAGTGTATGAAATATTTACGCCGTGCTACAGTAGCATTTCTTCAGCTGTTAATTTGGTACGGTAATGTGTTATAAGCATTTTCTGAGATCTGCGAATCGTTCAATATCTGCAATAAGAGATAGGTGTTGTCGTTACGGGTTTCAAGCAGATTCTGCATCTACATATATAGACTAGAAGGTCAATGATAGAGGTATAAGGAAATTATCTTATCAGATTAGGGATGCTGTTTTGTTGGTGCGGAATACATATTGGGATTACAACATGCGTAAAATTGCCAAATTGTTATATCTATGAATATATCGTGAACAAATTAACGCGGCGTAGCACATCATTGTTGAAGTAACATGTACCAGTAGTGAGTAAGATGAATTTCATTAGCATTATGCACAAACTATTTCATCGGAAACAAAAAATGTGCAACTTTCAGGTGCAACAATTGCCTTGTGTTTTATCGACAGTTACGTGCGAAATTGTTTTTGGCACAACGTATGTCGCAAGAAGCACGTGTGACGTTAATGGGTAAAATCTGAGAAGCAGCAAGCATATGTGGATTTTATTGGGCAAAATTGTGTTGTAACCCGCCTTGGCAAAGTCTATGTCGCCGCATACCATGTGTGAGTTAGTGTCGAAAAATGCGATATGTGTATGTTAAAGATTAACTCTGTGTCGCAACAAACAGGGTGTCCCTTTTAAGGGCATGATTTGTGTCGCAACTCGTGTCGCAACTCGTGTCGCAACTCGTGACGTGTGTATTTTCTGGTTCAAACTTGTGTAGCAACATGCGACATGGGCTTTTTATGGGTAGAATTTGTGTAGCAACATGTGGCGCGCAACTTTTATGTTAAATATCTGTATCGCAACAAACGACGCGTGCCTTAATGGGCAGATTGGTGTTGCAACAGGCGACGTGTTACTTTTCTGTAATATCTGTGTCGCAACATGCGACGTGTCATCTGTCGTAGTTATATCTGTGTCGCAACAAACAACACGTGCCTTTTATAGGCAAAATATGTGTCTATCTTGTGACGTGTGTATTTTCTGGTTAATATCTGTGTTGCAACAAGCGACGTCTGCCTTTTAAGGCAGAATGTGTGTCGCAATCATGCGACGTAACCTGTCTGAGTAATATCTGTGTCACAACAAGCAACGTGTACCTTTTATAGGCAGATTTTATTTGGCAACATGCGACGTGAGACCTGTATGAGTAATATATGTGTTGCAGCAAGCGACGTGTGCCCTTTATAGGCAGAATTCGTGTCACATTTTGTGATGTGTGTATTTTCTTATTGATAATTATCTGTGTCGCAACAAGCGACGTGTGCCTTTTATAGGCAGAATTCGTGTCACATCTTGAGATGTGTGTATTTTCTGATTGATATCTGTGTCGCAACAAGCGATGTGTAACCTTTATAGGCAGAATTTGTGTCGCAATCATGCGACGTGTAACCTGTTTAAGTAATATCTTTGTCGCATCAAGAAACGTGTGACTTTTATAGGCGGAATTTGTTTTGCAATCGTGCGACGTGTAACCTGTCTGAGTAATATCTGTGTCGCATCAAGCGACGTGTGCCATTTATAGGCAGAATATGTGTCGCAATAATGCGACGTGTGCCTTTGATAGACAGAATCTGTGTCGCAATCATGCGACGTGTAACCTTTTGAGTAATATCTGTGTCGCATCAAGCGATGTGTACAGTTTATAGGCAGAATTTGTGTCACATCTTGTGACGTGTGTATTTTCTGGTTAATATCTGTGTCGCAACAAGCGACGTGTGCCTTTTAAAGGCAGAATATGTGTCGGAATCACACGACGTGTGCCTTTTATAGGCAGAATCTGTGTCGCAATCATGCCACGTGTAACCTGTTTAAGTAATATCAGTGTCGCATCAAGCGACGTGTGCCTTTTATAGGCAGTCTGTGTCGTAATCATGCGACGTGTAAACTTTTCAGTTATATCTGTGTCGCATCAAGCGACGTGTGCCGCTTATAGGCAGAAGTTGTGTCACATCTTGTGACGGGTGTATTTTCTGGTTAACATTTGTGTCGAAACAAGCGACGTGTGTCTTTTATAGGCAGAATTTGTGTCGCAATCATGCGACGTGTGACCTGTCTGAGTAATTATGTGTCGCGACAGCGACGTGTGCTTTTCATAGGCAGAAGTTGTGTCACATCTTGTGACGTGTGTATTTTCTGGTTAACATTTGTGTCGAAACAAGCGACGTGTGTCTTTTATAGGCAGACTTTGTGTCGCAATCATGCGACGTGTGACCTGTCTGAGTAATTATGTGTCGCGACAGCGACGTGTGCTTTTCATAGGCAGAAGTTGTGTCACATCTTGTGACGTGAGTATTTTCTGGTTAACATTTGTGTTGCAACAAGCGACGTGTGTCTTTTATAGGCAGAATTTGTGTCGCAATCATGTGACGTGTGACCTGTCCGAGTAATTTATGTGTCGCAACAAGCGACGTGTGCCTTTTATATGCGACGTGTAACGCATCTGTGTATAATCGGTGTCTCAGCAAAAGAATTTTTTCATTGTGAACAAAATCAGATTAGGGACTTTTAGGTATAGCCAATGTAGCAATAAATGTTTGGGCAAAACCTATGTCGCAAATGTGACGTGTCACTTTTAGGGGCAAAATCACAAGTCGCGTGATTTGTTTTTAGCAAAACTTGTGTCGCAACAAGTGACCTAAGACTTACAGTATAGTCTCTTTGGCAACAAAGAAAAAGTTTGAATTTTATGACCAATTTCTGACTATTCTAAGCGATGTGTTGCTATTTTGGACAAAATTAATGTTGCAACTGTGAGCTATGACTTGCATAGCCAAAATAAAGGTCGCAAATGTGACGTGTTAGTTGTATGGGTAATTTCTTTGTGTATCAATGAGAGAATTGTGATATTTATGAGCAATATCGCCATTGGCACGTGTGACAATTGACTTTTAGGAACAAAATTGGCTAAGCAATAAATGAGTGTGTAACTTTGCAGCAAGTAAAGTGTGACTATTTACAGAATAAGTAGCGTAACAATAAGTGATGTGCAAGGTTGTGGTTGTTTGTAGTGTCATAGTCGGCTGCGATAGATTCAAAATAACTAACATGTGTCATGAAATATTATTGGCAGTTAGACAATAACATCATTTATAATATACTTTAATCTACGAGTTAAATAATAATGAATAAAAAATAACTAAAAGATCAAAAAGAGTAACCTAATTGATTGATGAATATACGTTTCATCAGGTAATGTGGTTAAACAGTTTGTTTCCTGGTTACGGGAGGTACAACATGTTATATAATCAAGTCATCAATTTGTGATTTGGTAATAGGGGCTATATAATAGCTTCAGATCAGCTCTGGTTTTAGATCACTATTTGCATAATATCCGAGTTCACATGTCAAGACACTTTGTTTGCGATTACTGTATGAAGTTACAAATGGTAAGCGGAATTAATGGGTGCATTCTTACAAGCACGAATTACGTAATATGTGGTACATTCTGGCAATATCAAAGACCGCACTGACCGTTTCAATGAACCACCCTGAATGATTTCTGTAGTAATTAATAGTGCTGATAGTATTTATTTCAAATATTGGTAATCCTGTAGTAGTTTGGTATAAAGTGTGATACGTGAAGTTGTAAATTATAGTAATGCCTCCAGAATGTTAACGGCACATGTTCCAGATGTGTGTAATGGCGGAACAAAAAACCCCACTCGGTTCAAAGCTACAATTACATAATTTAGTTTAGGACCATTTATGTATCTTATACGATGGTTTCAATAGAAAAATAACAAGTCAGCTATTTTGAAGTGGTGCGGTTGCTGCTCTTTGGCCACGCTAGAAAGTCAGGATTCATACTAGGTCAGAAATACATTTATTTCTCTTTGATTTTCGCGGGATGCAGAGACATTTGCATTTTGTTTAACAATGAATTCCTGTTTATGTCGGTTAGTTCATCTGATGGCATAGTTATGGTACTAAATCATGGAATGAGCCACTGTAACAGCCCGCTCCGAACCTTTTTCTTGTTCCTGTTGCGATCCAGGTGTTGACTACTATTTATACATTAGTGTAGCTAGAGAAGTTTATTTTGCACTAATGTTAATTTGATAACATAGGATTAGATAATCGGGTTGGATCACCACATCTTGTTGTTGTGAGATCTATTCAAGTTAACAGCTGTTCATGACCTCCTAGTATTAGAGAAATCAAGCCTGGAAGTATTTCAAAAAGGTTAGGTCAAAGTGAACTGATAGAAGATATAATAAGCACCCTGTACATGTGTATGTACTTTGTGCATGGCAGTACATCGGAAACTAGAAACTACACTAATGTGTAGTGTAATTGTTTGACATTTGTTGTGATTCACCGCCTTATCTCGTAATGGGCACGAACATATAAGTTATACCTTCTCAGTATAATAGAAGTAGTAGTGATAATGGTGATCATGATCATGATGATAAAAAAAACCCAATAAAAACAACAATTATAATGATAATAGTTTAAAAAAAACACAAGAGGGTGCGCAGTCTGGCTACCCATACGTTCTGACAGGGATAATAGCCAGGATGTGACACATATGTATTTTATTAAATTATTTCCATTTTTTTTAACAAATATGTAATTATATGTAATTGCGTTGACATTATTTGAGAAGCGTGCCCTGTAATATGGCGGTGTTTGTTATAATTTGTTACGGCGCATGAAACACATACTAAAAAAAATATCTAATTATGATAAACAGTCTGATCATGAGGCGATAACGGAAAAGATTAACAGTCTTGAGAAGCAGGTGAAAGAAAAAAGGTGGCGGACGAGTTTTCATGAACTTGAAAGACGAAATGTGTGGCGTCTACTATGAAACCATTTGTGGTGAAGGCATGGGAAAAACACACTAAATTACTTTTTAACCCATTGAAAAAACAAACTAGGATTAAGCATTTTGTACGCTTCGGTGATGGGGTTCGTGCAGTAGGATCAGAACATGTATTAGCAGAAGAAGCTTTTCAAAGAGGGGTAGTTCCTGATTTTATCTTCTTTGCGGTTTACTGACAATGACTATTTCATGGCTGGACAGATACATCAAAACATAAGTGCATGGAAAACAATACTCGGTGACTGTGATTATGCTAATAATATTCTTTCGCGGTTACAAATTATTGTGCCATTTAAAGGGACATTCAGAGGAATAGATGATGATTGTAATTATCCTCCCGATCGATAAATTGATAATGCTAACATTTGTAAACAATTTTCGTCGTTTATTAGCGAAACAATTCTAGAAAGATTGCATAATGGTTCGCTTACTTGTGTCGGAAGAGTAGGAGAAGTATCACCACCAATTTAATGTATGTTATTAATTGGATAAAAATAAACATTTTCTTTTCTTGACACGCTGCGGGACATTCCCAGAGCAACTTACGCCGATGCCTATTTCATTTCTATAGAGGATTTGCTGTGCCGTTAAATTCAAATTCTGCCATGCTGGTGCCATTTCAATGCGGTGGATACTATTTTAGTTACAATACATTGCCATTTGGTTCTAAGCTATCCAGCTATGTGTATCATACCCTAATCTTATATATAAGCCACTGTTTATACCCGAAGGTGTTTTCAAGTACATGTACCAATGTTTTTATACATCGATAATCGTTTATTTGAAGAAGTTCGCTGTAAAACTGACTTGTCTGGAAAGGATAGGGCTCATTTAACAAATTATATTGTTTGTGAAGTGCTTCTGGGGTTGGGGATATTGCACTGACTTAAATAAGAGCGGATTCTGTCCAACGCACTCCTACCTTCCTTGGGTTTATAATTGACTCGTAACGAAAATGCTTCCAGATATGCTTCCAAAAAGCTCCCACAAGCAAGCTTGAAAAAATGGAGTTACAAAAATTATGCGACAGGGCCATATCTTTCATGCGGGCTGTACCAGACTCGAGAAATGAACATGGTTTTTTCTATTGGAAGTACGGGTAAACAACTCCGGGTATCAGACGATTTGTTAGCAGAGATAGCTTATTGGGTGGTTTTTACATTTAAAAATAGAATTGTTTACGGACTCAAGTTTGTACAAATATGGGGGGTAATCATTTACCAGGTGAGCGAATAAAGATGTCCGATTACTGGCCAGTAAACAGCGGACGGGCACTACTGCACGTACTAAAATCTGTAGAAAAATCCATTCAGTCTTAACGGGCAGACGCTTATGTTGGTAATAAGATAATACATAGTGCGTGGTCAAATGAAGGATGCAGGTCAAAGGAAGTTAATGCAACAATTAAAGAATAATTCAAGTTCACGTTTTCAAATGATATATACTTGACATTAAAATATGTTCCTTCGCAAGAAAATCCTGCAGATGAACCGTCGAGACGGCTCACAAAATATGGAGCGGGGTTAATTTATTCTCGCAAACAATAGATTCTGGTGAAAACTGTTAAGTATACACACCTTTTAATCTTGTTTTGCCGGTAGTAAAAATTATTTTAGAATGCGGTGTTTTTTCCACAAAATATCACTATCGGTCTCCAAATTTCTGATACGTTTATAATTGGTAAGAAAGGCGAGCTAGGGGTCCTCAAAATTCTGTTGAAACGGGGGTTAATTCGTTATCAATTTTGCTTGCAGGAAAAATTATGGGCAATGCGTAAGGTGCCTTTACCAACATTTGATCTTACTTTGGGCAAAAAATTATGTCCTTTATACCGCATGTGGCTGATAAACGCAACTTGCTGCATGGTTATTGGTGATTCCATAATGCGTTATATGAAATCACTCCCATCTTTTTTAACAACCCGAAGAGTCTTGTGTACTATGTTGGAGGCGCGTGCATTGCTGATTTAATACTACATGTTTCTAGGCTTGCTGCCTGTTTCCACCCCAAAAGTTATTTTCGATACATGCAGGCGTAAATAACCTAAGTAAAGAGCATCTTCATTTAGATGAATTTGAACAGATTTCGGGTACGTGTTCTCAGGCTGTATATACAAAAGGCATGTTGGTGTAATTATTATATTTTCTTCTAAATCTGTAACACGAAATAACTACATGCCAGAGCAGACATTGTAAATAGTTATATTCAAAAGTGTCGTGCTATTAACGGGTGGAAATAATTAGACAATAAAGACATTGGTGTGTCATGTCTTAAGGACTGCGTTTATTTTAACACAAGAGGAGAGCCTAGATTAGAAAATTAATGCATGTTTATAATAGGCATCAATTCACAAACGACAGAATGTTGTGCATTTTAGATTATAGAAGTTAGACATTTCAGGACATATCTTTGTATTTTGATATTTATTACAGAGGCTGACATAATATTATATTGATTGAGTGTTTCGGAGATCATTGCTATAAGACATTGACTAATATTTTGTTAAAAACGATTCACAATGATGTTATTGTGTGATAGATGGTTTTGTTTTTGTTCTTTAGTTGACTTTGCTGTTGCTTCATTAAATGTGTGGAATCCACAGAACTGATAAATGCCAAGATAGAACATAATGATACTTAATACGGTCGGAGTATATGTGTTTAAGTATTTGTTGTGCCCGCATTTCGTTCACAAATACTTACTTATAAAATGGACGTTTTATGTCGTGTTCACTGTATTGCATGATTTGCGGATATATAGAAAGTCAATATTCTAAGGTTGTGTTCCATATGTACATACTGTAAGTTTAGTAAACACAAAAAATTATAAAACGATACTGTATTTGGGTTACACAAAGTCATGTATTTCCAGACTGTCAGCAAGCAATAACAGGATTGCTTGCCATAACTGCCACGCACACGAGTACGACTTTGTATACTGTAAGAAATGTGGCACCAAGAGGGATAATCAACGTTCCGTTCAACAACATAATCTCATACAACAAAGTGTGTTCTAGAATAAGGGATCTAGATAATATTGTTAACTCTTATTATGCTAAACAAAAATCGAAATTGCAAGAAGAACTGGGTCTTTGGATAACGAGAGGTATAGCTAGCCTTACTGATATAAGAATTTTTTAGTTTTTAAAGAGGCAAATGGCAGAACTCAATTACACAAGAAAACTTGTAAATTTCGGGGACAACATGGAAAACACACATGTGCATGCAACGTTACAATTACTGCAAAATCGACAAAATCGGCAGATTGTCTTCTAGGGAAAATTAGAGCATTATTTCGCGACCTGGGAAGGGTAGGTGAACGGAACCCGATGTTAGGAAATGGAAATATTGCAGCTTCTATTTTATTGAAACGGCATTTAAAGGCATTGTCCAGAGAACAGTCTGAATGTGAAGTTGTTAGCAAACAAGCAGTTCCTTTATTGTTTGACAAGCTAGGTGCCACGTGTAGGCATTTATATAAAATATCTGTAGAAATTGACCCAATGGCTGATTTTTACTGTATAGAGATAGGTCATACTTCACGTTATTGTGTCATTTGGGTAACCGGACAGATGATTTAGCAAGAGATCGGATTTACGAAATGCCGGAGAATCATGGTATTGTTATTTTGGAAATCTCTGGAAAACAGTGTCTCTGCATAACCCAAATAATGCCATTATTTTTCCTTCGCAAGATCGGGATATTTATCCTTTAATACACTTGCGAGCGCACATGACATTCGCATCGCGGACGGGAGTTCCTTTAGATTCGGGGTATAATTTAGGGTCAGAGATAACACGTCCAGATTGATCATAGCGCTTACTTTGATGGCAGACAGATTAAACTCATCTTGAGTCTATAAATTTGTATGATAGGGAATCGGCTCATATGTGCTGTCCTGTAACGTATACTTGGTTTCTTTAAGCTATAGTGTAATTAAAGAGCATATTGAATAGGGGTCAGAGAGAATGTTGTCTCATTACGCAATAATTAGCAATAGTGCGCCACAGGTATTGTCGCTGCATCTTGATCCAAAGCCGCTCAGCGCAATGGTGGTGATTATCAATCTATTTTAGAGCATATCTCGAAAAAGTTATTAACATTCAACAATTAAAAAAGTTTTCGTCCTAAGTTGCTTTGCTTTTTACAATAAAAGTACCCCGGTGATTTACAATTGATGCAGATCTATATGATAGTGCACTAAGAGGCACGATACAGGGCAAGGTTAAATGACTTGAGGCATTAATAATGGCACTAACAAAAGACTCATTCAGTTGAATATACAGCGGTGTGGTTTGCTTCAAATCAATGGCTTTAGGTTAATTATCCAAGATTGTGAATATGTATCATTTTGTACTTGTACACAAGTACTTGTATAATGGGTTAAATGGATTTTTACATAATTTTGGTAGCAATGATTAGAAGTAAGTTCTATCAATAATTCTATATAACGTTTATATGTTGGCATATGTTTAAGTTTGTGTTATTCTTCATGTCTGGGCGTCTCAGAGATTGTCACGGCAAACTTTTTCTTTATACCCATGCTTGGTGTTATGAGTATTGGAGGGGAATTAGGTAGTTGTAGGGGTGTTAATCAATGTTATAGGGAAGATAAGGTATATTTCAACTACATGTATACCGGAAAAGAGTACTTATTTCCATTCCAAACCTGAATATGAGGGAAGAGGAAGGTCGTTTGGAATATAACACTATTCCAAATGACCTATTCCATGACCCCGAATATGATGCAGTGATAGTCAGTCTTATACTAGACGCGATAGTGCTTCAGAGCGATATATCATGTAGTAGTGGAGATGCAATGTGTATAGTTACCATGGTATTTTATTAAAAAAAAAAAAGAAAAAAAAAAGATAAGAACAGCGAAAAGGGGAAGGTAAAATGATGTGCACATATCTCCTTTTCTGACCTTTCTTTTTCCTCTACCTCCTTGGAAAATATGTACTTATTTCCATTCCAAACCTGAATATGAGGGAAGAGGAAGGTCGTTTGGAATATAACACTATGTTACAAGCACCATAGCATGTGATAAGGTAGTTAATGGGTTAAAGGCATACTACTAAACACCAACTACAAGAAGCATACAACAGAGTATATATGAACAGCGTAATAGAAGTAGCAGCGTAATAAAACTCTGGTTTGTGTCTGTTGTTAATCCCCCAGAAGAAAGAAAAATCTCTTTAAAAAATGTCTGCCCAGCTACGTTATTTTGACCAAATTTATTCAGAATGTTTAAAACAGCTATCATATAAAGTGTGAGCTTCATAAACATCGATATCACAATAGATGCTCAACTTGTTACATAAAATTTTCGTCGGGTTCGACAATGATGTCCTAATGTTACATTAGCACATTACATTGTAGTCAATGTTAACTAGCACAGAAAGCACAATTTGATGGCTAAGTGAAACAGTAATATAATTTTCAGTATGACTTTTGACTGAAAAGCTTGCAGTGAGCTGTATTGTCCTTTTTTGTATTATATCTTGAGTTCTCTCAAAGTAGTGCTAATGTTACTTCATGCTAATGTAACACTTTCCGTCTTCGAGTGACACTAGCACCAGAACAGTCTTTCTCATTTTTTATGGAAAAGTTGTGTATTTATTTTTGTTTTTTTTTAATTTGTTGAACACTGGTATGTAACCATTTATTTATTTTTCAAAATGAAAATGCCTGGCTGTTTGTAAACAAAATAAATGTCAGTATTTATAATGGCATTTCCGTCCTATGTCCACTTCTTATGTGTTTGAAGTCTATTGACACCTAAATTGGTAGTTTTATGAAAGAAAGCATTTCCAATATTTAGTATTGATACAAACTTGAAATAAAATAGCAAAGTCTGTACAAATATAAAATCAAGGGCATATTTAATACATTAGGAAAAAATGACATGTGTTACATTAGCACTCTGACTATTGTCTTGTAAAAAGTCCAATTTCTCAATCATGAGTAACTTAATTTATAAACTGAGTACATATATTCCTGTCAAAAGGTTTACTTATTTATATAAACAAACTTTAACTATATATTAAGCTGTTTAGAATTTGCTGAAATCAAGTAACTGATATCTGTCCTTATTCTGAAATGTGCCTGTTACCTATTATCTGTATAGCCACTTAAGTACCAGAATGTGAGCACGGACGGATGGACATACGGACGACGGACAGAATGCGATCCTAATAGCTCACTCTGGCACTTTGTGCCAGGTGAGCTATAAAGAGATATTGTTCTTGGAAATAACTCTGTAATTTGTCAAGATAGAGTTATGGTTCTTGTACACTGCACTTCCTCTCATTGTGCTTGACCATTGTATGAAGTTGTATTGAATTCCAACCAGTAGTTTTCGAATTATGCTACGGACAAATAAAAGTAACAAGTAGTTTTCAAATTATGTTCCAGACAAGGAAAAGTAACAAAGGGCAATAACTTTGTAATTAGTCAAGATGGAGTATGTGTTCCTTTTGCACTGCACTTCCTCTCATTGTGCTTGACCATTGTTTGAAGTTTTATTGAATTCCAACCAGTAGTTTTCGAATTATGCTCTGGACAAGGAAATGTAACAAAGGGCAATAACTCTGTAATTACTCCAGATATAGTTACGGTTCTTGTATACTGCACTTCCTCTCAATGTGCTTGACCATAGTATGAAATTGTATTGAATTCCAAGCAGTAGTTTTCAAGTTATGCTCCAGATAAGGAAAGGTAACAAAGGGCAATAACTCTGTAATTAGTCAAGATGGAGTTATGGTTCTTGTGCACTGCACTTCCTCTTAACGTACTTGATCATTGTATGAAGTTGTGCTGAATTCCAACTAGTAGTTTTCAAGTTATGCTCCGGGCGGACCGACCGCCGGATCGACCAACCACCTGGTGACTCCTATATACCCCCCCATACCTGCCTTTAGGGGGTATAATAAATACTTTCAAATAATTACTTTCAATTATATATCCCTACTATTCTGACACTTTATCAACTAGTCCTTTAAAGAAGTCTGGAATCGGGAATAAACAATCATTATATTATTTCTGCTACTGAAAACAACGTCCATGAAATAAATCATAAAGATTATGAAAGGTTGACCCAAGGTCGACGAGCACCTTCACTTGTGTCGACACCACAAGAAAATTCCTGATCTTTCTTGTTTACTGCTGCAATTTTTGTGACTTTCAGATTGCCCCCAGGATCAATAAGCCCCGATCTGATCAGGCAGTTGCCTACATTACTTAAGACACCCTATAACTGATGTCGAACTTTAAATAACCTCAAAAAATAAATAATAGATACTTTGGAAGTAATATAACTTAACCTAAAAGTTTCAGCTATATATTCCCAGTCATTATCGATAAAATTAGCGGTTTAAAGTATACTGCAGTATGGTAAACCATTCAATAATCTATGTAGAGTTGTTGTTGTACAATAAAAGGGTGGAGGCGATTTATTACAGAAAGCCTCTGTATTGAGTAATTGTGGTAAAATGAAGCATATATCGCCATAGGTTCTTCTTTGAAATTGTATTTATTTATCATTTTACGTTCATTGAACACATAATCTATGTTTTGAGAATATAATCTGCTAGATGCCCCTTTAAAAGATTGAACTTTATGATTTCCTTGTTTTCTAGTTTTGGAAAAAATCTTCATATCAAAATTACCATCATTGTGTATGGGCGCGGCCATTTTTCTGGATGTTGTCACAGGGGCGATACAGACACGCTAGAATATATCCGGCTATATCTAAACCCCACTGCCGATAATGCACCAGATTTCACCTGGTTTTTAAAAATGAATTGTCCGGCGCACACTGGCTTGCGTGAAACATATAGCCCAACAGGTCAAACACCACTATTTCATTTAACGTCAAGACTGCGGAGTCGGACTGGCAGCAATAATCATAATATTTCAGTTCATAATTCTATTTTTATTCTACTTTTTCAAACAAGAGGGCCAAGAAGGCCCTATATCGCTCACCTTGGTACAAGTCCACTTGCCTGGTGGAAGATCATTAGACAATGTTATATACAAAATAGGTTTTCCTACAAATTATACATCTTTGTAAAACAAATGACACTCCCCCCCGGAAAGGCCAATTTTGACCCCTGGGGCATAATTTGAACAATTTTGATAGAGGTCTACTAGGAAATGCTACATGCCAAATATCTAAGCTCTAAGCCCTGGTTTTTTAAAGTTTTCCCTATATGGCTCAGCCTATGTAAAACTAAGGGGGGGGGGACCCGTGGGGGTGGGTCAATTTTGATCCAGGGTCTAATTTGAACAATCTTGGTAGAGGTCCACTAGCAAATGCTACATGCTAAATATTTAAGCTCTAGGCCTTGTGGTTTCAGAGAAAAAGATTTTTAAAGTTGTTCCTATATAAGCCTATAGATGCAAAACTAAGTGACCACCCGCGCGGGCCATAGCAACCAGAGTTCTGCATGGAATGGAATTCTTTGAACAATTTTGGTAGAGCTTCATGCAAGGAACATCCCTGCATACTTTCATCAACATTAGCCTAGTGGTTTCAGAGGAGATTTCATTTGAATCAAAATGTTGACGGACGACAATGACGGACAATCATCCATCAGAAAAGCTCACCCTGGCGAAGCCAGGTGAGCTAACAATCTTGATAGAGATCCACTTATATGATGCTACACACCAAATATCTAAGCTGTAGGCTGTCAGTTTTTTTAACAAGAAGATTAAATATTTCCTTTTGGCTGCCCTGGCAACCAGACTTCTGCATAGAAATGAATTCTTTGAGCATCTTTGGTAGAGAACCATCCAAGGAATAATTCTGTGAAGTTGGGTTGAAACTGACCCAGTGGTTTCTGGGATGACGTTTGCAATAAAATGTTGATGTACAAAAGGACAGATGATGGACAAAAGGTGAACGCAAAACCTGAGCATTTAATCAGGTGAGCTTAAAATGCATTATACTGAAGGACTTACCAATTGATGTGTCATCAAATGTTGCAACGTCTTTAAATTTCTCGAAATTGGTGCCTTCTTTGTCTTTAGCATATTTATCCAATTTACAACCACGGGAAACCGAGAGTTTGCTTAAGAAATGAACTGCCAGTTTCATCATCAGCTGTGTTTCATTTTCTGCTTCATCAATTTTTCTTAGAGCTATGTGGGAATCTGAAATCGAAACAAGAGGTACAAATAGGACCTGTATCGCTCAAATGGCTAATGTAATCGAAGAAAAGCCAAGTTCACTTCACCCTCAAGTTGACTTGACCTTACAGAATAATCAAAGACCAATAATCTCTGAATTATCACCTTTCAACTGTAAAACACTGACATGCATGTGATAAAGTCCAACTAAAATGCACACATTAAATTTAATGTGATGTAAAGTTGTTTCTCACTGACTTACAAGTGTATGCAGAATAACCAATGAAACTAGTGACATGGTTTGCTTTATAAAGGGTTATACTTAATCTGTCAAAAAATCAGGTCAAGCTAAACAGCGATTTAAATTAATTGCTATCATAATCAGTCAGTTTTATATCTTTGTTGTATGTTTTAGTCAAATTATTTGAATTACACAGTGATTTTTTTGGTGCAATTTACAACATTTTAAAGGCTGTTTCCCCTTACACACAAGTGTCCATTTCTCCCAAAACAATTGCAGTATCTTCACAATTAGATTGACACTTCAGTACATGTATGCACAAAAAGTAGGGATGGGAACGAATATTTGAATATTCGAAAATCGGCCGAATATTCGAATGAGAAAATCAAATTTGAATATTCGTAAATTATTATTATTTTTTTTAAAATAGGTTCCAATCTAAAGAATGCTAATTATGCCGAATAAAACCGTTTGTTCTGTATTGTTTGTTTAGAGCGTGTCAAAAATTTCCCAATTAACACGAAAATTGCAATGCATAATTGACAGGGGGGCATCGTTACGGATTAGCAGTTTGCATCAGGTGTTATTGTGGTGACTTTTTATCTTTTTGTTTTTAATTGTCGCCTGTTTCATGTAACAAATTTTAAAAGTTGTTTCCAGGATCAATGTCATGTTTACGGAAACGAATAACCAATCACGCTTATACTTGTATTAACTCCACTGATATAACTCGTTCGTTGTCCAATCATTCAGAATAACTCAAATATTTTCCTTTAATAAGTATGTTTGAAATTATTTTTTTTAAATCATGTACATTTACTACTAATAATTAACAATTTCATATGATTTTATAATTTCTGAAAGTCAGAAACTTTCCGAATTTGGAATGCACAGACAGTGGCAAAAATGGAAACAAGAGGGCCATGATGGCCCTATATCACTCACCTGAATTCAAGTCCACTTTCCTAATGAGTGTGGTCAATTTTGACCCAAGAGGCATCATTTAAACAAAGTAGGTGGAAGACCACAGGACAATGTTACGTACCAAATAGGTTTTCCTATATACGTCTTTGTGAAACAAGTGACCTTGGCGGGGCCAATATTGAACCCAGGGGTATGATTTGAACAAACTTTGAAGAAGTCTACTAGGCAATGCTACATGCTAAATATCTAAGCTATAGGCCCTGTGGTTTCAGAGAAGAAGATTTTTAAAGTCTTTCCTGTATAAGCTTATGTAAAGTCAAGTGACCCCCCGGAGGTGTCAATTTTGACCTGGGCGTCATAATTTGAACAATCTTAGTAGAGGTCCACTAGGCATTTCTATATTTCAAATATCATATCATTAGGTCTTGTGGTTCGAGAGAAGAAGATTTTTAAAGTTTTTCCTGTATAAGCCTATGTAAAACCAAGTGACCCCCCGGGTCATAATTTGAACAATCTTGGTAGACGTCCACTAGGAATTGCCACATGCTAAATATCTAAGCTCTCTGCCTTGTGATTTTAGAGAAGATTTTTTAAGTTGTTCCTATTTGTTGTCATAGCAACCAGAAACCAGACTTCTGCAAGGAATGGAATTCTTTGAACAACTTTGATAGAGTTTCATGCAAGGAACATTCCTGCAAAGTTTCATCAACACTGGCCCAGAGGTTTCAGAGATGTCGTTTGAAGGAAATGGTGGACGGACGGACAGACGGACAGAATGCGATCCTAATAGCTCACTCTGGCACTTTGTGCCAGGTGAGCTAAAAAGATACTAATACAATGTTTTCTGTTGAAAATAGCAGTATTAATTATTATTCACGTGTGTTTTCACGGTGGGGAATCACGTGACTTTCATGATAGCTGCAACGGACAAAATGGCCGTTTAATTTCGTCGCTTCAGAAAGACTTTGTCAGGTATTTGAATACTTTCACATTGCATTGTCTCCTGACACCCATACCAACTTATGCGGAATGTTTTGCCAATTAATTTGATAGCCCTACCATCGTCCTTGCTTCTATAGTTTTCTCAAACACTTAAATCCGACGTTGGACTGCGTGTCAACAAGAACATTCTGTGGTTAATTCCACGGATGAACCCTAAAATGTGGAAAATCTCCTAAAGTTTGTGTACTTTATAGAAAATTTTGTTACGGAAAGAAATATTGTTTCGATGCAATTATAATGTGCACTTTATTTCAAGATACTTGCTTTTTAAAACAAAATGGTGATGTCTTTTAAAAAATGATAGCACCAACGGACACGATAGCTTCCACGTACTGATATAACATGATAGCTTCCACGTAGCTGGACAGTTAGAAGTGAGCTAGTATAAAATATGTTGATTATGTCATATCTTCATGTAGAGAAGACACAAAACGCGACAAAGGACACTGTTTCGATATCTAAATCCCATCGACATGATAAATTTGGACCTGAAAGCTAAGGTACAAAGACAAGACAATTTGCACTTTATTATTCCCCGCCTTCACACTTTTGTCCGGAGTATTACTCCAAAAGTATTCAAGGAATTTTATCTAAACTTTACACACAAAGGACATTGCGAGAAAGTGCAGTGCCCAAGAACCATAACTGTACCATGCCTTATTTTTTAATTATTCCCCTTTGTTACTTTATCTGGATTTTCACAATGAAGGGAAGTGCAGTGTTCAAGAACCATAACTATACCTTGCCTAAGTTTTTTATTGTTACATTTTTTACTAATATTTTGTATAACTCCAAAAGTACTGAAGGGAATTACTTGAACTTTAATACAGTTATAGAGCACAATAAGGGAAATTGCAGTGCCCAGGAACCTTAACTGTACCTTGCCTATTTTTTCATTATCCCTTTTTTTACATGTTCTTGTCTTAAGCATAACCCGAAAAGTACTGAAGGACATTCCTTCAAATTGCAAATAATGAGAGAGGACACTCAGGGAAAGTGCATTGCCCAAGAACAATAACTCTGACATTTTTGTTTAATTGTCTCCCTTTATTGATTTATCATGTAAAGAGCATAATCTTGTCAGTAGCATAATTCCAAAAATACTGCATGGAATACTTGAACTCCATACAGTGATAGAGCACAATGATGACAAGTACATGCCCAAGAACCATAAATCTACCTTGCCTAATTATCTCTTGCCAAATACTACTATTTTATTCAATTAGAACCTATACCATATCCATTCCTCTCACCTCAAACTTCTTGGTCATAGAAAGAGCACTCAGTGAGGGGATGGCCATGTCTAACATGACTCTTGTTTTTTTAATTTGTGCATACGCCTGTTCTAGAAGACATAAAAACAAGAATTGGCAGAACTCAGCCATTACATTGAAAGTACAATGAGGCATAAATTTCAAGATATTTGGTTTTGTCCTCTTTAGATAACGTTTTCTCAGAATATTATAAAGTGAATTTGCTAGCAAGAAAATGGAATTCATCCTCTAAAACATTACAGTAGTTACATTTTCTTTCATTGTAATTATTCCACCTGCCTACTTCAATATCTAATCTATATGATAAGACTCTACATCTACATAGTGCAGCTCTAAACTTATCTATATTAACTAACTGTAAATGAGGTTGAAATAGAAAATTTGAATAAAATGTACAACTTCTAACTTTTGCTGAATAATTCATATCAGACATCTATTTTTGTATAAACATTTAATCCAGTTTTTAATATATTTAAAAAAGTTATTATCACAAATGCCTTGAAATAACCATACATCATTAAACCCAAGTGACTGTTACCATTTTTTACATAATTTTCCCAAGAAATATTGTTATTTGGCCTTATTTCTAATGATCTGCACATCAGATCATTAACACATTTAACATATCTATGATTCTTCTTTTGAACTTCTTTTAACATGTTAAGAATAAAGTTCTACCAAGTTCACCATATATAAAGTTATTTTTGTTTTTATTATTACACAAAGTAATATTTTACAGAAAGTAAAGTGAGTGTATTCTTTCCAAAATACAGACTCACTTGGTCCCCAAACCCCAGACCCATAATGTAACATAGGTACAATTATCAGACAGTTACAACTGATTTCTGACTGACATACATTACATGGATAATGAATAATAGTTGATTGTCTTCATAGCTTGTCTTACTTAGGTATCATATGTTGCTTTAAAAAACATCAGTAGTAAAACAATTCCAAAATATGTAACAAGAGGGCCAAGATGGCCCTATATCGCTCACCTTGGTACAAGTCCACTTGCCTGGTGGAAGATCACTAGATAATGTTATATACCAAATAAGTTTTCCTATATACGCCTTTTTAAACAAATGATCCCCGGCAAGGTCAATTGACCCCAGGGGCATAATTTGAACAAACTTTAAAAGAGGTCTACTAGGCAATGCTACATGCCAAATATCTAAGCTCTAGGCCTTGTGGTCAATTTTGATCCAGGGGTCATAATTTGAACAATCTTGGTAGAGGTCCACTAGCCAATTATACATGCCAAATATCTAAGCTCTAGGCCTTGTGGTTTCAGAGAAGAAGATTTTTTAAGTTTTTCCTATATATTCCTATGCAAAACTAAGTGACCCCCGGGGCGGGGTCAATTTTGACCCAGGGGTCATAATTTGAACAAGATTGGTAGAGGTCCACTAGCCAATTATACATGCCAAATATCTAAGCTCTAGGCCTTGTGGTTTCAAAGAAGAAGATTTTTAAAGTTTTTACTATATAAGCCTATGTAAAACTAAGTGACCCCCGGTGCGGGGTCAATTTTGATCCCGGGCTCATAATTTGAACAATCTTGGTAGAGGTCCAATAGCCAATGCTACATGCCAAATATCTAAGCTCTAGGCCTTGTGGTTTCAGAGAAGAAGATTTTTTAAGTTTTTCCTATATATTCCTTTGCAAAACTAAGTGACCCCCGGTGCGGGGTCAATTTTGACCCGGGGGTCATAATTTGAACAATCTTGGTAGAGGTCCACTAGACAATGCTACATGCCAAATATCTTAGCTCTAGGCCTTGTGGTTTCAGAGAAGAAGATTTTTTAAGTTTTTCCTATATATGCCTATGCAAAAACTAAGGGCCCACCCGCGCGGGGTCAATTTTGACCCGGGGGTCATAATTTGAACAATCTTGGTAGAGGTCCACTAGACAATGCTACATGCCATATATCTAAGCTCTAGGCCTTGTGGTTTCAGAGAAGAAGATTTTTAAAGTTTTTCCTTTTTTTTGCCATAGCAACCAGAGTTCTGCATGGAATGGAATTCTTTGAACAATTTTGGTAGAGCTTCATGCAAGGAACATTCCTGCATAGTTTTATCAACATTGGCCTAGAGGTTTCAGAGGAGATGTCATTTGAATCAAAATGTTGACGGACGACAGACGACGGACAATCATCAATCAGAAAAGCTCACTCTGGCGTAGCCAGGTGAGCTAAAAATAGTTATTAACAATTTCTAAAATCTGACTTTTGAATAATGTTTTATTTGTCCACATTTTGAAGAAATCATAACCATTGTCTTGTTAGAACTAATACTCAATATCCACATATCACAATACTCTTCTTACAGCATCAAACTTTTTTAATTCTTCCTCATTATAAAAATTACAATATCATCGGCATATTAAGAGTAAAACTTTTTTGATATTCCAACATCTATACCTAAAACCCGTGTACCATAATCTTCAATATTCAATTGCATAGAAAAAAGAAACGGGGAAAATGATCATCCCTGACGCACACCAAGCACAGGGATCGGCCGAGGGGGCGACTAGGGCGAAGAAGTCGCTCTCACATGTCTCACTTTGCCTATTCTGCAGATCAAAGCGAAATCAAAGTCGCCGCCGAAATTCCGATGACGTATTTTGACCTTTGACCCAATTAACTGTCTGGGGAGTAGTCAGTATAGAAAATATATACCAACGTGAATAAACAACACTTCCAACGAATCAACAATCATTCTGCCCTAAATACATGATATTTGTTGTCCCTTTAATTTATTGCCTCAGGCGTCTGTCAAATTTTGACACATCTCGGTGTATTCAAAATACACATGATCGTACCGTATCAGTTTTTGTACACCGTTAGCAGTTAACATTTAGATGATGTTGAGTGAAGAAATTATTAAAACATTTGGCTAATTTTTATTATTTAACCAAAGAAAACAACCACGAAATAACGAATCTGTACCGATTTTCGAATAATCAAAATTTCGGACGATGCCAATTATGAAAGAGATTTAATTAAAAATGATTATACATTTAACAAATGTTTTTAATATGATTATTGAAACATCAACTTTATTGTTAACAAAATTACAACCACAAAATTTGGCATCTGCACCGATTTCCTGGTAGACGAAATTTCGGACATATTAAATATAAAGAACATTAAATTAAAATGAATAAATGCTAAAACAACAAAAAATCTTTGGTAAATTTCAGAAAACTCATGGTAGATATGGGATTAAAAGCTATTATCATTTGTGAACTAGAGGCCTCATTTTATATCAAGCCATCATGACAGTTAATCTGTAAAATTAATGCAGATGTGTCTCACTTCTCTCTGTTCCTGAAAACTTCTCCCTATTTTTCCAAGAGGGAGAAGTCACTTCTCCCTAAAATCTGGGTCTAGGCCGATCCCTGAAGCATGCATGTGGACTTTGATGTTGTACTTACATTAGTGTACATAGATTTGACAATATCAAACATTTTACCTATGACCCCTAGCTTTTTTGCTAGACCATTGTATGAAGTTGTATTGAATTCCAAACAGTGGTTTTCAAGTAATGCTCCGGACAAGGAAAAGTAACAAAGGGCAATAATTCTGAAATGAGTAAAGAAAGAGTTATGGTTCCTGTGCACTGCACTTTCTCTCAATGTACTTGACCATTGTATAAATTTGTATTGAATTCCAACCAGTAGTTTTCAAGTTATGCTCCGGACAATGAAAAGTAACAAAGGGCAATAACTCTGTAATTACTCAAGATAGAAATATGGTTCTTGTACACTGCACTTCCTCTCAGTGTCTTAGACCATTGTATGAAGTTGTATTGAATTCAAACCAATAGTTTTCATGTAATGCTCCAGACAAGGAAAAGTAACAAAGGGCAATAACTCTGTAATGAGTCAAGAAAGAGTTATGGTTCCTGTGCACTGCACTCCCTCTCAATGTACTTGACCATTGTATGAAGTTGTATTGAATTCCAACTTGAAGTTTTCAAGTTATGCTCCGGACAAGGAAAAGTAACAAAAGGCAATAACTCTGTAATTACTCAAGATAGAGTAATGGTTCGTGTACACTGCACTTCCTCTTATTGTGCTAGACCATTGTATGAAGTTGTATTGAATTCCCACCAGTAGTTTTCAAGTTCTGCTCCGGACAAGGAAAAGTAACAAAGGGCAATAACTCAGTAAATACTCCAGATAGAGTTATGGTTCGTGTACACTGCACTTCCTCTGAGTGTGCTAGACCATTGTATGAAGTTGTATTGAATTCCCACCAGTAGTTTTCAAGTTATGCTCCGGACAAAGAAAAGTAACAAAGGGCAATAACTCTGTAATTACTCAAGATAGAGTTATGGTTCGTGTACACTGCACTTCCTCTTATTGAGCTAGACCATTGTATGTAGTTGTATTGAATTCCCACCAGTAGTTTTCAAGTTATGCTTCGGACAAGGAAAAGTAACAAAGGGCAATAACTCTGTAATGAGTCAAGATGGAGTTATGGTTCTTGTGCACTGCACTTCCTCTCAATGTGCTTGACCATTGTATGAAGTTGTATTGAATTCCAACTAGTAGTTTTCAAGTTATGCTCCGGACAAGGAAAATGCAACAGACCACCTGACCGACCGACCAACCACCGGGTGACTCCTATATACCCCCCCAAACTTCGTTTTGGGGGTATCACTATCCATAGTTCCCACGTTTTGCCTAAAACCTGCCTGAACATCAATGTTGACATGAACATTTTCTAAGTTCAGTCTATTTTTTATAGCTTTTGTAAACAATTAACTTAGTAAAGTTATTCCTCTGTAATTACTTACTGTATCAATGTCACTCTTCTACAAAACCTTCTTACCTTATTCAAGCTTTTACATGTTTTAACAATTTCTGTTTGGGTAAATTGCATGTTGAACTCAGTACACGTTGTCTCTCTATTTCTCAAAAGTTCTGGGTGTTGATAAATATTATCTTTATCTGGTTGAAAAAAACCCACAGAATCTGGATCATTTATAGACTTAAAAATACTCCAAACAAGAGGGCCAAGATGGCCCTATATCGCTCACCTTGGTACAAGTCCACTTGCCTGGTGGAAGATCACTAGATAATGTTATATACCAAATAAGTTTTCCTATATACGCCTTTGTAAAACAAATGATCCCCCCCGGGCAAGGTCAATTTTGACCCCAGGGGCATAATTTGAACAAACTTTGAAGAGGTCTACTAGGCAATGCTACATGCCAAATATCTAAGCTCTAGGCCTTGTGGTTTCAGAGAGAATTTTTAAAGTTTTTACTATATAAGCCTATGTAAAACTAAGTGACCCCCGGTGCGGGGTCAATTTTGACCCAGGGGTCATAATTTGAACAATCTTGGAAGAGGTCCACTAGCAAATGCTACATGCCAAATATCTAAGCTCTAGGCCTTGTGGTTTCAAAGAAGAAGATTTTTAAAGTTTTTCCTATATATTCCTTTGCAAAACTAAGTGACCCCCGGTGCGGGGTCAATTTTGACCCGGGGGTCATAATTTGAACAATCTTGGTAGAGGTCCACTAGACAATGCTACATGCCAAATATCTTAGCTCTAGGCCTTGTGGTTTCATAGAAGAAGATTTTTAAAGTTTTTCCTATATATGCCTATGCAAAAACTAAGTGCCCACCCGCGGGGTCAATTTTGACCCGGGGGTCATAATTTGAACAATCTTGGTAGAGGTCCACTAGACAATGCTACATGCCAAATATCTAAGCTCTAGGCCTTGTGGTTTCAGAGAAGAAGATTTTTAAAGTTTTTCCTATTTGTTGCCATAGCAACCCGAGTTCTGCATGGAATGGAATTCTTTGAACAACTTTGATAGAGCTTCATGCAAGGAACATCCCTGCAAAGTCTCATCAACATTGGCCCAGTGGTTTCAGAGGAGATGTCGTTTGAAGGAAATGGTGGACGGACGGACGGACGGACGGACGTACGACGGACGCCGGACGGAATGCGATCCTAATAGCTCACTCTGGCACTTTGTGCCAGGTGAGCTAAAAAACAGACACGTTAAAACAGAACAATTTCGAATGTTAATTGATAAATACTTTGTGCATTCACAACTCAAGAGGTGTCACACAGCTTGGATTTGAAAACAAATTCAAAATTGACTGAATTAGTACGAGAGGCCATATTTTTCACACCAATCGAGAGTGACAATGCTAAGAGACAAATTACATCGGAATGTTTAAACGGAAATAAATATTCTAAATCATCATAAAGGTGATAAATATTTTAGGTTCTGACAAAAAAATAACTCAATGCTTTTTTAAACAACAAACAAAAACTAGAGCTATCACTAAATGTGATTAATACCCCCAAAAGACTGCTTTATAAACTGAGGAAGTTCGTAGTAACAGAAAACTTGCAAACAAACTAAAGAGAGATATTGTTCTTGGCAATAACTCTGTAATTTGTCAAGATAGAGTCATGGTTCTTGTACACTGCACTTTCTCTCAATGTACTTGACCATTGTATGAAATTGTATTAAATTCCAACCAATAGTTTTCGAATAATGCTCCGGACAAGTAAAAGTAACAAAAGGCCATAACTCTGTAATGAGTAAAGATAGAGTTACTGTTCTTTTGCACTGCACTTCTTCTCATTGTGCTTGACCATTGTATGAAGTTGTATTGAATTCCAACTAGTAGTTTACAAGTTATGCTCTGGACAAGGAAAAGTAACAAAGGGCAATAACTCTGTAATTAGTCAAGATAGAGTTATGGTTCCTGTGCACTGCATTTCCTCTCAATGTACTTGACTGTTGTATGAGGTTGTATTGAATTCCAACTAGTAGTTTTCAAGTTATGCTCTGGACAAGGAAAAGTAACAAAGGGCAATAACTCTGTAAATACTCAAGATAGAGTTATGGTTCTTGTACACTGCACTTCCTCTGATTGTGCTTGAACATTGTATGAAATTGTATTGAATTCCAACTAGTAGTTTTCAAGTTATGCTCTGGACAAGGAAAAGTAACAAAGGGCAATAACTCAGTAAATACTCAAGATAGAGTTATGGTTCTTGTACACTGCACATCCTCTGATTGTGCTTGATCATTGTATGAAATTGTATTGAATTCCAACTAGTAGTTTTCAAGTTATGCTCCGGACAAGGAAAAGTAACAAAGGGCAATAACTCTGTAATAAGTCAAGATGGAGTTATGGTTCTTGTGCACTGCACTTCCTCTCAATGTGCTTGACCATTGTATGAGGTTGTATTGAATTCCAACCAGTAGTTTTTAACTTATGCTCCGGACAAGGAAAAGTAACAAAGGGCAATAACTCTGTAATTAGTCAAGATGGAGTTATAGTTCTTGTGCACTGCACTTCCTCTCAATGTGTTTGACCATTGTATGAAGTAATATTGAATTCCAACTAGTAGTTTTCAAGTTATGCTCTGGACAAGGAAAAGTAACAAAGGGCAATAACTCTGTAATTAGTCAAGATAGAGTTATGGTTCCTGTGCACTGCATTTCCTCTCAATGTACTTGACTGTTGTATGAGGTTGCATTGAATTCCAACTAGTAGTTTTCAAGTTATGCTCTGGACAAGGAAAAGTAACAAAGGGCAATAACTCTGTAAATACTCAAGATAGAGTTATGGTTCTTGTACACTGCACTTCCTCTGATTGTGCTTGAACATTGTATGAAATTGTATTGAATTCCAACTAGTAGTTTTCAAGTTATGCTCCGGACAAGGAAAAGTAACAAAGGGCAATAACTCAGTAAATACTCAAGATAGAGTTATGGTTCTTGTACACTGCACATCCTCTGATTGTGCTTGATCATTGTATGAAATTGTATTGAATTCCAACTAGTAGTTTTCAAGTTATGCTCCGGACAAGGAAAAGTAACAAAGGGCAATAACTCTGTAATAAGTCAAGATGGAGTTATGGTTTTTGTGCACTGCACTTCCTCAATGTGCTTGACCATTGTATGAGGTTGTATTGAATTCCAACCAGTAGTTTTTAACTTATGCTCCGGACAAGGAAAAGTAACAAAGGGCAATAACTCTGTAATTAGTCAAGATGGAGTTATAGTTCTTGTGCACTGCACTTCCTCTCAATGTGTTTGACCATTGTATGAAGTAATATTGAATTCCAACTAGTAGTTTTCAAGTTATGATCCGGACAAGGAAAATGCAACCGACCAACCACCGGGTGACTCCTATATACCCCCCTAAACTTCGTTTTGGGGGTATAACAACATAACACTGCAAACAGTAGCGGCAATTATCAACGAAAAGCGTCGGCGACGATGTCTGATTCGACCTTTGTGATTCAATGGATCTAAATTCAACAGTGTGCTTTTACAGGTGGCTCTATATCAGATAAATGGAAACAATAACGTCCATCACTTTTTTTGTTCATATTAACAAATTGAATTGAATAAGCATGTTGACTTATCACTTATGACAAAAAGATACATACAAATAAAATGTATTTAATAGTGAAGGTGAGTATGACAGATGGGTATTTTTTTGTGGAAAATGTCATTGGTTTAAAACTTGCTTATATTGGCATGTCTGTTATGCCATGTCAAAACATACGAACATATCTCCCTACTGCACAAATATGCGCTGTTTGGGTCATGTTTTAAAACAAAAATGATCTCTCTGCTCTATTGTGTGATATAAATGATATTTGTGCACGATTAAGTAAAAAAAAAGAAGTTCATAAGGATGTGTTGCGGTCGTTACAGTGTCGGTCAAAATAACAGATTTTTTGTTTCAAGTTATACAAGGGATTATCAATGATATATTGAGTAGTTTCAGTGAAACTCTTTCTTAAACAAAATTTTACTGTTGGTTAATTTTAATATTAATTTGAGAAAGAAACATCTTGTCATTTAAAAATCAAACGATATTGTTGACAATACCGCATGTCGGTCAATTCCGTAACCTCCGCTCATTTCGCTACACCGTCAAAAGAAGAACAGTGCACGCAGGATCATCATGCTATTATTTCTCTGTATCGACAACGTTTGCAGAATACGTCATTGATACGTGTGTAAGCGTTCCAAGATGGAGGAAAACAAGGAAAGCAGAGTGTCGGTCAAACGTTTTTCCACGGTAACCTCCGTCATTGAACCCCATTTTTGTAAAATACTTAGTTGCACAATTATCTGACGTATTGTCGCATCGATCGTATGATTTTAAGCACAATATTACGGAGGAAAACCACTTTATTGTGTAAATGAATGGCAAATTTCGCCAATCGTAAATGCCTGTTAATATTTGACAGAATGTATGCGTTGCCGGTGTTATGTTTGACACGAACGCAATACATACACGCGTCAAATGTAACTGCCAAATCAATTTGTAATGATGAAAGCAACTGGAAACTTGGTTGGTCACTTGATTTTGTGGTTAAATCAATTTTATGATGTTGTACTTAAGGTGACTCGCGGGTTTCCCCCAGAAATCAGGTCATTTTTTTAAACGTCATCGCAGACTTAAGAAATTTTGCAGGACAGTCTCTTGACTCCTTGACTGTTGTAGAAAAAATAAGATGAAGTGATATTTCCATAGAAACTGGGTTAAAAGCGCCACCTAGCGGAGGGTGCGTTTTTCGTCGATTTCCGCGTTTATCTCATTATTTCTCTGTCAACGTAGATAATTGAACTAGGCAATTTTCATAAAAGTAATGCCGAATCATTTTCCCATCCTCAAAGTACAAAAATATATTGTTTCGCCGCCAAATATACAACATAATGCGGAAAGAGCCCTGTAGGGCCGCTAATTTTCGAAGCAAAAATAACTGCAATATTTGACGCATTTAGCGTCAATTGCGAAAAAATGGCCCGAGAGAATTTTTTTTAAAAACTCAATGGATTCTAAAAGTAATTTGTAGCATTTTTATAAAATAAAAAAGGGGGGTCACCGTCTTCCTTTTTGTGCCACTGAAACTTTTATGAAGTCAGAAAGGCAAAACAAACGTCGGCGTAAAAATGAAAACGGCGTGACGTAATGAGCCGTTTCTGACGTTTCTTGTATAACAATTCAAAAGTTCTCTCTATACTAAATATTTCGGCATACTGGCCTTCTTCAGTAGATGATTATTTAATTTCTTCAGGCATGCTTCTTTGGTAACACTCATGCAGTAGGCCGAAATATTTAGTAAAGATTGAACTTTTGAATTGTTTCATAATTATTCTCCCTTCTGAGTTACTTTTTGTGTATAGTTTCTTGTATAGTTTTCGTTTTATTCTTCATTTTTTTTAAGCATGGCGAGATAATGAATATACACTCGCACATTTTATGAAATACGAAACACCATGTTCAGTATAGGGCGAACAGTTTATTCAGTTAATTGAGTACTGATGTTTCTGCCAATACTGAAAAAAGCATAACTTTATACAAATATATAATAAAAGCAACATTTGATTGAACATAATCAGGCAAACATATAAACATGACAACAACTACAACATTTTATTGTCATATTTCTTATATAACGACTCTGTGCCGGCTACAGTGCAGTAAGGTTAAAGAATAATTTTGCAAGGAAATCCGGTTTTTTCTTGCAAAACAAAAATTAAAAAGTAAATTTTAAGTTAAAACCGAGCACTTTGAACAGTTTTTTTTAATTTACTCTGAAAAATATCCTTTTTTTGCCAAAACCAAACGAAAACAGCTGTAAAAGAAAACCAGCGAAGTACCGCTGAAAAAAGTTAAAACATCCGTTAGAATCAGCAAAAAGGTACATGTATGTCCGAATTTCCGTGTAGATATATGACGGTTTTTGCATGCAGGTGTTCAAATATATTTTGAAGTATATTATCGAAGTTCTGAAACTTATAACGACGTTAATTATTTCTGTTTAAGTAAATGAGGTGATATATATACTGATGTTTGAAATTAGCTTTTACCGTTTCAAAACTTATTTAAAGTTGGCTATACTGTAATAAAATCCCCAGCACAGAGACTGACCGGTATAATCATAAACCATTTCACCTGCACTTGTGAAACACATGGAATGTATCTAATAAAGTATAAACTACTATATTACATAGATAATAAATAAACTAACAAACGCTTATATTTCGAAATAATCAAATATTCTGTCCGCAACTTTTTTTACACTCTTAACATTCCCGTTTAACAGACTGATCAGTCCGTCACGACCGGATCTTTGTAATGCCAGTTTGAGGTGTTTTGGCTGAATTCCTATTCCCGCTAACGTTTTTGCGATGTTCTTGCTCATAATATTTTTGCTTATCATATCATGAAATGTCACAAAGTTCGCTTTTTCATTTTTAATGCGTATTAAGGCAGAGTTTACGCTTGCCGTAAAAAAAGGTTCCAATTCCTTTTGATAGTCAACATTGAGTAACATTTTTGACAACACTTCAACGTCACTTACAGCATTGTGTGCTTCATAAGTAAAACTGTCGCCTAGTATCTTTTTGGACAGTTCTATCTGACTGAAAGAGCCTTTGTAATTTGGGATAATTTTCTTAAACATCTTCAAACTGTCAGCAAACCAACATACGTTTAGATTAACACTTTGTTTTAGAGAGTGATTAACCAGTACTTTTGCATCAAATTGGGCATTGTGCGCAACCAGGGTGACATTTCAACTGATTCTGTTTAGCCAATCAGCAAACATGATTAGAGCACGTTTTGTATCATACGATTTTACAGGTCTCAATCTATCATACATATTATGACCATGCATTTCTATTCCCGTTAGTTTTGCAATGTGCTGAGGAATGTGGCCTGATGGTGGCTGTACGTAAACAGAAAATACTTGTCCTGACTTCACTTCTTTTGCCGCGATTTGTATGATATCTGGTTCGATACCTGAAGATGAAACAGATAAAAAGAAACGGATAAACCGTGTAAATTTGCAACGTGTGTTACATAAAACAAACTTTTCCGACAATTCCATTAGTAAATTGATATCTTGTGAGAAATAGTCAAGTTGTCCAAGTTGTGTAGGGAAAGCAGCCTGTCATTTGCAGGTAATCACATGTAGATATGAAAATAAGATCGACTTAGTGGTACCGAAAATGATAATAATCGAATGATTATTGTAACAATGGCGGTGTATGTCTGAGTGCTTCAAATTTTCAATATTACATTTTGTACTTTAAAATACAAGTTACCCTAAATATTTACCTAATCCGGTAGTCTCCAAATCAAAAACAACAAAGGTGGAATTATTGCACGTGGCCTCGAAGTTTTCATCCGTTGTTTTCACCTCTATTGGGATACGTTCTATGTCATCTTCGGGTATATTACTTGTCGATTCTAGTGAAGATTCATATGTTCGTTCTTCCACTAATTCATAAAATGCATCTTTGCCTATTCTCTCTACCTTGACTTTTTTTCTTCACTAATCATATTTTTCTCTAACATCAAACTATCGTGACACGAATCTCTTGATACTTCTTCAAACGTTTTCCCGATTTCACGCTCTCGTTCCTTCAAAGTACGATGATGTATTGTGGGGAGGTTGATTTCCGCCAAGACATTGTTTATCTGTTGCTCCCCAATCCCGGCATTTATCATAGCTAAAAAGACAAATTTACGTGTCTTGTTAGAAAAATCATAACTGACCAAGTCGAATTAAAAAATCGTGTATCAAAGTGTGATAAACATTAAAGGGCTCAATGATACACCCAGTCTTTTAAATATAACAATGATTACGTGTTAACTGCTGAGTGGCAGTCAAGATCTGTTTATGGTATTCGAACTTACGACCTGTGACTTATAAGTCACACAGAACGTGCTAGATCACAAGAGAGCATGCGGTATGCAAGAAGCGAGAAAAGGGAAACGACTTGCTTATCAAACGACTGCTTTAGATCATGTCAGCACCCTCATGATTATTATTTTTTCCGGACATATTAAAGTTTAAAAATCATATTAATTTTTAACTATGTGTACAAAGACACTCAAGTGGTGATGGTGATCTGTTTTCTATTTTACAATTACATATACACACGTACGGCAATAACGCAGTGATCTCCCTTCTGTTGTTGATGGTAGAGATTTCGGCAGTGAAAGGGAAGAAACTCCTGCATGCAGTTGTTTTTTTTTTAAAGACTACCCAAAGTAATATTTGGACAGTTATTATTTGGTACTGGTAGCAGGATGAGTTTGGTGTATTTGGTTAAAAGCTATTATTCCCTCTACCCTTATTTGCACACCTATTTCAGCTGAATTTTTACTTGTTACAACAGAGTATCTGAAAGGTGTGATTTCGAAATTGCTCTAAAACAAATATAAAAGAAATAAAAATTATACCAGCTGCAAGTTTTGTATTCACATCAAATCTCCTCCAGGTCCAGGATGTCTTTTACCAGTTGCCAAAATATTTTCGTTCAAACAGTGTGCGCATTTGATGTGAAGTAAGGAACCGAGTCCCTGCTGTGTTTCACTAACACTATCACACAAATGAAGTCTATCTGCACAGAACTCGCACGTCTCTAGCCGCTTTGCTAGTACCCCTAATTCTATAATCCTTCTGCCTATTTGCCAAGTTTTTAATCCTCCGGAACTGTCATTATCTCCACTGGGTCCTACTACGTGCACTGTATTTAGATTCGGTAAATTTTGTATCTGTGCTACTTTTTTTACATTAAGAAATTTTCCTTTTTTTCTTTGTGCAATCATGATGATGTTGTTTATAAACTAAAACGACTAAATGACGTCACTGACATCTATGTGTACATTTTCCCGTTCATAAGTCAACACAGATTTTGAGATCACGAATTTTACTATCATAATAAAGTGCTTAATAATTTTGTGAAACCGGTTGGAAACTGCTGTTGAAAATCTTAACTGTACTTTTGAGAAAGATGCCCTTAAATGAATCCAGTAAGAAAAATACATTTTATTTATTTGTTATTAATGATAACTTATAAGCGTACAGTAAATATTGTGTATAAACATCTTAAAAAATTAAGATGAAAATATGTAGCGGCACGTGACTCAACCAGACGTCAGAAAATGTAGCGTTTACTTCCTGTATACCATTGCCAATAATCTGAAGACCATGTTCTTCTTGCCGACAGTGAAAGATGTAATAATTTCACATGATGCTGATACGCAATTTTCTGTTAGTGTTCACGGAAATATTCAGTTACTTACAGTCATGAACGACATGACAGCGAGCAGAAAACTACGATGGTTATGAACATAATTATAGTGTCCCTGAGCTTTAAAATACGAATGTTTAACAGAAAGTAATGTGTTGTAGATCATGATGTACTTCTTCTTGGTTTACTTTCGTGATTAATCGACTTCAAATGAGTGTTCCGCATTCAACAACAATGTGATCAATTTATATTTATACAAGTAACGTCAGAAACGGCTCATTACGTCACGCCGTTTTCATTTTTACGCCGACGTTTGTTTTGCCTTTCTGACTTCATAAAAGTTTCAGTGGCACGAAAAGGAAGACGGTGACCCCCCTTTTTTATTTTATAAAAATGCTACAAATTACTTTTAGAATCCATTGAGTTTTTAAAAAAAAATTCTCTCGGGCCGTTTTTCGCAATTGACGCTAAATGCGTCAAATATGCAGTCATTTTTGCTTCGAAAATTAGCGGCCCTACAGGGCTCTTTCCGCATAATGTTGTATATTTGGCGGCGAAACAATATATTTTTGTACTTTTGAGGATGGGAAAATGATTCGGCATTACTTTTATGAAAATTGCCTAGTTCAATTATCTACGTTGACAGAGAAATAATGAGATAAACGCGGAAATCGACGAAAAACGCACCCTCCGCTAGGTGGCGCTTTTAACCCAGTTTCTATGGAAATATCACTTCATCTTATTTTTTCTACAACAGTCAAAGAGTCAAGAGACTGTCATGCAAAATTTCTTAAGTCTGCGTTGACGTTTAAAAAAATGACCCGATTTCTGGGGGAAACCCGCGAGTCACCTTAAAATATAAAGTAACTGTCCTGAGTTTGCAATACTTGGACCCATTCATTAGTTTTGCAACATGCCCGTAACATCTTGACGGCTATCTCGGTGAATGGAAGTGACATTTGACATTGTTTGACATGAAACATGTTGTCAGAAGTAACGTCCAATCCAAGTCTCTGTATGTTTATCATGCATAACAAATTAAAACCATGACTACATGGCAGGTGTAAGTGGAAATATTCTCTGATAAATGTTCTTTTATCTTCATACTCGTTTTTGTCTAAGTAAGTGCATCTGTGCCTGTAAACGTTATGCCCGTAACAAGTTGACAAAATAGATTTATTTTGTACGTTACTATTGACAATTTTTCTTTTAAGTCCTATGTCAAAAGTCACTGTTGAACAATTGTTTTGTTCTGTAAGATCCAAACTTTATTGTTTGCTGACAGAAAGAACTTATGTTAGATATATATTAGCCCTGATCTTTCCAGTTAGAATTAACTTAAATTATTTGTTATGCAACTGAACACTTATCACAGAGAAATACACCAGTTACTTTTTGACATGCTAAAAATATATGCCTGTGACATTTGACTATCGAATGGATTTTTCTGTTTGTCAAAAGTAACATCCACCATGTTTAAACAACTGTCCTGGTTGCCATTAGATGTACGATTTAAGTACCACATAGGCGTTCTTGTATACAAGGCAGTTAACAAGCTAGCCCCCGACTATTTTTGTAGATTAATCAGAAAATCCGAAAATAAAATCTACGCTTTACGGTCCGCGACAAATAGAGATCTTACAAGCTCAACACCGCAATCACAATACTTAAAGAAAACATTTGAATATTCAGGAATGTGTATCTGGAATGAGATTCCCGTAAGAACGAGAAACAGTAACACCTTAAAGCATTTCAAATCTTCATTTTTCAAACTTCTCATAAACAATTTATATGGAGAATTCAGATCGTTGACTTTACCTTAACACAGTGTGAATGTGTTATAGCTTTTGAATTTAGTTCTGCTCAAATCAATCTCGTAACTTGTTATTGTTGTTTTTGTTTATACTATGTATTTTGTAAGAAGGCCTCATGTTAGATAAGTTTTGTTTTAAACATATAGACTTAATGAGTTACCTTCTATAAATAAAGATTATTATTATTATTATTATTATTATTATTGATCTTTTGTGTCATATGAAACTATCTTTGTCTACTTGAAATCAAATTCTATGAAAATGACTTCTCTGTTTTGTATCCATATAGGAAATAAATTGATAAAGTAAATCGAGATTACCAAAGTGAAAATAGGTCTGGGATCCCGGTGGGATTTGTCCGGGGTCCCGGTGGGATTCATTATCCCAACCGGGATGTTCCGGGATAAGGCTTCTCAACTGGGATCCCGGTTTGCACTTTTCCGGGATCCCAGTTGTAAGTGGGATCCCATTCCCGATTATTGGGATCCCGGTTTGAACTTTTCCGGGATCCCAGTTGTGAGCAGAATCCCAGTTGTGAGCGGGATCCCATTTCTGATTTCAAACAAGGGCCATAATTTGTATCAAATTTATACAAGAGTTATCTGACTTGACTGTGTGACACCCCTTAAGACATTAACAAAGTTCAAGTCAATATCATAAGTGGTTACTGAGATATGTGCATGATAGTACCTAGCAGGCAAAACTTTAACCAAATTTTCAAAGTCAAACAAGGGCCATAATTTGTACAAAATTTAAACAAGAGTTATCTGACTTAACTGTGTGACACCCCTTAAGACATTAACATAGTTCAAGTCAATATCATAAGTGGTTACTGAGATATGTGCACAATAGTGCCTAGCAGGCAAAACTTTAACCAAATTTTCAAAGTCAAACAAGGGCCATAATTTGCCTTAAATTTATACAAGAGTTATTTGACTTGACTGTGTGACACAAAGTTTCAAGTCAATATCATAAGTGGTTACTGAGATATGTGCATGAAAGTACATAGCAGGCAAAACTTTAACTAAATCTAGTACCTAGCAGGCAAAACTTTAACCAAATTTTGAAAGTCAAACAAGGGCCATAATTTGTACTAAATTTATACAAGAGTTATCTGACTTGACTGTGTGACACCCCTAGAGACATTAACGAAGTTTCAAGTCAATATCATAAGTGATTACTGAAATATGTGCATGTTAGTACCTAGCAGGCAAAACTTTAACCAAATTTTCAAAGTCAAACAAGGGCCATAATTTGTACTAAATTTATACAAGAGTTATTTGACTTGACTGTGTGACACCCCTAGAGACATTTTACAAAGTTTCAAGTCAATATCATAAGTGGTTACTGAGATATCTGCATGAAAGTACATAGCAGGCAAAACTTTAACTAAACCTAGTACCTAGCAGGCAAAACTTTAACCAAATTTTGAAAGTCAAACAAGGGCCATAATTTGTACTAAATTTATACAAGAGTTATCTGACTTGACTGTGTGACACCCCTAGAGGCATTAACGAAGTTTCAAGTCAATATCATAAGTGATTACTGAAATATGTGCATGATAGTACCTAGCAGGCAAAACTTTAACCAAATTTTCAAAGTCAAACAAGGGCCATAATTTGTATCAAATTTATACAAGAGTTATCTGACTTGATTGTATGACACCCCTAAAGACAAGTGACTGTAATAGCTCTCCATATTCTCCGAATAGTCAAGCTAAAACATCAGCATCTCTGCCGAAAGAAATAACTAAAGCGGAGTAGTTTTTTACCTCTGATTACCCATATTCAAGATTGACCTAGATTTTATCAAGACAATCATTCCGACAAAGTTTCATGAAGATCCGATAAAATATACAACCTCTATAATAATTGCATACACATATTCAAACTCCACCTAGCTTTCAGCAAGGCAGTCATTCTGACCAAGTTTCATGAAGATCATGTGAAAATGCAGTCTCTATTGCATACACAAGGGCTAAGTGTATCTATTGCATACACAAGGGCTAAGTGTAGACAGACCTTGAAACCTGCTCAGTTTTTAACATGTTTTTAAATACAACCTGTATAATCTCTTTGTTTTGTGCTTTTATTCTTTTCTCTCTTGTCAGTTGATGCGAGTCAATGTCTAAGTCCTCGCGAGAGGTTTGACAATATGGAAGATAGATAGACAACAGACATCAGGCGATCACAATAGCTCACCTTTGAGCACTCCGTGCTCAGGTGAGCTAAAAATCATGTCAAACCAGATACATGAATATGTGTATCAGGTCTTTAACATACCAAGTTTTAACATGATTTTTCAGTAAATGTTTCAAACTGTAGATATTCATTATTCACTGCATGGTATTTTTAGCAAATTTTACTGTGTTCTACAAAGTTTAGTGGCACTGAAACATATGTCCTAAATGAACTAATTTACACATTTCTTCATCTACAAGTTTATTATCACTTTCTCAGATGTGACCTGCTTAAACTGATGGTAGAGAGCTTGATGTCTTTTCTTGTTGAAAACAGTCAAATGAACTTATTATTTAAACTCCGCTTTTAATACATCTACCATGGTCATTGGAACATTATTATTCATAATGAAGAACTGCACTTTGCCAGTTTGGCAATTATTCCACTCTCAAGTAGCACAGTATACAAGTTTCTAGTTTTTGCTCTCAAATATTCCTGGGAGTAGAAAACCTCAAATCCTCACTGCATTCTGGCGTATTTTACAGCAGCTGCTTGCTCAGAAAATACTGGCTGGGCTGTTTGTCTCTTTTCCTCCAAGAGGTGTATCACCTGTCATTTTTCAAGCATGGAAAATGCTCTTTCCACCTACATTGCTGTCCCTGAAATCACGAACTCTCTATCATCATGTGCATATAAAAGCCATTATATTAATATTTTAGAATGACATGGTCAAGCGGACAAGCTTTTAAAATAAGAGGGCCAAGATGGCCCTATATCGCTCACCTGCAACTTATGACAATATGTGACCAAACTTCAGCTCTAAACTATTATCATAAACACAAACATTCTGTTTGACCTTGACAAGGCAAACCTTTTGACCAATTAACACAATGATTAGGTTGTAAATGTCACCTGTATGGCATACACATGGTTTTTAACCGGGTGACCTAGTTTTTGACCTCAGATTACCCATATTCATACTGGACCTAAATTTCCTCAAGACAATCATACTGACAAAGTTTCATGAAGATTGAATGAAAAATGCAACCTCTAATGCATACACATGGTTTTTCTACAATTTTACTCGGTGACCTAGTTTTTGACCCCAAACCCATGTTTGAACTGACCTACATTTCATCAAGGCAATCATACTGACCCAGTTTCATGAAGGTGCAATGAAAAATGCAACCTCTATAGCATACACAGGTTTTTCTATTATTTGACCCCGTGACCTAGTTTTTGACCCTAGATGACCCATGTTCGAACTCGTCCTAGATTTTATCAAGGCAATCATACTGACCAAGTTTCATGAAAATACAATGAAAAATGCAACCTCTAATGCATACACAAGGTTTTTCTATGATTTGGCCGGGTGACCTAATTTTTGACCCATGTTCAAACTCGACCTAGATTTTATCAAGGCAATCATACTGACCAAGTTTCATGAAAATTCAATGACAAATGCAACCTCTATAGCATACACAAGGTTTTTCTATGATTTGACCCCGTGACCTAGTTTTTGACCCTAGATGACCCATGTTCGAACTCGACTTAGATTCATCAAGGCAATCATACTGACCAAGTTATATGAAGGTCATATGAAAAATGCAACCTCTATAGCATACACAAGGTTTTTCTATGATTTGACCCCGTGACCTTATTTTTGACCCAAGATGACCCGTGTTCGAATGCGACCTTGCTTTTATCAAGGTAGTCATTCTGACCAAGTTTCATGAAGATGCAGCCTCTATTGCATACACAAGGTAAAGTGTGGACAGACAGACGACGGACACCAGGCAAGCACAATAGCTCAGACTGGCTAGCCTACTTCTAGTACATACACAGACTATTCTATCAACTGTTCTGTTACACTTCTGCAAAATAAAATTAAAGATATTCACTACTCAAGTGTTATGGTTTTAAATAAAAGAAACTTTCACAACTTCAAATCATGACATCCACTTTGGCAATTGATATATTATACTTGTACATATTCATACCTGGTAATCCTTGATTACAGACGATCAACCAGCATTTTTGGACCAGGGTGTGTTTCTTCCAGGTATTTTACAAACTTGTCTTGATCATGCAGCTTTAGTTAATCCAACTGCTAAACTTAACTGCAATGAAGAAATCAGGCTATTTGTGAAATGTTAGCAATACTCTATCTATTAGGGAAAAGTTTTTAATATTGTACAGAAATTGTCTGACAGCTGTAAATCTTGACAGGAAATGTACATAAAATTTTCCAGAATATGAACAAGAGGGCCAAGATGGCCCTATATCGCTCACCTTGGTCCACTTGCCTGGTGGAATATCACTAGATAATGTTATATACCAAAAAGGTTTTCCATATACGCCTTTGTAAAACAAGTGACACCCCCCCCCCGGGCGAGGTTAATTTTGACCCCAGGGGCATAATTTGAACAAACTTTGAAGAGGTCTACTAGGCAATGCTACATGCCAAATATCTAAGCTCTAGGCCTTGTGGTTTCAGAGAAAAAGATTTTTCAATTTTTTCCTATATAAGCATAGATGTTAAACTAAGTGACCCCCGGTGCAGGATCAATTTTGACCCGGGGCTCATAATTTGAACAATCTTGGTAGAGGTCCACTAGCCAATGCTACATGCTAAATATCTAAGCTCCAGGCCTTGTGGTTTCAGAGAAGAAGATTTTTAAAGTTTTTCCTATATATGCCTATGCAAAAACTAAGGGACCACCCGCACGGGGTCAATTTTGACCAGGAGGTCATAATTTGAACAATCTTGGTAGAGGTCCACTAGACAATGCTACATGCCAAATATCTAAGCTCTAGGCCTTGTGGTTTCAGAAGATTTTTAAAGTTTTTCCTATTTGTTGCCATAGCAACCAGAGTTCTGCATGGAATGGAATTCTTTGAACAATTTTGGTAGAGCTTCATGCAAGGAACATTCCTTCATAGTTTTATCAACATTGGCCCAGAGGTTTCAGAGGAGATGTCATTTGAATCAAAATGTTGACGGACGACAGACGACAGCCGACGGACAATCATCGATCAGAAAAGCTCACCCTGGCGTAGCCAGGTGAGCTAACAAAATGTTTGTCCAATAAAAACAATCCTACAAAAATAAGTTAATAAAACAAGAGCTGTCACTATTCATGCCAAATTTACCCATACTTAAAGTTTGGTGTAAAATCATTGTAAATTGTATATTGAAGGTAGGTGATCTGACAAAATAGAAAGAAACTGTAGGCATATAATTTAACAAATATTGGCACTGCATTTCCCTTTAATGTCCTCTTTCACTGTATGCAATTTGAACAATTTCCTTCGTTACTGCAAGAGTTATGCTCCGAACAAGAAAATGTAAGAAAGGAACAATCAGTTCTAGTTTATTAATTTTGCCAATGACATATATTTCTCAAGTTATGATAAACTTGTAAATGTCTAAATGTTAATGCTACAAGAAAATGAGAATCCGAAATGCAGATACTGAAATAGTTACCCGACTGTTGACATGTCCTGTGCCATGAACCATGTTTTTCAAAAAGAATTCTAGGACTCAAACCCAACATACGAAGTTGTGAACAATGGTCCATACATCCGGACAAACTGTGAAAGATGTCTAAGCAGGTGCACGCTTATAGTCTGTTGGTAACAACCTAAGGGAAACATTGAAAAATTTTCTGTTAGTAGCCTGTTAATTAATGTCTTTTGTTATGTTAAAAAATTATTCATAAAACAATTTACCAAGAACTCGACACATTCCTACAAATTAGTAGAATATTTTTAAAAACAAGAGGGCCATGATGGCCCTATATCGCTCACCTGTCTACCATTGCCTATAATACAATGTCATAAATAGCTGAAAGGGTCAATTTTTACATTTACCTCTGAATAAGGCTATGTAAAATCAAGAGACCCCCGGGCAGGGTCAATTTTGACACTGAGGTCATGATTTGAACAATCTTTGTAGAGAGTCATGCCACATGCTGAATATCTAAGCTCTATGCCTCATTATTTTGCTGTCCGATCATGATCTGCACTATTCACTATTCATTATTTGGCTGTTTCATCATGATCTGAACTGTAAGCTATTTATTTTATGCTGTCTGATCATCCATTTTATGCTGTCTGATCATGATCTGCAGTGTGAGCTTTTCTTATTTTGCTGTCTGATCAAGATCTGCAATGTTAGCTATTCATATTTTGCTATCTGATCATGCTCTGCATCACCGGCTATTTATTTTTTGCTGTTTGATCATGATCTGCACTGTTCACTATTCATTTTTGTTGTAAGATCATGATCTGCACTGTTTGTTATGCATTAGTTTGCTGTCTGATCATGATCTGCACTGTTCGCTATTCATTTTTTTGCTGTCTGATCATGATCTGCATTGTAAGCTTTTCATTATTTTGCTGTCTGATCATAATCAACACTGTTCACTTTTAATTTTTTTGCTGTCTGATCATGATCTGCACTGTGAGCTATTCATTTTTTCAACAATTTTTGGAACTGTGCATATTGATAGATGGAAGAGTACATTTTAGAAACAAACAGAACAGCTTATTCTTTTATGTAAGAAAAACATGCACTTTGCCATTGATAAATCTAAAATTTTCTTGAATGTTTTGCATATACTAAAGATTTCATTTTATATATGACCTTTCTTGTGAGGTGAATGTTAAACTTTATCTAGGACAAATCTTTAACATGGAAGTTCAACAAGGGGTCAAGAACATCTCCAGCAACAGAAAATTGCATCATCGCCTAATATAAGAGCCAATTTAAGGCCAGAGTTTTATCTCTTGGTTTATAGGAAATTGTTTTAAAATATTGAGTAGGAAGGACTTTTAGTTTGTATCAATTTATTTTAGCTCGATTGTGAAGCTTTTAGCTTATCGAGTCGCTCTCGAGTCCACTTCCTGGAAACTAGAAATCATCGAAACAACCTTTCTGACAAATTTCCAGGATATTTGGGCTGAAAATGTTACCTCTAGAGTATTAACAAGGCTTTTCCATATTTGGGCTCCTTGACCTAGTTTTTGATCCCAGATGACCCATATCCGAACTTGAGCTAGAAATCATCGAAACAACCTTTCCGACAGATTTGCAGGATATTTGGGCTGAAAATGTTACCTCTAGAGTGTTAAGGTTTTTCCATATTTGGGCTCTGTGACCTAGTTTTTGACCCCAGATGACCCATATTCGAACTTGGGCTAGAAATCATTGAAACAACCTTTCTGACAAATTTCAAGGATATTTGGGCTGAAAATGTTACCTCTAGAGTATTAACAAGGCTTTTCCATATTTGGGCTCTGTGACCTAGTTTTTGATCCCAGATGACCCATATTGAAACTTGAGCTAGAAATCATCGAAACAACCTTTCTGACAAATTTCTAGGATATTTGGGCTGAAAATGTAACCTATAGAGTGTAAACAAGGTTTTTCCACATTTGGGCTCTGTGACCTAGTTTTTGACCCCATATGACCCATATTCAAACTTGAGCTAGATGATTGACCCCATATGACCCATATTCAAACTTGGGCTAGAAATCATCTTAACAACCTTTCTGACAAACTTCCAGGATATTTGGGCTGAAAATGTTACCTCTAGAGTGTTAACAAGGTTTTTCCATATTTGGGCTGTGTGACCTAGTTTTTGACCCCAGGTGACCCATATTAAAACTTGAGCTAGAAATCAACCAAACAACCTTTCTGACAAATTGCCAGGATATTTGGACTGAAACAGTAGCCTCTAGAGCCTTAACAAGATTTTTCTATTTTTGGGTCATGTGACCTAGTTTTTCATCCGAGATGACCCATATTCGAACTCGTCCGAGTAATTACTGGGACAAACATCCTGACCAAGTTTCGTGACAATTGAGGAAAAAATGTGACCACTAGAGTGTTAACGAAGTAAATGTGGACGGACGACGGACAATCATCGATCCTAATAGCTCACCCTGAGCCAGCTCAGGTGAGCTAACAATAAATGAGGTCTGTCATATGATATCCACATTATTGATCATTATCAATTATAGTGTAACGTCAGGATTGGAGGGTCATGGGTTCGATCACCACCAGTGCTAATTAGTGGTAGTGTCCAATAAGGCAAGACACAGATAATTCCACTGTAAGCCATTTGACATAATTTACATAGGAAACTCAAAGAAAATGTCAAATGTTTTTTAAATAATTATTAATCAATTCACCGAAAGAATCGGGTATAATTATGTGGCCAATAATTACGTAAAAACTGTTGTGACAGGTCCAGCAATGCTCGCCAGATGCTACAGGGACTATTTGGATAAACATGGGTTCTTAGATGGTTCTCATGCAAGCGACCACGCAGGTGCATATTGGCTTTACTGTCGAAGGAAACCAGAGAACCCGGAGAAAACCTACTTGTGTGAAATCACCTGGGTACATCTACCACCTATTATCTCACATACTAACCAGTGTGGAATCAAACCCAAGTTGCATTGGTGCACCGTGCAAACCGGATATCCCTAAAAAGAAAATTAACAAGAGCTGTCAGTAGGACAGCGTGCTCGACTTTTTTAGTGCTTGCCTATAAAACAAAACTTTGACAGTTAAGGGCACACAAGACTTTAACTAGGAATTTCTAAGTACAAATCAAGAAAATTTTTCACAGAGTTATCTTCTTTTGCTTACAGATATATCTGGTCTTACGATGGTACATAAGTACTCCAACTTTCAAAGTAATATCTCAAATGGTTAAGTTAACAAGTGGACAAGAATGAAAATTTTAACTGAGTTTCTAAGTCAAAAAGGGCCATAATTCAAATAAAATCCTTGACAGAATTACCTTCTCCTGCCCATGTTTGGGAATCATGATGGTAAACAAGTATTCCAACTTTCAAATTAATATCTCAAACAGTTCAGTCAAAAAAGTGGACTGGTACGAAAAACTTAACCAAGATTCTAAGTCGATAAAAGGCCTTAATTTTTAAAACAAATCCCTGACAGAGTTACCTTCTCTTGCGTACAGATGGGGGTAATGATGTGAAATAGCATTAAAAGTTTCAAAGCAATATCTCAAAGGGTTAAGGCAATAAGTGGATTTTACCCATATTCAATGTATTTTCTAAGTCAAAAAGGGGCATAATTCTGTCAAAAACCTTGACAGAGTTATGTCCTCTTGTTTGTTGATGAAGGTCGTGATAGTCAAGTATGGTTAGTTTCAAAGCAATACCTCCAATGGTTTTGAAATAAAGTGAGGTGGTACGAAAAACTTAACCAAGCTCAATACACTTTCTAAGTAAAAAAGGGCCATAATTCTGTCAAAAACCTTGACAGAGTTATGTACTCTTGTCTGTAGATGGAGGTTATGATGGTAAACAAGTATGGTAAGTTTCAAAGCCATACCTCTAATACTTTTGAAATAAAGTGGGGTGGTACGAAAAACTTAACCAAGGTGTGACGCCAACGCCGACGCCGACGCCGGGGCGAGTAGGATAGCTCCCCTTTTCATAGAAAAGTCGAGCTAAAAATCAATGATATGTCTCAAGTTAATCAGTTATAATACAGCCGTTCCATATTAGCTGAAAATAGAATTATATATAAAGATACTTTAAAACGATAACAGACATTAAATAACGCATTTTCCGCATAAGTGACTAAAGTTGTTCCTCAATAATAATCTTAGTTCTGGCTTCCAAAACTCTAAATGCCGCTTTTTTTATATTTTGTTCTTTTTATATATACGGCTTTAGACCCGTTCTGTCAAGCATATAAACCGAGTACGCTGAAGTTGTTTTAGCTATAATAATCTCAAAATAAGGTACTATGGTAACATTATACAAGATCTCACTTTCCAATACTTATTACTTAAACCAACCATTCAGACAAAATAATACATAAAACAAGAAGACGCGGCAATGCCACCAAAGCAGGTTTAAACAGCGCCTGTAGAAATTGTAGAATTAAAAAAAAACAGTCATCTTGACTCCTCCCTATCTTAGTAACAGTGCCCTTGACCTTGACCCTTGTGACCAAAATTTTTTTCGCTACAATTTAAAAACTAAATTTTTTTTTACATTTTTAGTAACAGTGACCTTGACCCTAGTGACCTTGACCCCGAAAAAAAAAATTCTTGAAAGACTAAAAATCTATTTTTAGTAACACTGACCTTCACCCTAGTGACCTTCAAAACAAGAGGGCCATGATGGCCCTGTATCGCTCACCTGTCTACCATTGGCAAAAATAAAAGGTTATTAATAGCAGAAAGGATCAATTTTTACCTTTGGCTCATGATATCCTGTTAATAAGCTTATGTAAAATCAAAAGATCCCCCCCCCCTGGTCATGATTTGAACAATCTTGGTAGAGAGTCAATTATTGCCACATGCTGAATATCTAAGCTCTAGGCCTCATTATTTTGCTGTCTGATCATGATCTGCACTGTTGGCTATTCATTGTTTTGCTGTCTGATCATAATCTGCACTGTAAGCTATTCATTGTATGTTGGCTGGTCATGATCTGCACTGTCAGCTATTTATTTTTTGCTGTCTGATCATGATCTGCACTGTTTGCTATTCATTGTTTTGCTGTCTGATCATAATCTGCACTGTAAGCTATTCATTATATGTTGGCTGGTCATGATCTGCACTGTCAGCTATTTATTTTTTCCTGTCTGATCATGATCTGCACTGTTTGCTACATATTGAACATCAGTCTACTGCACCTGTCAATAATCGTCATTTTCGAACAAAATAAACACTTTAAAATAATTACTTTCAATTATATATCCCTACTATTCTGACACTTCATTAACTAGTCTGTAAAGTCGGAACAGCGGAACTAATACAAATAAAATGTCAGTTCATAATGTCATTGTTATTCTACCTTTTCAAAAAATAGGACAGGCAGTCGCATAAACCAAGAGATATAAAAACTCTGGCCTTACCATAGAGAGATGATTACAAATCAATCTTATGGTGTTAAAATTTTGCAATAAAATTAGCAAATGAGGTGTTCAATAAACTACACACTATTAAAACTAGAAATCATCAAAACAACCTTTCTGACAAATTTCCAGGATATTTGGGCTGAAAATGTTACCTCTAGAGTATTAACAAGGCTTTTCCATATTTGGGCTCCGTGACCTAGTTTTTGACCCCAGATGACCCATATTCGAACTTGGGCTAGAAATCATCTTAACAACCTTTCTGACAAATTTCCAGGATATTTGGGCTGAAAATGTTACCTCTAGAGTGTTAACAAGGTTTTTCCATATTTGGGCTGTGTGACCTAGTTTTTGACCCCAGGTGACCCATATTAAAACTTGAGCTAGAAATCAGCCAAACAACCTTTCTGACAAATTGCGAGGATATTTGGGCTGAAACAGTAGCCTCTAGAGCCTTAACAAGATTTTTCTATTTTTGGGCTCTGTGACCTAGTTTTTGACCCCAGATGACCCATATTCGAACTCGTCCGAGTAATTACTGGGACAAACATCCTGACCAAGTTTCGTGACAATTGAGGAAAAAATGTGACCACTAGAGTGTTAACGAACTAAATGTGGACGGACGACGGACATTCATCGATCCTAATAGCTCACCCTGAGCCAGCTCAGGTGAGCTAAAAACCTGCTTAATAAATAAACAGCATTTTGGTTCGACATAGCGGACATTTTCTACTTGACAGCAAATGTCATAAATGCCTGAAAGTGAAATGCAAAAATACAATCATGGACAACTAGAACTATCACTGAAGGTGATGAATACCCCCCAAACCCCACTGACACAGTATTCAAAATTTATGTAACATTTGATGCTTTGATCATTGGACCTTTGGACCTCACTTGTGTGAAGTATCATTAAATTCTGACCAGGGGTTTTGGAAAGGGCTTGGTTCACTAATAGGTGAATTTGGCCCAACACTAAATTCTGATGAGAGTAAGTTTTAATGAAAGATAGATAACTAAACATGTAAAATATAACAATTTCATTTTATTTGAAGGTCATCTGTTGCCATAGCAACGAAATAATTATTTTGACAAAAAAGGAAAAAATACATATAGTGCAAGCATCTTAACGTATTATTGATTGTAGTTCATGGGAAATATTACTTTTTGGAAAATGCAAAAAGTTAAACAAATAAAAATTTGGTTGCCATGGTAACATAGTTAAGAATGTGAAAACATTCCTTTTTTAGATTTTTATGTTTTTAAGCATCTTAAATCACTTTCTTGAAAAAATAATAGGTGCTAAATGATAGCCTAAATAATATCTAATAATTTGCATAAAATGTGCCCGTTGCTATGGTAACAATATAGTTACCATATACACTTCTGTAACAAAATATTTGGTGTATTTAACTCATTCAATTTTTACATTTTTACTCAATTAAGGATGAAATAGTTTCAATCTTTGTGTAGTTTTTGAACCATTTTTGTCTGGACATACAATAAAAATCTGGAAACTGTTTCCATGGTAACCAAATAAATTCAACTGAACACAAATACTATCATCTAATCCAATGTTGTACTTTGTGCAATGCCTTTGAAAGCTGTCCTTACTTGAACTGAAAAAATTATTTCATGTACGAATACATATTTACACATCACAGTTAATATTGGTCCCATAGAAACCTTATACCTTTTTTATCACAACTTTTGAGAAGAATATTATGCTTATGGTTCTTTTTTTCTAATTGTGGGCCTGTAAACACTAAATCATTGAAGCCCTACAGACTGGATATATACAAATTCTCCACAACAGTCAAATACTTTTAGCTGAAATAGGGAGTCAGAAACTGTAAGTCTTCTCGTTTTGCTTTTATGTCACAAACAAGGGTTATACTTAAAACATTTTCTAAAATGATTAACAAGATAAGTCTATGTCAAAAAAGCATCAAAAGTATCAACACAGTTCCTCTTCAACATAAAAGCAAACTTCTTAATTATTCAGGTATCAGGCACTTCATCTACAACTCCATGAACATTCCTACTTTTTTTAAGACTCCTCTACAATAGAAGCAATATCTTGTAAGAACTGGACTCTTCCCATCACACCTGAAATTAATGTTTTCTTTAAATGAATGACATATTGGCACATTCTACTTTTATATATGACATACTAATCTGACTGTAATTTAAAGCATTGGGACATGTATATGTCCTCAAAGTATATTTCAAACTCCGGGAGTTAAATAAGCCTGACTTTTGAGTATTTCCATAGAACATGTCAAATTCAGAGTAGATTTGTGTTACTTTTACCCCCTATCCACTCAGTAACCTTGCAATATGGTACTTTACTGATGTAACATTAATAATGATGTAGATTTATTCAGAATACCTTCTAAAGACCAGTTTGAAGAAAATTATCCAGCTTCCATGTGGCTTTAAATCTGTACTGTACATCTAGGAATGGCACATTCATGCTATCCATGGACCTTCACATGTCATACCTGCCAAGGAACATTATCTTGAGTTACTATAAGTGACTTGATAAGTTTTATTTATATGAAGAAACAATATCAATTATCGCAATTATATTTTATAAAACAGCAGTTAGTTTATACATTTTTGATTAACTTTAGTATGCATACCAAATGACAATTTTTCATTTTGTCCCTGTGAAATTGTCCATATGAAGTTACAGTTTGTCCTGGAAATGGTCATGAGTAATGGATGAGTGATCTCACATTTTTTGTTTTGCTCCTTTCCAACACTTTACATCTTTTCTTCAATCAATAAATACAGCAGGGATCCTGCAACTATGGAAACATGTGTCATGTTTATGAACATTTATCATTTTGACATTTTTAAAATGAATTCTGAAATACACTGTACATTTACAGAATGAAAACTGATTAATAAACAGTATGTGATTGCAATCAATTCATGTTGGTCTACATACTTCAGATCTTTAAGTTTCATGGTACACTAAATGAAAATATATTAGAGAAAAGAGTATTGTTTTACATTTGGTAAATATATTTGAAATACACTGTCATAGTCATTTGTGCAACTTATGCAGAAATGTCTTTTACCTTATGTCACATCATGCAATCTAGAAGACTGGGACATTCTTGGAGTTTTAGAGAGGACAAGCCTGTAAATTTATTGATAAAGATAAATCAAACAGTGCAATATGATGTATGCATGTACATGTATTTTTGTAAATGAAACTAATGATTGTGGGCGAGTGAACATTCAGTACTTGATGATTTATTTTATCATTTAGGATTCATCATTACAATCATTAACTGTATTGAACTTATCATACACATACATAATACAGTTTTAAATGCCTACCTTGAGCCAGTCTTGAGCATGATATGGTTAAAGCTATGCTAGGCATAATCCAAACAATACTGGAGAATAACATCCTTGATGCATGGAGTCTGCACTGAAATAGGAGTGTAATAATATGCTGATTGTAGCCCCTTATCTAAATAAAACAGTTTAAACTTTGAAAACACAGAAGAAATGAAGTATATAAATATTTACATTTTACATTTGGAACTATTACTCCTGTCACATATTCCTTGATTTTAATATACAATGTACAGTAGATATACACTGTCTATGCATAGACAGAAGCTGTTAACCACAATAATCTTAAAAAAGATTTTTGTCAACAGTATTATGCACTGGTCATACTGCTTGCAGAAGCAGTCAAAACAAGCTGTCATAGATACAGTTACTACTCATATCCAAAAACTTAAATAAATTCTAATGCCAACACACACACATCATGCAGATATATGATATATTTATAATAAACTGTTGACAGGAAATAATTCAGGTATCAGGACTTATATGAGGGAATAAATCATGTCTGCACCAGGATTTGAGTCTGTTTATCTTCCATATTCATTAAATAATGCCACTAATAAGTTTGACAATCTGCATGACTGTGCAAAGTGGTTCTGATCACGTCACCCTTCCCCACCCACTCCAAGTAAAGTTGATACAAAATTTCTTTTAAAACACATTCTGTACTAGGGCCAGGGGAGCTCTTTAAATAATAACATGAATTCTTACTGCACTTGACTGAAAACACCATCAGATAGCATGCATCTTAGTATGATTTGTTTGTAAACAGGCAATACATTTACAAGGTTACTGTCCTACTATTTCTACTTTCGGTTTGAAGTTTCCACAAATATTATGGGTTTTATGTGCAGACTGACCAAAACAGTAATGCACAAGCTTGAACAAAGGAACAAGAACTCATCTTGTTAAATTTCTTTCCCGATTGAGCCGAACAGATAAAAAAGTAATCCAAAACCATCCCAAACTTATTTGACATTGACACATGTCACCTGGCGGATACTGATTTATTATCGGCCTTTATACGACAAAATAAACGTTTTTTAAAGAAATAAAGATGTTATACTTACTTACTTTGTGCGTCCAGTGCTCCATTTTGTCAACAAAATAACAAAAAGACACGTTAGAAGGCAAATATGCATACACATTAGCCTCTACACCTGTGCTGCATATGTTTACATTCTGTCATAGAGGCGGTGTACACTTAATTTTTTCTCCGTGCATTATGTCTCCAACACTCGCATTTTTTTTAAAATTCATCCCCGGCGCAGCTGTCGACAGTCTTTAGATTTTTCAGGCATGGCAGAATCAGGCTGAAGAATATTCTGTGTAAAAATATAGATTGTCGAGGACTGCGCTCATACTTAAATTTCCATTCAAAGTTACGAAAACTTACAAAATCACACGAATTCCGCGACGGTGGGTGTCTTATTCAACTGTCATCGACTTTGATATAATGATGATTCAAGCTAAACATTGTATCTTTGTGTGCTTTTACACTTGGTTTACATAAATAAATACGAAAAATGATTAAATAGTAATTTATTATTTGTTTAAATATTGGTCCATTTTTCATAATAGGCGAACCAGAAAGTGAAGATAGATAACTGTTGCCATGGTAACAAATATATCTTTCATATTTTATTTTACGGTGTTGTTTCTTCATTTCTTAGATTCAGCAGTTATGGGTGGTATTTAGGACAGAAAATGTACAAAACATAATTTATTTGAAAAAATCACACTTTATTTCTCATTTTTTGATTTTCAGGGAAAATAGAGTTATCTCCCTTGTTTCTTTCTTATAAACTGCAATGAAAACATTTGATTTAAGATTTGTTTGAAAGTTTCAATATATGTTGAAAGAAACATGTCACTTACATTGTTTACATATTAACAAAAATAAAAATTAAATGAATTTAATTTCCTATACCCCCAATTTTACAATGAGTTATTGTGCAAAAAATGTATTTTTAAGATTTAAAAAAAAAGTGTTTGGTTTATCATGCCAGATTTCAAAATGCAATGCATTTATGGTAACTTACTGAAAATTTCAGCTTATTCTGACATTAGGCCAATTTTGATAGTTAGTGAATCTAGCCCTTTAGCGTCCACAAGATTTTATCATCTCAAGCCCCTGTGACCTTGACCTTTGACCTAGAGACCCGAAACCTGGACCATGCACAACTAGACATTGTACTTATCACTTGTGTGAAGAATCATCAAATTCTGACCAGGGGTTTTGGAGATTTAGCGTCCACAAGATTTTACTATCCCGAGCCCCTGTGACCTTGACCTTTGACCTAGAGACCCGAAACATCGACGTTGCACAACTAGACATTGTACTTATCACTTGTGTGAAGTATCATTAAATTCTGACCAGGGGTTTTTCAGATTTAGCGTCCACAAGATTTTACTATCCCGAGCCCCTGTGACCTTGACCTTTGACCTAGAGACCCGAAACAAGGATGTTGCACAACTAGACATTGTACTTATCACTTGTGTGAAGTATCATTAAATTCTGACCAGGGGTATTGGAGATCTAGTGTCCACAAGACGGACAGACAGACGGACAAGCTGAAACCAGTATATCCCCCCTAACACTTTGTGTTCGGGGGGTATAACAACTGGGATTTCAGTGAAAATATACTGTGCTAAAAGCATCAGTGTGTAGCAAAGTTATAATAACAAATGGATTTTAACAAAGGAATGATTTATTTACGCTAAAATTCAAGGTAAGCTGAATTAGTATAACTGACAACTTTCGGACAGTTTTTTTCGGACAGCCAGTCATTGCACAACATTGCTGGACCTGTTATGATTTTTCATCTAGATTGAGTTCCGAGTGACTTGTATAAGTTGTAGGAACTTATTTCGAAATCAAGATTAAATGTATATTAGTATTACTGTGGAAAGTGCGAAACACTTTTGGGACGAAGCGTCTTGTGGGCGAACAGCAGTCTGAAAGTTTTATGTTACAAATTTACTTACACATATCGTGTATACGATGTAAATGTTGCAAAACGTTTATGTGTTTTTCGTTGCGTGAACACACCAAGCACTGACATTTTCTCGTCCCGTCAAATAAAACTTCCCTCATGTTTTCAATCTTCCAGGGGGCGCCATAATATTTCTACAGACAATTTTTGGTGACGTATTCAAGAAGCGCGTGATTTTTGAAGTAATTAAAAAGTTAGTTTCTAATGTTCGAAATATTATTATATTTCATTTAGCGTGTTTGCTGGTAATATTTAAACCAGTGTTTATTTCTAATTAAAAATCGAAATATTTTTACGAGGTTAGAAAGCTGCGCAAACAAACGACTTTTGATTGGTTTGTAGGAATTATATTAGCCAATCAAATGTGCCATACGTTATGAGTTTGCGTCTCAACGCGCAAACTATTGCAAACGAAAACAAACGATTTGCTGTGATGAGATGGTTGAACGATGGAAATAGATTCTTCTGTACATAGCTGCAGAATGTAGAACCAAAGTTGGAATGTGCGATGCATCGCTGTCCAAGGCTACCCGGGACAACTAGTGGCAGTTCAGAATTTTGAAGCTTGGAGGTAGCCCCCCCACTCCCCGTTTCTCGTAGCTAGTCTGGGGGTTTCTCATATCTGGTTGAGTGTTGTTTTTGTGTTTGCATTAGGATGTAAATAGAATTTTGACTTTTTGAGGTCTAGACTTACTATTTTAATAACATATTTTACAAAGTTTTATTTAACTGCATTAACAGAATAATCACGTTTTGCAAGTGTCAGGTTGGATGGTTGTCTGTGTTTGGCGGTTTCAAACCAGTATCGATAAAAACCAAATTGAAAATATGTTAGAATCTGTTTAAATTGCAATTTCTCTGAATACATTCACTTTTGAGACATTAAAATTACAGCCATAGATGTCAATAAATCTTCAAAAGTTAGATTGTAAATTAAGTGCTAACTTGGCAGTGAACAGAATTTTATAATAAAGCAGCATTCACATTACGGTCGGCATCAGAAGCCAAATATCTGAGGGTCACGGCTCTAAACACGAGTTATTTACATTGGGCGCCAAATGTAACCGTGAAAAATCCTTCATTCCGAGTGGAACTCGAACTACATCACTTGCATGTTTCAGGTAAAAAGTAATTAGTCAAGTGGAACATCAGTTCAGTTGCAGCAGATGTGATGGATATGTTTTGTGAAGAGAAAGGTACTACTACAATTTAACAGATAACTGCAATGCATCAAGTTTGTTGGATCACAGTAATTTGAGTAAAACTCAACATTTAAGCATTCCCATGTCCAGGCAGCATCTTGGGTTATTCATGATCACTACTGTGATAGCTCTTGCTGACGAAGTGCTCAAAGGTGAGCCAGGGTATTGTGATTGTTCATAATTCTAAAAAAAAAATGTTTGTTTCCGGTTTCATGCCCTAAAGGATTTAGGGTATAGTCCAGTCAATCTATGGTAAAAATACCCTTAACCTCAAACTAATTGCAACAGAAACAGTAATAACTGATTTCAAATCTTACAAGTGTACATTGTAACATATCAAGTCTAGAAAAATCTAAATAGGGGAACATGGTGAAAAAAGACATAAAGCGAGTGACTATCACAAATTGTAATTTACAATAATTCAGCCAGTTTTAAATGAAACATATGTTCAAAATTATTCTCAGTTAATTCGTTCAAAGTCAAACTATGTTCTTGATTTCAATGTACAATAGCAAGGAATAAAATTAAGGCATATTCATGTGTTTAAAACAACACTAAAATATTTTTGTAGATAAAAAAGCAAAAGTGGGTGGGGTAATTACATATGTAAAAATATTCAAGTCATTTTGAATTTGTGTAACCGAAAATGATCACAGTCCTGCAAGTAATGACCTTGACCTTTGACCAATTTCCCTTATATTCTGCATCAGCGACTACTTATTTTTCACCGATATCATATTTCTTTAAACAAAATGTAAATGTCTTGACAGATACATCTTATATATATTCAACAGACTATCTGTTATTACTTTAAGCTGTTTGTCAACAGAAATTGTTCTCCAATGACATTACCTTGTGACCTTGACCAAAAACATTACAAAGGGGGGGAGAAAAAAAAAAAGGTTATTAAGAGAAAGGGTTGGTAATTTGGGGGGGGGGGGGGGGGGGGGGGGGGGGGGGGGGGGGGGGGGGGGGGGGGGGGGGGGGGGGGGGGGGGGGGGGGGGGGCTTTCCCCCCCCGCAAATATACTCTTTATACGGTTGATTCAAAGGTAGTAAAACACGGAGAGGTTTTTCAAAGGTGCATACACCAATACAGCAAAACCTCTACCCCATTAAGTACATGCAGGTCTAGCCAGCTTACTTAACATATTACATTTTTACCAAGCAGTGTGTATAGTAGATGCAACAAAACTGTGATGGCTGAGATTTGCATTTTTAATACAAAACTTGGTTTGACAAACAACAAACTTTACTGCCAAGGGAATTTCAGCGTTCAATCTAAGTAATCTTTATTCAACTTAAAACAAGATTCTGTAAATTCTAATTTGTTTCTACCCTGATCAGATGAACCTAATGCATTAACTCTCCGATATACATGTCCATTGTAATTTACAATTTCGTCACAAAAAGCTATTGATAAATAGATAGATAGATAGATAGATAGATAGATAGATAGATAGATAGATTTCATTCCGTATAAAATGTACATTTACATGGCACAATAAAATATTTTATATTTTAACTTCATACAAGTCATATTGAAAGTTATCTAATCATATTATACTAAATATGTAAATAAAACACTTAATGATTAAATACTAGTAAATGATAAATACATTAAGGACCATGTCAAATTACATGTACATGTATTTTACAAAGGATAGCACAAAAAAGAAATTTGAGAAAAACCATCATAATTTCCATTTTGGTCCTTATGATGAAATAGTTATTTAACAAATGTATTGAATTTTATTAATTAAACTCAAAAAGATCATTCTTTTAGTATTATTGCCAAAAATTATAAACAGTATTTGAATTTCTTATGATTATCTCTGTTCATGAAGATTGAAGTCTATAACAATATTGAGATACTGATTTCTATTGACACGTTTAAGCTACCAGTCACGCTCACCATAACAAGAGAAAAGCATAAAAGCTTAAATTGGCTCTGAGCAGAAATTTATACATGAATATAACCTATTATCACAGAAAGAGCTATCATATGCTATGACGGGCCACATGGTACTCCCATATCCTTTGAACACCTGTAACGTAATAAACCGTATACGCGGGTTAAGACAGGTTTGGCCTTCCATAGAAGTGACAGTGACCGTATGGAACACGTTTTGTCTGTATGAATTTAAAGGCTATGCCGACAGCTCCTGACTCTTGAAAACTCAGACGTCCGAGGCAAATGCTGACACTTTAAGACGACCTTGAAAATGACCTTGGACACAATTTTACCAGCTTTGAAAATTTTCATTTTACCAACGTTCGCGTACAGGCCCCTGTGGGATAGTGTTTTGAGTGCGTGCAAATATTTTTTCACAGACATAAAGCAGACATGTCGTACTCAAACCTAGGTATATTGACATCTTATGAGAACGCTTGAAATTGACCTCTCGTTAGCAAAAAAACAAGAGCTGTCCCTCCCAAGTGACAAATGCCCCCGAAAGAGGTGCCTCACAGTCTGTGTCCTCTCCATGTGCTCAATAAATGTGCTATGTAATTTTAAAATCCTTCCATGCATGACAGAGTAATCATGCATACAGTATTCCATTACTTTAAACACTAAGTGTGACCTTGACCTTTGAGGTAGGGACTTGGGTCTTGCACGCGACACATCCGATTGATGTGCTAGACATTTGTGCACAGTTATTTTAAAATCCTTCAAAGCATAATAAAGTTATAGTCTGGACACAAATGTATGCATATATACAGGATTCCATTACCTATAAACTCTAAGTGTGACCTTGACCTTTGTGGTAGGGATGTGGGTCATGCACGCGACACGTCGTCTTGATGTGCTAGACATTTGTGCCAAATTATTTTAAAATCCTTCAAGGCATGACAAAGTTACAGTCCGAACACGAATGTGTGCATATATGCTTATATAGAGGAATCCATTACCTTCAAACTCTAAGTATGACCTTGACCTTTGAGCTAGGGACGTGGGTCTTGCACGCGACACGTCGTCTTGATGTGCTAGACATTTGTGCCAAGTTATTTTAAAATCCTTCAATGCATGACAAAGTTACAGTCCGGACACGAATGTGTGCATATATGCTTATATGGAGGAATCCATTACCTTCAAACTCTAAGTATGACCTTGACCTTTGAGCTAGGGACGTGGGTCTTGCACGCGACACGTCGTCTTGATGTGCTAGACATGTGTGCCTAGTTATTTTAAAATCCTTCAATGCATGACAAAGTTACAGTCCGGACACGAATGTGTGCATATATAGAGGATTCCATAACCTTCATACTCCAAGTGTGACCTTCACCTTTGAGGTAGGGATGTGGGTCTTGCACGCGACACGTCGTCTTGATGTGCTAGACATGTGTGCAAAGTTATTTTAAAATCCTTCAATGCATGACAAAGTTACAGTCCGGACACGAATTTGTAAGTGGGGACGCACGGACGGACGGACAGACGGACGGACGGACAGACGGTCAGACGGACAGACGGTGCGATTTTAATATGCCACCCTTCGGGGGCATAAAAAAAAGAAGAAGTCCATGCGCAGGTTAGCAGACAGGGTGACCCCTGCGCGTGACCTCTGTAGGTGGGCCAATGGAAATTTTACTTTCATGTTACAGCTCAATCTATTTGCTGACGTATACAACACGCGCAGTAAACCGAAAGTAGCCAAAACGTGATGTACAGTGTTTACAAAAACGCATGCATGTCTGTCGAGTGTGTAACAAAATATGCCGGTGTCCAAAGGATATAGCTTAGTAATACACTTTAAGGCATTCTGCATTTGGCTATAAGAAACCGTGGAGCCCTGTCAACTCTCTGTACAACTGACTTTGCTGTGAAATTTACATCTAGGGATTCATCCAAGTTAATTTTGAATGCGAGATCATTAACTAACAAAGTACCATAACTGAAGAGAAGTGGTGGCAAGGAACATCCCTGTCTAAGACAAGACAACACTTTACAGTGAACCATTCATTATACAAATTCTGAGTCTAGACAACACATTACCATACATTAGTATGGATACATGTATCACCACAAATACCTATTTGTGAACTAATCAGTTTGTTCCATAATAAATACATGTATAAGTGTTTTTTAAACTGATAAAAACATAGAATGTGGACTGCTAATAGTCATAATTGATGACATATGGTCAACAGTACTTCTACATTTCTTAAAGCCTTTTGCTGATCTATCAAACTATTGTTTGTTTCGTATCATTTGTACATGTATGTGTTTTACTATGCACAATTTATCCGATTAAAGTTTCACTGGGCTATTTGCTTACTTCAGTGGCATTATACACCCACTACCCTCCCACCCAGAACAAAAGTTCATTTTTCTCAATAATAAGGCTGATGACCTATCATATTTAAATTATTTTCTAGAAATTTGTGTTTGAACAATTTTTCTGCAATGAATTTACAAATTGAACATTGAAATTGTCTTTTGATAATTGAAAACAAATTTTATATATTATTTGAATTAAACTGGTTTCTCTTTATGTTTTATTTTCAGAGTGAATACATTTTTAAATCTCAGTTCATGCTGTTTCAGGATCAATAAATTATTGCTTACTATTTGAAATAAATCACAATGGTGAATTGACAAATTTGGATTTTTAGTGTTGATAAACATGAGGTAGGGGTCATTTTAACGGGGTACATACTTCATAAATAAGGCTGGTTACATAACATTTTTATAACATATTCATACTTATCAGATATTACTTAACAACAAACCAAATTTCATAAAATTCTCAATGCTGAAAACATTATGAAACTGTAGCAATCATCTTTAAGGTGCTTTTTAATAGATGGAGCAGTTCCTTTCTGCTACACAAAGTACATTCCATAGACAAAACAGGTCATTATTCCACCACGGCTGACTGATCTTTCTCCTCTTGTAAGTGTATATAGAAATAGAAGCAGATAGGATGGTTTCGCTTTGACCCCTCGACATGTAAACTTTGTTCTAACATTGTCAAATTTAACAGCAAAATCCATTTGGAAAGTTGCATGTTTTAAATCAAACTTAAAACTTACAGTATCGATCTTGGGCTACTGAGAGAGAGCATCTAAGTTATCTATGTGTATAAATACAGGCAGTGATTTTTTTACTTTTTTTGGCAACAGCCCCATGCCTTTCAAATTGGGAATTTTTAGCGCGATAAACTTTAAAATTGAGAAAAGTTAACAAAACTTTATAAAAAAAAATCATTTTGAAAAGTTTTATTGTAAGTTAAATTTATGTCATTTAAATGTCCTTGCTTCTTTAATTTACAACTTCATATTTCTATGTTTCATTCCTTTAAAGCTCACAGTCAACTAAACATTCGTTTCTCATTATTCAGTTCATTTTTTGGTGACATAAACGCCTTACAGCGCACACTACGATGAGTAAGACGATTTAACTTTACAGAAAGATGTTCAATGTCGGTGCCGATGGCGTGTTTGAGTTTTATTTTCTTATTATAATATTTGGAAATATGCGACATTTTTCGATAATTAGGGTAATTTTCTTACAATTTTTTTTAACCGACACATTTTACGTTTAGAAAAAAGTTAACTTTCAAGGAATGCATTTAAAATTCTTAACTTCTGTGCCTCACAACACCACATTTGAAAAAAAGGCAACATATAGGGTAAAAGGTGCATAATTTTAAACTTTAGCTATAAACAAATGAAAAATATGTAAAAACATATTTATTTTCATACACAGTTTTCACCAGAGGGTTTAATATATGTTTATGTAATGTCAGTCCACTACCCTGACCAGACACACAAAAAATGAATTTACAAAAAATGGTTCAAAAAGTATCTTTTTAATTACTGATCATTGTCCAGGACATACTGCTCTACAAAAGAGGCAACTTCTTGAAGTTATACCTGAAACTTTTTTTTGTGACTTTGAGGCTAACACAATTGGGCACTCAGGGCACTTTGTTCTGCATTGCCTCTCCAGGGATCACGTTTGGAAGGCGGCGTGGGTTAAATAAACAAACTTGCGGTATCTCATTTCGCCGTGATCGCATGAAAAGCGAAAACAAAGTCGCTCTATTTTTAGTAAACACGGACAATGTTTTTGGAGTGTCAATCTCGACACCGCACCGCCTTTCACTTGGGATTGTTACATCAGCTTTCATTGGTCAATAAAAAACAGTAAAGCCAATCAAAAGCGGCGAGACAACATAGCGATTTAAAGGTTGACATGTGCATTTTGACATGTATAATGTTTATTGTCAGTTTGATAGTTGAGTAAACATCGATTATTAAACGGATTGTTTGATTGGGAACAATGAGGACCAATTACACATGCTTACAATTAAATTGGCTCTTTCCTTTCATCGTATTGACACGTTTTATTTATGCAAAGAATATCGGACACTGCTTGTTTAGTTGTTGACCGTTTGCAGCATTTTTTTCTCGGTAATCAATTCATTAATCGGCGATAAAAATCAGGAAAAAGAGTTTTTATAAAATATTTTATGCAATCACATTGCATTTCACTGTAAAAATGTTGAAAAGCTCCAAGGAACCCACAGAACAATATTATCACTCAAGAATGTTTTTTTTTCTCTTTTGAGGCCCCATATGGGTAACAAGAATGTTTATGAATTAGAAATATTTTTTTCGAATAAAAAAAGTTTGTTTTATGCAGTTGTTTAAGTATGAAAAGGGTATACTGATTTTACATTAAACGTTATCAACGCGTTGTACAAACTTCTCCCTGTTCTGAAAAACTCTCCCTAATGTCTCTGGAGGGAGAAGTCACTTCTCCCTATGAGTCTGGGCTAGCGTGATCCCTGCCCTCATAAAATAATATGTTTTTTTTCCCCTTTCTAAGAAAAAAATCCCCTCGAAAACAAAAATAAAATCGGAAGGAAAATCACGAAGTTACTCGTCGGCCGGACATAAGAAAGAATAGTTTTGAGTACGATTTAAACATTCACGAGCCTTCTCCCTTGATTGACTGTCCAATGAATATTCTCGTAACAAGTCGGTATAGATTCATTTAATGGGTTCCCGCTGTCGGTCGCCAATGGCGCCAAATGCGACAAAAAAAAATTCAAAAATCGATCTTCGTCTGTTGGTTAGTGTACGGAAGAAGGCGGAGCTAATTAGACGCTATCGGACAATGCGAACGTGGCCGTCTCGGTCGTTATCAGAGGTGTTAATTGATAAACAATCATAAAACGAAATATAATACATATCGGCGAATTTATAATACATTGTTTGTAACACGGGTTTAATTAGCGATGCTTGGTTGACACGACTCTGTGTATTGTTACTATGTAATTCACAGATTGGGCTTCGGGCGATCATAAAACAATTCATGTATACCCGTTTTTCCGATAATCGCGTGTCATAACAGACTTATAATTTCGGCATTCTTTTTTGGGGTCAGTAAGTAAATTATTGACTTACATTGTGCATTTTCAAGTTGCAAATTATGCTGGACGTAAATTTCCCCCCTACATTAATTTATCTATTGGCAATACTCGGCGCCTTCAAAACCTTCAGTATTCGTTAAAACTTATCAATACTTGTGTTTAACATACTTTGGACAAATTGTGTTCTATTTAAAAGTGTTTAAACCGCCAAAATCGAAGAAACATTAATGTACGAAAATAAGTTCACCGACATGCGAGGTCACGAAAATATGTGTCAAATGGGGAATGCATAAAGTTACTTTTCATTTTTGAATTCATGGTGCTGCAGAACACAAACAGAAAATTATGATATGCAAATTAAAATTGACCCAGAGGGAACCCTGTTCATTCGGATTTTTCGGATATTGCCCTTAGCAGGTGAAAAAAGTCACATAATCAAATACATTACCGGTGAAAAATAACATCGAAAACAGCAGATAATTGTTAAAAAATAGACATCTCATTCAACAAAAATTTGCATGTGTCACTGAGATGTTTTAATTCATGAAAGAAAAAAATAAATATAGTAGAACAACTTGAATAATCATTTGTTGTATTTGTCAGAAAACTATTATGTAGCTACATCTGTTGGAAATGATTGAAAACAGTATTAATAAGTGTGCATAGTACATGATAGTAGTAATCAGGGATCACGCTAGCTCAGACTCATAGGGAGAAGTGACTTCTCCCTCCAGAAATAATAGGGAGAAGTTTTTCAGAACAGGGAGAAGTTTGTACAACGCGTTGATAACTTTTAATGTAAAATCAGTATACCCTTTTCATACTAAAACGACTTTTATGTATAAAAATTCTTTCTCATTAATAAACATTCTTGACTGACTTGAGTGATATTATGTTCTGTGGGTTCCCTCAAGCTTTTTAACATTTTTACAGTGAAATGCAATTTGATTGCATAAAATATTTTATCAAAACTCTTTTTTCCTTCTGATTTTAATCGCCGATTAATGAATTTGATTACCGAGATAAAAAAAATGCAGCAAACGATCAAGTGTCAGATATTCTTTGCATAAATAAAAGTGTGAATACGATTAAAGAACTTACTGGCATCTTAAAAGAGCCAGTTTAATTGTAAGCATGTGTAATTGGTCCTTATTGTTCCCAATCAATGCTAATCCGTTTAATAATCGATGTTTACTCAACTATTAAATTGACAATAAACATTACACATGTCAACCTTTAAATTGCTATGTTGTCTCGCCGCTTTTGATTGGCTTACAGTTTTTTATTGACCAATGAAAGCTGATTTAACTAACGGTAGCGAGTAGGCGATGCGGTATCGAGATTGACACTCGAAAACATTGTCAATGTTTACGAAAATTAGAGCGACTTTGTTTTCGCTTTTCTATGCGATCACGGCGAAATGGCCGGGGATACGGCGACTATTTCGCCCACGTCGCCCTCAAACGTGATCCCTGGTAATATTTATATGGCTAGAAATTCCCCTATTAGTCTTAAAACGACGAAAAATTCCCCTTCCAGAGGGTATGGGTACCTGTCCCCAAAAGTTGTCTAGTGCCCTGGCGCTTTACTGTGCATCAGGCCGACAGCTTTAAAGGAATGAAACATAGAAAGATGAAGTTGTAAATTAAAGAAGCAAGGATATTTAAATGAAATAAATTTACCTTAAAATAAAACTTTTCAAAATGATTTTTTTATTAAGTTTTGTTAATTTTCCCCAATTTTGAAGTTTATCGCGCTAAAAATTCCCAATTTGAAAGGCATGGGCTGTTGCCAAAAAAAAGTAAAAAAAGCACTGCTGTGAATGAAAAGCGAATATCATGTCCTGCAGATGGCCAGGATACTATAACTATAGACCGTTCCCGAGTCTTCCTATAAAATACTTATGACTGTGAAAACTTCTATCATTATATCGACATAACTTTTATTTATTAAACAAAAAGTTGAATTTTCAAACGATAACTAACACCAATTACATGAAAACCTAGACCAGCGACAATATCCTTTAATGTTGTTTAAATCTTTTTTGCTATAATACAATACTTAGTGGGCCGTTCTGGTACTGGGCCGTTCTGGAAGTGGGCCGTTCTGGACCTACACCATTTGGGCTTGACCTAGAAAAATGACGTTTCATTCCTGGTGTTTTTGTTTACATTTAGCACTGACCGAACGGATGCCAAACCTCATAAAATGTTGATAATATTTCAGATTCCTGTGATTCCGGTAATCGAAAACCGATTTTGGTAGATTCCGGTGCACCGGTATTCATTGTAGGCAGTGGCTAGAGTTACGGTACCGTAACTCTAGCCTCCGAGTCTAGAGTTACGGAAGTTCCGTATCTCTAGCAAAACCCTATGAGGAAAGGCTAGAGTTACGGAAGTTTATAAAGGTATGTATATTGCTTTAATATATGCATGATAATGTGTTGTAAACTTAAATATTTAACCACTATTCGTGAATAAACTGATCTGTTGTATATAAGACAATTTAACAGGCGCCATTTTGGTTATACTTAATATACAGTACAGGCCTGGAGGATTATGCAAAAAACGCGAAGTGTGGAGTTTTTCACGCCACACTTCGCGTGAGTAAATCGGGAAAAAATAACGTGACTTCGAGTGAGCTTGGAGTGCCTGAAGTGACTTCGCGTCTGGAGAAATATCGCGTCACTTCGCGGGAGTAAAATCGCGGCACTTCGCGTGGTTTTACAGGTAAATGAACGAGTTTACGGGACATAAAAATCAAATTTATTATATGCGGTAGAAATGTGTCTACATGTAAAATGTTTTTGAGTTGTATGCATATTACATTCAAAAATATTTGCCGATCAATGCATATTTATATCCTATATAGCGTGTTCAATATTTTTTATCATCAAAAATAAAACTTACTCATAACATCAATTATTCCCAACTATAATTTCTATAATCCAAAATTATCAGACTATTGTCTATAATTACTTTTTCATGTCTCAAACTGTCAAATATCTCGGTCTGTTTGATGCCACGTGCTTCACTAAGATCAAACAAAACTCACATGTACAATGTGCGTCGGCGTTTGTTCTTTGATCTCGTAACACCTGCAGCCTTATCAGGTTGAAGTAAAAAAATTATTTCGGCAAAGGTTATTCATTAGAATAAATAGTAGAAAATTGTCACTGGAAAAACGTTGGCTTTGATAGTTGATGAAACAATTAATGACAAAAAAAAGGACACGCTGGAACGCCGCGATTTTCTTTAAAATAGAACATTTTGATTTAAAGGGGTAACTGGACTATATAAACCACTAGATGGCGCTGGGGCAGGTTTTTCAATATTTTCAAACATGTTTCAGAACAGAGACCCCTTTTTCAAAAATTTGACAAAGTTACAGAACTGTTTCCTTTAAAATTTGTTACAAAGGTAAACTGTGCCATTTCAAAACAGTTCATCCAAAAATCTCAATTTCATATCACTTCTAAAAGTGACTTTGAGAAAAAGCAGACGATCTCAGATTTGAATTTCCCGGGAGGTGTGCCTAATTGCTGATAAAGTCTGTGTTTATAAACAAAGCCACGTGGTGATGTTTATACACTTGAGACCAGTGGCATGCATTACAGAACAAAAACAGTTTACTAACCTTGATGAAAGTTTATTTCCATAAAATGAGAATATCCTTCATTAAAATGAATCATTAAGTTATTCAAGACCTATGTAAGTAAATTAAAAGTCAGCACATAATATATGTTTTTGTGCAGAAATCTATTCAAGTTGGCCATATGTTTTTCGAGTAGTCAGTATTGAACTTTCTAATTTTGGTATAAATGTCTAACTTGCAAAAGTACACAGCAGGACATAACTTCCCTTGCAGTTCAAATGTTTTGTTCTTCCCCCATTCGTCAATACTTTACTTCAAAAGCCCCTTCTGTCTATAGTACAGTTCAGTATTTTCTATAATATTTTGTTGTTGTATGATACTATTTCCAGGTTCAGGTAGTCTTCTATTTCTTAGTAAAGCCCGTGGGTATGCAGATACAATAAGGCAAACGATAAACAGTGTTGGTATAAATTTTGTAAATGTTTATGTGACTTAGACTAAACCACTGCAAGGATCGTACCTGCAGGGTCAGTTAATATTATCCTGGCTCATTATATTATGATCCATTATTATCCAAGAATAAGGCTTTCAGATTGATTTTACTTTTGATTTTAGTAATTTCTCCATTTTATTTTTTTCCTTGATGGTCTATAATTTACATCATCCCGTGTTATCATCACTATGAATTTTCAAATCCGTGTCAAGAACAATAAAACTAACAATAAAACTAACACAAATAGCTCCTTTTACTCTCTTTTGATATAAACAATACATGTCTTTTTCTTATGCACATTATTTTCGCAAAAGCCTTCGGCTTTGCATGTATACTAGCATGATGAATGCAACGATAGTTAAGTGAGACGCACTTTAAAAAAGGAAACGGAAAACCTCGCCACGTGACCGCTCCTTTCACCGGAAGTATAAACCAGCTGATATTCATATTGATTTTTGCGTGAAGCAGTGAAGACGTACTTTCTTTTTGTAATTGTTCAAAGTTTAGACAGGTATTTTAGTTTTGAAGCTGTTCTTTCTTTTTCGTATTAACGGTAAGTGCTTTCCAGGTGTTTTTATCGAGCTGTCTCACGGACGTAGTCCTGAGAATCTTCAATTATGAGCTCGAGTGAGGGCGAGGAACCCCACAAATATGGCGATTCTGTAAGAATTGCCTCAAGTTCTGAAGGTGAGTTTTCAGGTTTTGAAAGCATTATTCCCGATGTAGGGGCAAATGAAGTGGTTTTAACCGCGAAACTGTTAATAAACATAATTCCGAGACGTGTAAGTCCGGAAAAGGGAAATTAAAGAAGTCCAAAGATTTTAATAAAGAAAAGAAGAGTGCTAAACCTAAGGCTTCTCAGAAGGCTAATAAAAAGGGCTCAGTTAGTAAAACTAACAAAAATAAAACGTCTAAGTTAGACATAGAACATTTGTCTAAGAAAGACATTGAAAAATTGAGGAAAAAACTTTGGTGCCCCAATGTTTTAGGTGAAAATTTTGAGGATGAGTCAAATTTTATCCCAGATTATGAGGACTTTTCAGATGAAAATTTTGATCCTAGTAATCCTCCTAATTTGAGGGTTGAAATTAATAGTAAAGATATTTCCGATTCAGAATACGAAATGTCACAAATTCAGAACAAGAATGTTCCTGTTAACAGAAATATGTCGAACAGAATGTTGCAAGCTATGTTTGGCAATGACAATGCAGGTAATGATAAATCCTCAGAATCGAAAAGTGAATGGGCCCTTCCCAAGTTGAAAAGTGTTGTCAGGGGAGATTCTATATCCCCCTCTTTAGCAAAATTGATAAATATGACCTGTACATCAGCCTGCTGTACTGAAGATGTTATGCAGAAGTATAATATTCCTCAAAATTGTGACAATCTAAGTCCACCTCTAGTTAATCAAGAAGTGTGGAAAATTCTTGAAAAGAAATCTAGAAGTTATGACCGTATGTTGGTCGATATTCAGAATTTAGTAGCAGCAGGCACTGTGCCAATTATTAAACTTGCTGAAATCATGGGAGAGAACATGAACCAAACAGCGAAAGAGTATATTTCTGATGCCATAACTATGTTTGGCCAAGTACAATATCAGTTGTCTCTTAGAAGGAGGTATATCATACGTCCTAATCTTAAAAAAGAAATATAAAAACATATGCAACCAGTCTACGCCAGTCACCACTCAGTTGTTTGGTGATGATATTTCGAAAGAAATTAAAAATTGTGAGACTGGCATTTCTATTGCTTTTCCAAAATATGACAATAGATCTTTCAGGGCTAGGCCACCTGCTTACAGACAGTCCTTCTCTAGAAGGGGTCGACAACACCCCTATCATCAGGGTTATCAGCAGTACAATCCGCAGTACAATAACAACATGTATTACCAGTCTGGTTCATACAGAGGTGGTAGCACTCAGTACAGGGGTCGGAGACGCCCATCTGCTACAGCAACATCTGCCAATGCCTCAAACGAATAGTTCAGGTAGGGAAATTGCAATTTTTTGAAGATGTTTGGCAGCGTTTTACTAAAGATCCTTGGATTTTACAAACTATTAAAGGTTATAAAATAGATTTTGACCAAATACCATACCAGAGTATTATTCCATCTGAAATCCCTTTTTCTCCAGAACATAAAGCTGTAGTAGAAAATGAAGTTAAACAGTTGTATGAAAAAGGAGCAATAGTCCCATCTAGAATAGAACAGGGAGATTTTGTTTCAAATATTTTTATTGTGCCAAAGCCAAATGGAAAATTTCGACCAATAATAAATCTTAAAAAATTGAATAGATTTGTTACATATGAGCATTTTAAACAAGAACATTTCAAGATTGTGTTAGAACTTATTCAACAGAATGACTTTTTTACATCAGTAGATATGGCTGATGCATATTTTTCGGTTCCCATTCATGTTGACTTTCAAAAGTATCTGAAATTCCATTGGAATGGCTCTGTTTGGAAATTTACAGTTTTACCTTTTGGTCTAAGTTCAGCTCCAAGAGTTTTTACTAAAATTCTTAAACCAATTTTTGCTTGGTTGAGATTTCAGGGTGTAGTTGTTCATATTATATTGATGATTCACTTAATATGAATCAAATGAGAAATATCTGTGGACAAAATACACAGTTGATTTGTAATACCTTGAGCTCGTTAGGATTTACAATAAATGAAAAGAAATCTGTTTGTATTCCTACACAGAGGATAGTGTTCTTTGGGTTCATTTTGGACTCTGTACTGTTTATGGTTTTTCTCACCGAAGAGAAAGTACAGAAAATCCTTTCAAAAGCAAGACTTTTGTTGCAACAGTCAATTGTGCTGGTCAAGGAGTTGGCCTCCTTTATTGGTTTGATTATTAACACATTTAATGCTGTCTTGGAGGCCCCTTTGCATTATCGTCAGTTAGAAAGAGATAAGATTTTTGGCTTAGGTTCTGATTATAATTTTCAGAATAAAGTTCAGTTGTCTGAAGCAAGCATACGCGAATTAACATGGTGGCGTGATAATATAGTAGTGAAAAATGGCAAGCCAATTAGGCCTAGCAAAGTACTTTTTCAGTGTAGAACAGATTCGTCCCTTTTAGGTTGGGGTTGTGTGGACATGACCTCCAATAAGTCAGCTAATGGACGTTGGTCTTTTGAAGAATCTAAAAACCATATAAATTATTTAGAGCTGTTAGCCATTTATTTTGCTCTTCAAACTCTGTATTATAATTACACAGATACTCATATAGAATTTCAGTGTGATAATGTTTCAGCAGTAAAGTATATAAATGATATGGGAGGTATGACCTCAAAGTCTTTGGACACTTTAGCTGCAAGTATTTGGCAATGGTGCTTAGGAAGAAATATCTATATATCTGCAAATCATATAGCGGGTAAAGATAATGTTGCTGCAGATTTCTATTCAAGAAATTTTTCGGACTCCACAGAGTGGAAGCTTAAGCCAGACATTTTCAATAGGTTGTGTAAACATTTCTTCCTACCTGATATAGATTTGTTTGCTTCTAGAATTAATAAGCAACTTAGCAAATTTGTGTCTTGGTTTCCAGAACCAGGAGCTCTCTTCAATGATGCCTTTTCTTGTTCATGGCAAGGGTTTTCACCTTACATTTTTCCACCTTTTAATTTACTGAGTAAAGTAATCAACAAGATTGTTGAAGATAAAGTAGAAAAAGCTATTGTGATTTTACCTTACTGGAAATCTCAACCATGGTTTCCTTTATTGTTACCTAATATGGCTGCTTTTCCTGTTAGGTTACCAAGACACAAGGATCTACTAAGGCTAGCACACAACGACACCCCCACATCCTCTGGGAAAATCCATCAACATGATTGGGTTGGTGCTCTCAGGAAATCACTCCACCATAGAAAACTTTCATCAGGAGCTATTGATCTCATCCTACAGGCATGGAGACCAGGAACTAGAAAACAGTACGGGTTGGCCTGGCAACGATGGTATTTTTGGTGTATTAAACAACATGAGGATCCCTTTCATACCACTGAAATTTCAGTAGTTAATTATTTGTTTTTCTTACATGGTTGCAAAAAATCTTACTCGGTTCTAAATACACATAAAGCTATGTTATTACAAACTCTGCCTTTTTTCGGTAATGTTTGGTGTTGTAACGCAGTTCTTATATCTAAATTCATGAAGGGCATTTTTCATTGCAACCCTCCTAACTCTAGGTACAAGTTTACTTGGGATGTAACTGTGGTTCTGAGATTTATAAAATCACTGTATCCTTTGAATACACTTTCTTTGAAAATGTTGACATTGAAGTTGGTAGCCTTAATAGCTTTGTGTTGTGCGCCTAGAGCTCAGACCATGGTATCGTTGAATTTAGACAATGTTCGAACGGTGATTCAGAGGTGACTTTTTTCTTCCGAGGTTTGTTGAAAACGTCAAGATCAGGTAGATCTAATGCCTTTTTATTAAAGTTTCAACATTTTGAAGATGAAACCTTGTGTGTTATGCATACACTGTTATACTATATTAAAATAACAAAGTCATTAAGAAAGTCAAGACAACTTCTTGTCTCTTATGTTATATATGACAGTGTTACAACTAGCACAGTTGCTAGGTGGTTGAAAACAGTTCTGGAGTATTCAGGTATAGACACTGGTATGTTTAAAGCACATTCTTTTAGGTCTGCTTCGGTTTCGGCAGCTTATAGAAAGTGTTCACTGAAAACTATTTTAGACACGGCTGACTGGAAGTCAGACAAGAACTTTTATAAGTTTTATTACAGATCAGTTGTGCAGGACAAGGATATGTCTTTTGCACATGCAGTCTTGTCTTGAACAATGAAATTATGAACTGTGTGTATTAATTGATATGACAGGGATCAATTATTTTGTAATTATATTGCTAAATAGTAATTTTACTATTTTGTGGGTATAGTAATAAGGGTAAGTTATTATGTTTATGACTGAAGTTTCAGTTAGTAAATGGGTATATTTGATGTTTTGGTTGTGTTACTTATTCTTGTTGACAAGCTTTAAAGATGCTAGTATACATGCAAAGCCGAAGGCTTTTGCGAAAATAATGTGCCCTCATCCAAGCCCTGGTGATGGATGAGGGGCATTATTGGAGTAAAAGCCGGAGGCAAAGCATGTATACACCCTCCCTCTTTCTTCAGTTTTATACAGCCTTATAGGTTCCCTACCCTTGGCTTTATGAGGGATAAGTTGTCAACAAGTTATCTTTAAACTATGAATATCAGCTGGTTTATACTTCCGGTGAAAGGAGCGGTCACGTGGCGAGGTTTTCCGTTTCCTTTTTTAAAGTGCGTCTCACTTAACTATCGTCGCATTCATCATGCTAGTATACATGCTTTGCCTCCGGCTTTTACTCCAATAATGCCCCTCATCCATCACCAGGGCTTGGATGAGGGCACATTTTCTGCAATGCTTTAAATATAAACTTTATTCTTCATCAACTACATGTACATACATATACATTCTGTGTTTTGAACTGTTGGGATAATTTCCCTCCTTTTTTCTGACACATGCATCAGTTTCATGTCTGGAATTTGTGTCCTTCAAAAATACACAAACCAGACCTGCATGCTGATGGCATCTAATTACCAATTAATTTTGTGACTCTATCTTAATTGGGTGCTGACATATTCATTTTACCACAATGTATTTATATTGTAGGAAATTACACAAAATCAGGCCTTGTGCAAAATTTGACTGTGAAATGTAGTATTTATCTTTAAATTTTCTAAAAAGGGAGAATATGAATGAAAGTCATGGGATAAAAAGAAAATGAGAAGAAATGATTCAGAAGGTGGATAAATTTTCATCTGATTCCAAAGTGCTCATTATACAAAATATAAGAAACGTAAAGAAGCCCCAAGTCAGCTCAAGAGGTAAAATCGTCTGCTTGCTATTGTGATTCATTCACTCTTGTGCTATTTTTACCAACCTCCAGTTTAATTGACAGGTAGTTTAGAGGTATCAAGTTATAGCTGCACACAAGAAATACTCCTGGTATACCAGCGAGAGTTGCCCCTTTAAATACAGAACAATTTGGAATGTTAATTGATAAATACTTTGTGCATTCACTACTCGGAGGTGTCACACAGCTTGGATTTGCAAACAAATTCAAAATTGACTGAATTAGTACGACAGGCCATATTTTTCACACCAATCGCGAGTGACAATGCTAAGAGACCAATTACATCGGAATTTTTAAATGGAAATAAATATTCTAAATCATCATAAAGGTGATAAATATTTTAGGTTCTGACAAAAAAATAACTTAACACTGCAAACAGTAGCGGCAATTATCAACGAAAAACGTCGGCGGCGATGTCTGATTCGACCTTTGTGATTCAATGGATCTAAATTCAACAGCTTGCTTTTACAGGTGTGCTTTACCAATATTTTAATTAATAAATATGTTCACGCGAAGTGACTCCAAAATACTCGGAGAAACGCGAAGTCCCGCGATCGAAATTTTCACTCCAAACCGCCGCGAAGTGACCCCATTCAATGGAGTCATTTTCGTTTTTACGCGGTCACGTTTTTTCTACTCACTCCACACCGCGTTTTTTGCATAATCCTCCAGGCCTGTACTGTATTGCTAATATCGGAACTATCATTGTCATGCTGTATACTCTTGCACATATTTATGTGTTCTCTGTTTACAAACAACGTTAATAAAACAATAGTAAGATAAAGAAAAGAAGAATATTAGAATTCTAAGAGCACAAAAACGTAAACAAAAAAAAACGAATTTTTTTAATTTAACAGCTGTACTTTCGATCACAATTAAAAAAAAAATTTTTTTGTCACGATCTGAGTGCCTTCTCGTGGTGTGGCTTAGATGTAGTCATCAGGGATCACGTTTGAGGGCGACGTGGGCGAAATAGTCGCCGTATCCCCGGCCATTTCGCCGTGATCGCATAGAAAAGCGAAAACAAAGTCGCTCTAATTTTCGTAAACATTGACAATGTTTTCGAGCGTCAATCTCGGTACCGCACCGCCTACTCGCTACCGTTAGTTAAATCAGCTTTCATTGGTCAATAAAAAACTGTAAGCCAATCAAAAGCGGCGAGACAACATAGCGATTTAAAGGTTGACATGTGTAATGCGTTTTGACATGTGTAATGTTTATTGTCAATTTAATAGTTGAGTAAACATCGATTATTAAACGGATTAGCATTGATTGGGAACAATAAGGACCAATTACACATGCTTACAATTAAACTGGCTGGTTTAAGATGCCAGTAAGTTCTTTAATCGTATTCACACGTTTTATTTATGCAAAGAATATCTGACACTACTTGTTCAGTTGTTGATCGTTTGCTGCATTTTTTTTTTATCTCGGTAATCAAATTCATTAATCGGCAATTAAAATCAGTAGGAAAAAAGACTTTTAATAAAATATTTTATGCAATCAAATTGCATTTCACTGTAAAAATGTTAAAAAGCTTGAGGGAACCCACAGAACATAATATTATCACTCAAGAATGTTTATTAATGAGAAAGAATTTTTATAAATAAAAAAGTTTGTTTTATGCAGTCGTTTTAGTATGAAAAGGGTATACTGATTTTGCATTAAAAGTTATCAACGCGTTGTACAAACTTCTCCCTGTTCTGAAAAACTTCTCCCTATTATCTCTGGAGGGAGAAGTCACTTCTCCCTATGAGTCTGAGCTAGCGTGATCCCTGGTCATACAATTAAATACAAAAGCAACATATGTCAACAACACATTTTACTTAATTTCTATCATGCTTTGCACAAAATGTGATATAATTGTCCAACTACAATGGAACGCACAAGTAAAGACGAAGATAACGATATTTCTGCCAATGTATTATGTATTACCAAAATGGCGGCTATGAAGTCGCTGCATTTGCTGACAGATCGGTTTATTCACTATTACTGGTGAAATATTTAAGTTTACAATACATTATCATGCATATTTAAAGCAACATACATATGCCTTTGTAAACTTCCATAACTCTAGCCAATCCTCATAGGATTTTCTAGAGATACGGAACTTCCGTAACTCTAGACTCGGAGGCTAGAATTTCGGTACCGTAACTTTAGCCACTGCCTTCATCAGGCTGATGCAATTGCCCAATCGGGCTTTCGAAAATCAGCTTTTTTAAAAATGATTTTCTTCACTTGGAAAAGGTGTGAACACGTTGTGCATGATAAAAACATCTAAAAAAAAGTTTGAAAGTACAGAATTATTCATGTTTTCCTGCAAAAATGTGTCTCCGAATTGGGAAGAAGACATTTTTGGCATTTTCTTTTAAACTTATTGACAGAAAGTTCTAAAACAGCTCAGATTCATAGAAAATACACACATAAATATAAAGAAACCCAAATTAAGATACACAAAGGTATAGTTTGTTGCCGCTTGCGCGGTCCTTTTTTTTTGATTTCACATATAAAATATATGGAAACTGAAAGTAGAAGGTCCAAAAACCTGGCACAAGAAATGGCTAGATGGAATTTAGTGATGTGGAGTTTTTTCATACCCTACTAATGCAAATAACATTCCCTAGCTGTTTCAGAAACATTCATGAAGATTTGCACTGAAAATCTTAAAAAATGTGTTTTTCAGTGATTTCAAACTTATTTTAATTGTGTTAAAATATCTCAAGATGACTTTTATTCACTTTTAAATTTATTCTCTACATCTGAACTTTGTAATAGAATGTAAATTGTCTGAAATTATTCATTTTTAAAAAAGTTTATTTTTGGAAGCCCGATCGGACAATTGCATCAGCCTGTTTGTCTAAAAAAGCCAGACAGGGCAATTTCATCAGCCTGCTAAAACTGCCCAAAACTTGGTTTTCCGTTAGGCCTCTGGAGTGAGTTCCACATGTTTTTTATATCTAGTTTTTTGAAAACATCAAAATTAAAGTAGTCTAACCTTCATCAAAAATGAATTCCAAAAACGGCTGTAGAAGGACTTTAGTTTCCTCATCTTCTGGCATGTATTCCTCGCCTTTATTAAAGAGATTATTCAAAATGTCCACTCCTCTTCTAAAGATGCTTCCAAATTGATAAATTTCATCAATTATACCTTTCTTGGATTTCAAACACGGTTTTAGTGTGCAATATGCACTGGAAAATGGTAGGTTTGTATCGGCATTACACTGCATTATTTGACGCGGAGCAAGACCAGTTCTCCTTTGAGAAAAAAATTGATCGTATGCCAAACCTATCAATTGTTTTTCTTGGTGAAACTTTTTATATAATGTCTCATCATATTTTAGATCCAAACGGATTTTTTTAGCAGGTCGTCCGCTACTGTCTCCCTCCGCCATCGCGAATATGAGTCATATAGTGTGTCGTCAAATCCGGGATTTGGTGAATCGATTTGGTAAACAGAGCCAACGTAATCCCAGGTATCAGTGATCACGATGCTGTCCTGGTCGACACAAATACCTCCGCCCGTATAAAGCTCCAAAAACCACGTAAAATCCACTTATATAATAAGGCAGACTGGGACGGTCTTAGGTTACATATGTCCAACCTTCATGATTCTCTTGCCAGGTCAAAAAGTTATTCCAACAAATCACTGGAAGAGTTATGGCAAACTCTCTCCAGCTCAATTGAGGAAGGGGTCAATACTTTCATCCCATCAAAATGGTCATCCTCCAAAAATAAACTCCCCTGGATCAAGGTCAACCTCAAACGTCTATATAGGAAAAGGGACAAAGCCTACAAGCAGTACAAGGGCCATAACTCAAATAAATCTAGAGAAAAATATCTCAGCATTAAACATCTCTGCAGAAAAGAAACTAAGTTAGCCTATCAAAATTACTTAGAAGATATACTAAACATTAACAACAACATCTCTCAAGAACATGAACAAACACAAACCAGACCAAACACCAAAAAGCTATATTCACTATTAAAACACTCAAAACAAGATTCTTTTGGCATTGACTCACTGAAAAAACACAATAAACTGTATACATCAGATCAAGACAAGGCAACAGTACTAAATGAACAATTTCAATCAGTTTTCACTTCTAAATCCCCTGTTTCTCTTAAATTCCTTGCTGATATGAAGGTACAGGATCAGGCAGATACAGGTAGAGAGGTTCCCCACACATCATTTAGCCCCCATAACCCCATGCGTGATATTGATATCTCTGTAAAAGGTGTTGAGAAGCTTTTAAAAAACCTCAACCCCCATAAGGCTGCAGGACCTGATCAAATTAGACCCATTGTGCTCAAAAATACCAGTAAAGAATTAGCCCCTATAGTGTCCAAACTTTTCCAGAAATCACTGCAGTCCAGCACTCTACCAGACATCTGGAAAATGGCAAATGTCGCCCCTGTCTTTAAAAAAAGGTAGCAAGTCAGACCCAGCCAACTATCGCCCTATCTCTCTTACTTGTATCTTGTGTAAAACCCTGGAACACATTGTCTCCTCCAGTATAACAAAGCACTTTACTAGATCAAACTTGTTCTATGAATTGCAGCATGGTTTCCGAGAAAAAAGGTCATGTCAATCCCAATTATTAATGCTTATAGATGATATCCTACAGTCAGTAAATCAGAGAAGCCAAGTAGACTTAATCCTTCTTGACTTCTCTAAGGCTTTTGATATGGTCAACCATGAAAAACTTCTGTATAAGCTGCATTTCTACGGTATAAGGGGTCAAACTCTTAAATGGATCAAAGGTTTTCTTGATAACAGGTCACAGTCCGTGGTGGTAAATGGCTCCACATCCAGCTCCATACCAGTCTCCTCCGGTGTTCCCCAGGGCTCGGTCCTCGGACCTCTTTTATTTCTTATATACATCAATGACCTTCCTGAACATGTCCAATCCTCTAAAGTCCGCCTATTTGCTGATGACACGGCCATCTATCTATCTCTGACTGTCGCTTCTCATTCTAGCTTACTGCAACATGACTTACACCAACTTGAACAATGGGAGACAAAATGGGACATGCAATTTAATCCATCAAAATGCCAGGTTATCCAAATCACAAAACGAAAAACAGCCATTCCAACACAATACCTTCTACATAACACCACATTAGAAACAGTTCCATCTGCAAAATACCTTGGCATTACAATATCAAATGATCTAACATGGAACAAACACATAAACAACATCACAACAAAGGCGAATCAAACACTTGGTTTTCTACGCCGAAACATCAAAGTTCATTCAGAAAGGTTAAAGTCAACTGCATACAAGACACTTGTCAGGCCCCAGCTTGAGTACAGCTCCACGGTCTGGTCCCCCTACACAGGAACTCTCATTGACCAGATAGAGTCCGTCCAGAGAAGGGCTGCTAGGTGGGTCAAACATGACTTTGGCCGCATGTCAAGTGTCACTGACATGTTGACTTCCCTTCAATGGAGGCGCCTTGACCTTCGGCGTATTGACCAACGCCTGGTCATGTTTCACAACATCTTGCATGACCAGGTGGCTATCCCTTTCCCAAAATATATCATCCCTCTTACAAGATCATCTAGAACATCCCATCCCCATGCATTCCAACAAGTCCAAACTAAAACTGATTACTATAAATATTCATTTTTCCCAAGAACAATAGTCCACTGGAATGCTTTACCACCTGATATCATAAACTTGTCTGGCCCCGAGTTCAGTCTGGCTGTAAGCCGGATTGAACATACGTCTCCCTAAAATACCTTCTCTATTTTTAACCTGTTTTTAACAATATACTCATTTCCATTACTTTTATATTCTTTATTTCAGCTCTTTTACTAACATTCTTGTCAGTTGACGCGCGTCAAGTCTAGGTCCCCAGCAGGGGTTTGACTGTATGGAAGATAGATAGATAGATAATCGGAACATCACTCGGCTTTTTCCGTAGAAATAACCTCGTTGGGCTGGTATGAGACGCCTAAATACATTTCCATAGACTTACATTATAAGGGTTTCTTCCGGTGCTCACCGACTGCTGAAATGAACTTTATTTTGTAGAATCATCCTAGTCCCACATAAAAATAACAAAATTTATACATGTGATCCAATACTTTATGCCAGTAATTTGGAGCTCAATGACACCACCCCCATTTTTGTGGCAGTTTTAGTGGTCACCGACCAAATATGTCAGTATTTTCAAATACCAAATATTTTGATTATAATTTATATCCAGATTTTCCTTTTCATATTTCATTTGTGATCTATCATGCAGCGATTATTTCAAAATAATTTTTCTTGTATGCATCCACTTAGTTTCAGCCAATCAGCAATCAAACACATAGTGTAGGTCTGCATGTCCCCTAGACAAAATCACCTGCTTCCGGTTTTCACCGATTTAGGCGTCTCATACCTAAAGATTGAAACGATTGCTTTTGTATGCACTTAGAACTCTTTCAAATAATAAGATAACCATTGCTGAACCAAAGTATAGCTTTGATTTAATCTGCATTGCATCACAATGCAGAATATACCTCCATATTGATGACCAGGTCGAGACGATTTCGTGTGCTGCTGCTGGGCTTTCAAATAATGTGTCGAATTGCTTCAATATCAGTTGTCATATCTGTAGTCTTTTCTTTTCAGAGTCGAAAATGTGAGTGGACAAGGAGCAGAGTGTCTATTAAAAATATATGTGTTTATTTGGTTGATATATCATATACTATTCCTGCAATGGCATGTTATGGTACCCCACCCCTTCCAAAAATATGAAATTTTGAAGAAATTTTGCCTTATTTATCACAAAATAGTGTTCTAAAAAGCAGGAGAGTATCAAAAATTACATCAAAAAGTACAATAGAGTTAAGGCTGTACATACGCACACCGTATAAACACGCTTGTTCAGTAAAAAACAAAAAATAAACATCTAGATTGACGTTCAGGGTGCCCAAAATTAAGAGTAATCTGCGTAGTATTTGAATTCCTAACACATTTACCATGAATTGTAAAGAACCGAATGCTTCTTAAGTGCCACTTTTTCATTAAAATATGAATTGTCACGGCTATGCATGAAATTTCAATTCAAATAGACGATAACTGACGCGATGCATCCCTCTGAGGCGAAAAAAGCGTACTTTTTATACCATTTTAGAGTAATATTCGTATTTCTGAGACCGAAATTGCAAAAGCGACAAAAAATGATGCATATTTAACAAAATTCGTATCTAATGAACAACCAATTAGCTACAAAAACTGAGCAGATTTTCTCAAAAATTGGGTTTTAAGGCATTTTTGTAATTAAAGGGAGGTAATTCAAAATCTATATTGCCCTTCCGTATGCGTTCCGGGATATTTTGTCGCATTTTGTGATAAGAATTACGTCGATTTTTGTTAAATTACAATGCTAGCACTGTTTTCACGCAATTTCATGGCGACTAGATCTAAATAACACATTTTAATTACAACAGTACACTTGTTTGGTATGTATTCAGCTCTAGAATGATAAGGCGAGGAAACTCATTTACTAAAACAGTAGCCATTTAGGTGATATTTACCCGTCTAGTTATTTTGAGATTCAGTTAGAGGTCTAAATAACACAATTTCATCAATAAAATCACAGTACGTACTAAAATCCCAGCATAAACAGCTCGAGAATATACTTTGTAAATTATCATTTGTGAATTATATACCACATTTCACACTTCAATTGACAACATGTTATCTGCCCTTGCACATTTCCTTAAAGCATTTTCTCCACTGCTGGTCCCGTATATTGAAACTTTGTAACCATACCTGCACTCTAGACTAAAAAATCATCTAGTAATAAATTCAGATTTGCGCTGACATCTCTTCACTCCGTATTCATGTGTGCACAACAAAATCAAACAGTGATAATCCCCTAAATCTGACTGAGGGGTACATTTTGAACCTTTATTTTCATAAAAAATATCAGAAAAGCTGTTTTGTTTCCTTCCAGACCTCCATTCAATGTAACTGTTACCAAATTAGCTATTTTGAATACAAAACAATGTCTAATATGAACTCGGGGACACACAGAAACATCATTATCTGTGCTATATTTAGGTATGAGACCCCTAAATACATTTCCATAGACTTACATTATAAGGGTTTCTTCCGGTGCGACTACCCAAAATCTCACCGACTGCTGAAATGAATTTTATTTTGTAGAATCATCCTAGTCCCACATAAAAATAACAAAATTTATACATGTGATCCAATACTTTATGCCAGTAATTTGGAGCTCAATGACACCACCCCCATTTTTGTGGCAGTTTTAGTGGTCACCGACCAAATATGTCAGTATTTTCAAATACCAAATATTTTGATTATAATTTATATCCAGATTTTCCTTTTCATATTTCATTTGTGATCTATCATGCAGCGATTATTTCAAAATAATTTTTCTTGTATGCATCCACTTAGTTTCAGCCAATCAGCAATCAAACACATAGTGTAGGTCTGCATGTCCCCTAGACAAAATCACCTGCTTCCGGTTTTCACCGATTTAGGCGTCTCATACCTAAAGACTGAAACGATTGCTTTTGTATGCACTTAGAACTCTTTCAAATAATAAGATAACCATTGCTGAACCAAAGTATAGCTTTGATTTAATCTGCATTGCATCACAATGCAGAATATACCTCCATATTGATGACCAGGTCGAGACGATTTCGTGTGCTGCTGCTGGGCTTTCAAATAATGTGTCGAATTGCTTCAATATCAGTTGTCATATCTGTAGTCTTTTCTTTTCAGAGTCGAAAATGTGAGTGGACAAGGAGCAGAGTGTCTATTAAAAATATATGTGTTTATTTGGTTGATATATCATATACTGTTCCTGCAATGGCATGTTATGGTACCCCACCCCTTCAAAAAATATGAAATTTTGAAGAAATTTTGCCTTATTTATCACAAAATAGTGTTCTAAAAGGCAGGAGAGTATCAAAAATTACATCAAAAAGTACAATAGAGTTAAGGCTGTACATACGCACACCGTATAAACACGCTTGTTCAGTAAAAAACAAAAAATAAACATCTAGATTGACGTTCAGAGTGCCCAAAATTAAGAGTAATCTGCGTAGTATTTGAATTCCTAACACATTTACCATGAATTGTAAAGAACCGAATGCTTCTTAAGTGCCACTTTTTCATTAAAATATGAATTGTCACGGCTATGCATGAAATTTCAATTCAAATAGACGATAACTGACGCGATGCATCCCTCTGAGGCCAAAAAAGCGTACTTTTTATACCATTTTAGAGTAATATTCGTATTTCTGAGACCGAAATTGCAAAAGCGACAAGAAATGATGCATATTTAACAAAATTCGTATCTAATGAACAACCAATTAGCTACAAAAACTGAGCAGATTTTCTCAAAAATTGGGTTTTAAGGCATTTTTGTAATTAAAGGGAGGTAATTCAAAATCTATATTGCCCTTCCGTATGCGTTCCGGGATATTTTGTCGCATTTTGTGATAAGAATTACGTCGATTTTTGTTAAATTACAATGCTAGCACTGTTTTCACGCAATTTCATGGCGACTTCTAAATAACACATTTTAATTACAACAGTATACTTGTTTGGTATGTATTCAGCTCTAGAATCATAAGGCGACGAAACTCATTTACTAAAACAGTAGCCATTTAGGTGATATTTACCCGTCTAGTTATTTTGAGATTCAGTTAGAGGTCTAAATAACACAATTTCATCAATAAAATCACAGTACGTACTAAAATTCGAGCATAAACAGCTCGAGAATATACTTTGTAAATTATCATTTGTGAATTATATACCACATTTCACACTTCAATTGACAACATGTTATCTGCCCTTGCACATTTCTTTAAAGCATTTTCTCCACTGCTGGTCCCGTATATTGAAACTTTGTAACCATACCTGCACTCTAGACTAAAAAATCATCTAGTAATAAATTCAGATTTGCGCTGACATCTCTTCACTCCGTATTCATGTGTGCACAACAAAATCAAACAGTGATAATCCCCTAAATCTGACTGAGGTGTACATTTTGAACCTTTATTTTCATAAAAAATATCAGAAAAGCTGTTTTGTTTCCTTCCAGACCTCCATTCAATGTAACTGTTACCAAATTAGCTATTTTGAATACAAAACAATGTCTAATATGAACTTGGGGACACACAGAAACATCATTATCTGTGCTATATTTAAAGACTGAAACGATTGCTTTTGTATGCACTTAGAACTCTTTCAAATAATAAGATAACCATTGCTGAACCAAAGTGGCTTTGATTTAATCTGCATTGCATCACAATGCAGAATATACCTCCATATTGATGACCAGGTCGAGACGATTTCGTGTGCTGCTGCTGGGCTTTCAAATAATGTGTCGAATTGCTTCAATATCAGTTGTCATATCTGTAGTCTTTTCTTTTCAGAGTCGAAAATGTGAGTGGACAAGGAGCAGAGTGTCTATTAAAAATATATGTGTTTATTTGGTTGATATATCATATACTGTTCCTGCAATGGCATGTTATGGTACCCCACCCCTTCAAAAAATATGAAATTTTGAAGAAATTTTGCCTTATTTATCACAAAATAGTGTTCTAAAAGGCAGGAGAGTATCAAAAATTACATCAAAAAGTACAATAGAGTTAAGGCTGTACATACGCACACCGTATAAACACGCTTGTTCAGTAAAAAACAAAAAATAAACATCTAGATTGACGTTCAGAGTGCCCAAAATTAAGAGTAATCTGCGTAGTATTTGAATTCCTAACACATTTACCATGAATTGTAAAGAACCGAATGCTTCTTAAGTGCCACTTTTTCATTAAAATATGAATTGTCACGGCTATGCATGAAATTTCAATTCAAATAGACGATAACTGACGCGATGCATCCCTCTGAGGCCAAAAAAGCGTACTTTTTATACCATTTTAGAGTAATATTCGTATTTCTGAGACCGAAATTGCAAAAGCGACAAGAAATGATGCATATTTAACAAAATTCGTATCTAATGAACAACCAATTAGCTACAAAAACTGAGCAGATTTTCTCAAAAATTGGGTTTTAAGGCATTTTTGTAATTAAAGGGAGGTAATTCAAAATCTATATTGCCCTTCCGTATGCGTTCCGGGATATTTTGTCGCATTTTGTGATAAGAATTACGTCGATTTTTGTTAAATTACAATGCTAGCACTGTTTTCACGCAATTTCATGGCGACTTCTAAATAACACATTTTAATTACAACAGTATACTTGTTTGGTATGTATTCAGCTCTAGAATCATAAGGCGACGAAACTCATTTACTAAAACAGTAGCCATTTAGGTGATATTTACCCGTCTAGTTATTTTGAGATTCAGTTAGAGGTCTAAATAACACAATTTCATCAATAAAATCACAGTACGTACTAAAATTCGAGCATAAACAGCTCGAGAATATACTTTGTAAATTATCATTTGTGAATTATATACCACATTTCACACTTCAATTGACAACATGTTATCTGCCCTTGCACATTTCTTTAAAGCATTTTCTCCACTGCTGGTCCCGTATATTGAAACTTTGTAACCATACCTGCACTCTAGACTAAAAAATCATCTAGTAATAAATTCAGATTTGCGCTGACATCTCTTCACTCCGTATTCATGTGTGCACAACAAAATCAAACAGTGATAATCCCCTAAATCTGACTGAGGTGTACATTTTGAACCTTTATTTTCATAAAAAATATCAGAAAAGCTGTTTTGTTTCCTTCCAGACCTCCATTCAATGTAACTGTTACCAAATTAGCTATTTTGAATACAAAACAATGTCTAATATGAACTTGGGGACACACAGAAACATCATTATCTGTGCTATATTTAAAGACTGAAACGATTGCTTTTGTATGCACTTAGAACTCTTTCAAATAATAAGATAACCATTGCTGAACCAAAGTATAGCTTTGATTTAATCTGCATTGCATCACAATGCAGAATATACCTCCATATTGATGACCAGGTCGAGACGATTTCGTGTGCTGCTGCTGGGCTTTCAAATAATGTGTCGAATTGCTTCAATATCAGTTGTCATATCTGTAGTCTTTTCTTTTCAGAGTCGAAAATGTGAGTGGACAAGGAGCAGAGTGTCTATTAAAAATATATGTGTTTATTTGGTTGATATATCATATACTATTCCTGCAATCGCATGTTATGGTACCCCACCCCTTCCAAAAATATGAAATTTTGAAGAAATTTTGCCTTATTTATCACAAAATAGTGTTCTAAAAAGCAGGAGAGTATCAAAAATTACATCAAAAAGTACAATAGAGTTAAGGCTGTACATACGCACACCGTATAAACACGCTTGTTCAGTAAAAAACAAAAAATAAACATCTAGATTGACGTTCAGGGTGCCCAAAATTAAGAGTAATCTGCGTAGTATTTGAATTCCTAACACATTTACCATGAATTGTAAAGAACCGAATGCTTCTTAAGTGCCACTTTTTCATTAAAATATGAATTGTCACGGCTATGCATGAAATTTCAATTCAAATAGACGATAACTGACGCGATGCATCCCTCTGAGGCCAAAAAAGCGTACTTTTTATACCATTTTAGAGTAATATTCGTATTTCTGAGACCGAAATTGCAAAAGCGACAAGAAATGATGCATATTTAACAAAATTCGTATCTAATGAACAACCAATTAGCTACAAAAACTGAGCAGATTTTCTCAAAAATTGGGTTTTAAGGCATTTTTGTAATTAAAGGGAGGTAATTCAAAATCTATATTGCCCTTCCGTATGCGTTCCGGGATATTTTGTCGCATTTTGTGATAAGAATTACGTCGATTTTTGTTAAATTACAATGCTAGCACTGTTTTCACGCAATTTCATGGCGACTTCTAAATAACACATTTTAATTACAACAGTATACTTGTTTGGTATGTATTCAGCTCTAGAATCATAAGGCGACGAAACTCATTTACTAAAACAGTAGCCATTTAGGTGATATTTACCCGTCTAGTTATTTTGAGATTCAGTTAGAGGTCTAAATAACACAATTTCATCAATAAAATCACAGTACGTACTAAAATTCGAGCATAAACAGCTCGAGAATATACTTTGTAAATTATCATTTGTGAATTATATACCACATTTCACACTTCAATTGACAACATGTTATCTGCCCTTGCACATTTCTTTAAAGCATTTTCTCCACTGCTGGTCCCGTATATTGAAACTTTGTAACCATACCTGCACTCTAGACTAAAAAATCATCTAGTAATAAATTCAGATTTGCGCTGACATCTCTTCACTCCGTATTCATGTGTGCACAACAAAATCAAACAGTGATAATCCCCTAAATCTGACTGAGGTGTACATTTTGAACCTTTATTTTCATAAAAAATATCAGAAAAGCTGTTTTGTTTCCTTCCAGACCTCCATTCAATGTAACTGTTACCAAATTAGCTATTTTGAATACAAAACAATGTCTAATATGAACTTGGGGACACACAGAAACATCATTATCTGTGCTATATTTAAAGACTGAAACGATTGCTTTTGTATGCACTTAGAACTCTTTCAAATAATAAGATAACCATTGCTGAACCAAAGTATAGCTTTGATTTAATCTGCATTGCATCACAATGCAGAATATACCTCCATATTGATGACCAGGTCGAGACGATTTCGTGTGCTGCTGCTGGGCTTTCAAATAATGTGTCGAATTGCTTCAATATCAGTTGTCATATCTGTAGTCTTTTCTTTTCAGAGTCGAAAATGTGAGTGGACAAGGAGCAGAGTGTCTATTAAAAATATATGTGTTTATTTGGTTGATATATCATATACTATTCCTGCAATGGCATGTTATGGTACCCCACCCCTTCAAAAATATGAAATTTTGAAGAAATTTTGCCTTATTTATCACAAAATAGTGTTCTAAAAGGCAGGAGAGTATCAAAAATTACATCAAAAAGTACAATAGAGTTAAGGCTGTACATACGCACACCGTATAAACACGCTTGTTCAGTAAAAAACAAAAAATAAACATCTAGATTGACGTTCAGAGTGCCCAAAATTAAGAGTAATCTGCGTAGTATTTGAATTCCTAACACATTTACCATGAATTGTAAAGAACCGAATGCTTCTTAAGTGCCACTTTTTCATTAAAATATGAATTGTCACGGCTATGCATGAAATTTCAATTCAAATAGACGATAACTGACGCGATGCATCCCTCTGAGGCGAAAAAAGCGTACTTTTTATACCATTTTAGAGTAATATTCGTATTTCTGAGACCGAAATTGCAAAAGCGACAAGAAATGATGCATATTTAACAAAATTCGTATCTAATGAACAACCAATTAGCTACAAAAACTGAGCAGATTTTCTCAAAAATTGGGTTTTAAGGCATTTTTGTAATTAAAGGGAGGTAATTCAAAATCTATATTGCCCTTCCGTATGCGTTCCGGGATATTTTGTCGCATTTTGTGATAAGAATTACGTCGATTTTTGTTAAATTACAATGCTAGCACTGTTTTCACGCAATTTCATGGCGACTAGATCTAAATAACACATTTTAATTACAACAGTACACTTGTTTGGTATGTATTCAGCTCTAGAATGATAAGGCGAGGAAACTCATTTACTAAAACAGTAGCCATTTAGGTGATATTTACCCGTCTAGTTATTTTGAGATTCAGTTAGAGGTCTAAATAACACAATTTCATCAATAAAATCACAGTACGTACTAAAATCCCAGCATAAACAGCTCGAGAATATACTTTGTAAATTATCATTTGTGAATTATATACCACATTTCACACTTCAATTGACAACATGTTATCTGCCCTTGCACATTTCCTTAAAGCATTTTCTCCACTGCTGGTCCCGTATATTGAAACTTTGTAACCATACCTGCACTCTAGACTAAAAAATCATCTAGTAATAAATTCAGATTTGCGCTGACATCTCTTCACTCCGTATTCATGTGTGCACAACAAAATCAAACAGTGATAATCCCCTAAATCTGACTGAGGGGTACATTTTGAACCTTTATTTTCATAAAAAATATCAGAAAAGCTGTTTTGTTTCCTTCCAGACCTCCATTCAATGTAACTGTTACCAAATTAGCTATTTTGAATACAAAACAATGTCTAATATGAACTCGGGGACACACAGAAACATCATTATCTGTGCTATATTTAGGTATGAGACCCCTAAATACATTTCCATAGACTTACATTATAAGGGTTTCTTCCGGTGCGACTACCCAAAATCTCACCGACTGCTGAAATGAATTTTATTTTGTAGAATCATCCTAGTCCCACATAAAAATAACAAAATTTATACATGTGATCCAATACTTTATGCCAGTAATTTGGAGCTCAATGACACCACCCCCATTTTTGTGGCAGTTTTAGTGGTCACCGACCAAATATGTCAGTATTTTCAAATACCAAATATTTTGATTATAATTTATATCCAGATTTTCCTTTTCATATTTCATTTGTGATATATCATGCAGCGATTATTTCAAAATAATTTTTCTTGTATGCATCCACTTAGTTTCAGCCAATCAGCAATCAAACACATAGTGTAGGTCTGCATGTCCCCTAGACAAAATCACCTGCTTCCGGTTTTCACCGATTTAGGCGTCTCATACCTAAAGACTGAAACGATTGCTTTTGTATGCACTTAGAACTCTTTCAAATAATAAGATAACCATTGCTGAACCAAAGTATAGCTTTGATTTAATCTGCATTGCATCACAATGCAGAATATACCTCCATATTGATGACCAGGTCGAGACGATTTCGTGTGCTGCTGCTGGGCTTTCAAATAATGTGTCGAATTGCTTCAATATCAGTTGTCATATCTGTAGTCTTTTCTTTTCAGAGTCGAAAATGTGAGTGGACAAGGAGCAGAGTGTCTATTAAAAATATATGTGTTTATTTGGTTGATATATCATATACTATTCCTGCAATGGCATGTTATGGTACCCCACCCCTTCAAAAAATATGAAATTTTGAAGAAATTTTGCCTTATTTATCACAAAATAGTGTTCTAAAAGGCAGGAGAGTATCAAAAATTACATCAAAAAGTACAATAGAGTTAAGGCTGTACATACGCACACCGTATAAACACGCTTGTTCAGTAAAAAACAAAAAATAAACATCTAGATTGACGTTCAGAGTGCCCAAAATTAAGAGTAATCTGCGTAGTATTTGAATTCCTAACACATTTACCATGAATTGTAAAGAACCGAATGCTTCTTAAGTGCCACTTTTTCATTAAAATATGAATTGTCACGGCTATGCATGAAATTTCAATTCAAATAGACGATAACTGACGCGATGCATCCCTCTGAGGCGAAAAAAGCGTACTTTTTATACCATTTTAGAGTAATATTCGTATTTCTGAGACCGAAATTGCAAAAGCGACAAGAAATGATGCATATTTAACAAAATTCGTATCTAATGAACAACCAATTAGCTACAAAAACTGAGCAGATTTTCTCAAAAATTGGGTTTTAAGGCATTTTTGTAATTAAAGGGAGGTAATTCAAAATCTATATTGCCCTTCCGTATGCGTTCCGGGATATTTTGTCGCATTTTGTGATAAGAATTACGTCGATTTTTGTTAAATTACAATGCTAGCACTGTTTTCACGCAATTTCATGGCGACTAGATCTAAATAACACATTTTAATTACAACAGTACACTTGTTTGGTATGTATTCAGCTCTAGAATGATAAGGCGAGGAAACTCATTTACTAAAACAGTAGCCATTTAGGTGATATTTACCCGTCTAGTTATTTTGAGATTCAGTTAGAGGTCTAAATAACACAATTTCATCAATAAAATCACAGTACGTACTAAAATCCCAGCATAAACAGCTCGAGAATATACTTTGTAAATTATCATTTGTGAATTATATACCACATTTCACACTTCAATTGACAACATGTTATCTGCCCTTGCACATTTCCTTAAAGCATTTTCTCCACTGCTGGTCCCGTATATTGAAACTTTGTAACCATACCTGCACTCTAGACTAAAAAATCATCTAGTAATAAATTCAGATTTGCGCTGACATCTCTTCACTCCGTATTCATGTGTGCACAACAAAATCAAACAGTGATAATCCCCTAAATCTGACTGAGGGGTACATTTTGAACCTTTATTTTCATAAAAAATATCAGAAAAGCTGTTTTGTTTCCTTCCAGACCTCCATTCAATGTAACTGTTACCAAATTAGCTATTTTGAATACAAAACAATGTCTAATATGAACTCGGGGACACACAGAAACATCATTATCTGTGCTATATATAAAGACTGAAACGATTGCTTTTGTATGCACTTAGAACTCTTTCAAATAATAAGATAACCATTGCTGAACCAAAGTATAGCTTTGATTTAATCTGCATTGCATCACAATGCAGAATATACCTCCATATTGATGACCAGGTCGAGACGATTTCGTGTGCTGCTGCTGGGCTTTCAAATAATGTGTCGAATTGCTTCAATATCAGTTGTCATATCTGTAGTCTTTTCTTTTCAGAGTCGAAAATGTGAGTGGACAAGGAGCAGAGTGTCTATTAAAAATATATGTGTTTATTTGGTTGATATATCATATACTATTCCTGCAATGGCATGTTATGGTACCCCACCCCTTCAAAAAATATGAAATTTTGAAGAAATTTTGCCTTATTTATCACAAAATAGTGTTCTAAAAGGCAGGAGAGTATCAAAAATTACATCAAAAAGTACAATAGAGTTAAGGCTGTACATACGCACACCGTATAAACACGCTTGTTCAGTAAAAAACAAAAAATAAACATCTAGATTGACGTTCAGAGTGCCCAAAATTAAGAGTAATCTGCGTAGTATTTGAATTCCTAACACATTTACCATGAATTGTAAAGAACCGAATGCTTCTTAAGTGCCACTTTTTCATTAAAATATGAATTGTCACGGCTATGCATGAAATTTCAATTCAAATAGACGATAACTGACGCGATGCATCCCTCTGAGGCGAAAAAAGCGTACTTTTTATACCATTTTAGAGTAATATTCGTATTTCTGAGACCGAAATTGCAAAAGCGACAAGAAATGATGCATATTTAACAAAATTCGTATCTAATGAACAACCAATTAGCTACAAAAACTGAGCAGATTTTCTCAAAAATTGGGTTTTAAGGCATTTTTGTAATTAAAGGGAGGTAATTCAAAATCTATATTGCCCTTCCGTATGCGTTCCGGGATATTTTGTCGCATTTTGTGATAAGAATTACGTCGATTTTTGTTAAATTACAATGCTAGCACTGTTTTCACGCAATTTCATGGCGACTAGATCTAAATAACACATTTTAATTACAACAGTACACTTGTTTGGTATGTATTCAGCTCTAGAATGATAAGGCGAGGAAACTCATTTACTAAAACAGTAGCCATTTAGGTGATATTTACCCGTCTAGTTATTTTGAGATTCAGTTAGAGGTCTAAATAACACAATTTCATCAATAAAATCACAGTACGTACTAAAATCCCAGCATAAACAGCTCGAGAATATACTTTGTAAATTATCATTTGTGAATTATATACCACATTTCACACTTCAATTGACAACATGTTATCTGCCCTTGCACATTTCCTTAAAGCATTTTCTCCACTGCTGGTCCCGTATATTGAAACTTTGTAACCATACCTGCACTCTAGACTAAAAAATCATCTAGTAATAAATTCAGATTTGCGCTGACATCTCTTCACTCCGTATTCATGTGTGCACAACAAAATCAAACAGTGATAATCCCCTAAATCTGACTGAGGGGTACATTTTGAACCTTTATTTTCATAAAAAATATCAGAAAAGCTGTTTTGTTTCCTTCCAGACCTCCATTCAATGTAACTGTTACCAAATTAGCTATTTTGAATACAAAACAATGTCTAATATGAACTCGGGGACACACAGAAACATCATTATCTGTGCTATATTTAGGTATGAGACCCCTAAATACATTTCCATAGACTTACATTATAAGGGTTTCTTCCGGTGCGACTACCCAAAATCTCACCGACTGCTGAAATGAATTTTATTTTGTAGAATCATCCTAGTCCCACATAAAAATAACAAAATTTATACATGTGATCCAATACTTTATGCCAGTAATTTGGAGCTCAATGACACCACCCCCATTTTTGTGGCAGTTTTAGTGGTCACCGACCAAATATGTCAGTATTTTCAAATACCAAATATTTTGATTATAATTTATATCCAGATTTTCCTTTTCATATTTCATTTGTGATCTATCATGCAGCGATTATTTCAAAATAATTTTTCTTGTATGCATCCACTTAGTTTCAGCCAATCAGCAATCAAACACATAGTGTAGGTCTGCATGTTCCCTAGACAAAATCACCTGCTTCCGGTTTTCACCGATTTAGGCGTCTCATACCTGCTCCGGCAGAGCACATACGCGGAACGAGAACGTAGATCTCGTTAATCGAATTGTTATCGTACAATAATGACGGAACAAGTGAATGATATTCATTTTTTTAAAGCCAATTTCTTATCTGCGTTAAAACATTTGTTAAAAATAGGGTTAAAAAATAAATTACAACGTAGGGCGTTTCATTACGACAACAGCAACAACATCAATACTGCACTCTTACTTTACATTCTTTATTATATCAGCGATGACAGACTTGTTTCAGTCAAGTTGAGATGCAGCTAAACGAGAATTGGGTTTTACTGGTGAGCTGAAAGACAGACAGTACGAGGCATTGAGATCTTTGTATGATTGACAAGATGTGATCTGTGTTTTACCTACTGGGTATGGAAAAAGTGTTATTTTCCAGCTTCTTCCCTTCTTGATGACAAAGAAGTATGGGATGGATCATCTTCCCATTGTTATAATTGTTTCGCCACTTAATTCAATCATGCAAGACCAGGTGATGGGCTTAAGAAAGCTGGGTGTAAATGCTTGCTTTCTTGACATTGAAGGAGTTGGAGCCACTGCATGCCAGATAAATATAAACAGGTAGGGTGGCCTATAGTTCATACTAATTTATTCTTTCTTGATTGTGAAGAAAGCTTGCAGCTTATCGAGTCACTCACGAGTCTGTTCCTGGGAAAACCAGTACTGTTGTCATGTGAGGAATTACGGTCGCTTCCCTTATAGGTCTAATTAATTCGACGTTGAAGCCAGCGAGATAGCTTTTGAATGGGCGCTTTCTTCCAACTCGCCCGTTGCCATATTAAGCAACAGTAGTCTACTGATTATTGTTAGCTATTAGCCTAATTCATCTGGATTAACAGTTTGACTGTTGAGCTATCTTGGTGCAGTGGTACAATGTAGTGTGTTCTTGAAAAATTTATAAAGTTGAACTTTTTTTATTGGAGTTAAGCCGGGTACATTGTTTGTATGTGTACCAGGGTTGAGGTCAATTACTTCCAAATCTAATGCATTGAATTAGCATTACTTGCTCCCATTTCAGCATTAAATTAGCATTAGCATTATCTGTTATTTCAAAAGTAATGCATTAGCATTATTTGAAAAAGTAATGCATTAGCATTAGCATTGACTCAAGCAATTTGAAACTTAAATTCAGAACTCAGTTTTATTACTTCTGAGTTTAACATATTTACAGAATAACAACTTTAACTGCCTATTTAATTTCACAGGTAGACAGGTGAACAGACTGTTACTCTTTAACTGGTCACTGATCTTAAATTACAAATCATTTCTTTGATCTATTGGCAGTTTACTATAGTGGTCATTTACTGTTTGAGTTCATATTGAGCAAACAACTTCAACTTGCTTTAGGCAAAATTGCTTTAACACCCTAAATACCATATATCTAAATAGCTGCAAGTCATATAATTATGTATTTTAATAAATTCATTTATATTTAAAGGGCAATAACTTTGACCAAGTCTATCTTTTAAGAAGACGAACTATTTGGAAATGGGAATTAATATAATTAGACATAACATGATAGCTCAGGTCAAATCAATATGATCAAAGACACACTTCAGATACACAGCTTTCCTTTCATTTTCTCACTGTACAATTTGTGTTTATATATCAACCTGTGACAACAGCTAATGCAGAACTAATGCTAATGCATTAGCAAATTTTAGAAATCCAATGCATTGAATTAGCATTAGATCTAATGCAAAAATGTCTGCATTAGTCATTAGTTGCATTAGTTGAAGAAAAGCTAATGCATTAGCAATGCATCAGCATTAGTTTTTGCATTACCCAACCCTGATGTGTACCAAGGTGAGAAAGATGTGCAAGAGTCATCTCACTGTGTAGGTCCTGCTGCTACACTTGACCTGTTTTTCAACATCAAGTTTTACAGTATAAGTTATAGCATAATAATTACCGGTATCTATGTTATGTGTACAGAACTGACACATCCATCTGCTGATATTTTCCTGGTCTGTTAAGTCTGATCCGAATTCAGACTGTTTATAGCTTGTCAATTTTTTTACACACTGATAACACTTGCATTAAGTCAGGAAATTAATACATATTTTAGAGTTGTATCTAGAAAAAGGGCAAGGTGAAGGAAGTCAGTATTGTATGAGCGTTCGATTCCCTCCCCAGACATTCAAAAAAAGCTGGTGCAAAAGTGGGCAGATTATCTGGTGGCCCCACATGACTGGCCGGGTTCCCTCCAAAAGGGGCAGGAAGCACTGAGTTAGGGCAGGGTATTTTGTGTGTGTGTGACTCAAGGACTTCAAAATCAGAAAGTGTCATATACATGTAGAGTTAGGATTTTCGCATAATTAAAGCTGCGCACATAGTTTATGTTGAATCTTAGGGAACGAACATAAAATGACAAAACATCATTAATTGTAGGTCTGATGACAGAGAGTCAGATGAAGAGGATGTTAAGCCGGATGTTATTTTTTTAAATGTGGCAATTGAGAAAGTGAAAGAAGGAAACTATTGCTTTCTGTATGCTCACCCTGAGACTTTAATTGACAATAGAGATTGGAAAAATGCTGCGAGGTAGAGTGATGCAGAAACAAGTCTGTGCTGTAGCAGTTGATGAAGTACACATGATCTCAGAATGGTAAGACTAACAAAACATATAATTTGTTCACCCTTTAAAACCCCCTAAACAGGTCTGAATAATTTACCACTTCCTGTGTTGAGAACGTAGCCTACAAACTTCATCAGATTAAGAGTCAATGGTCGGTAGCAGGGCTCGAACCCATGCCCTCAATCAATGATATAGGTTATAGTGATTTCAAGTCAGCCACTCGAACCAGTCAAACACGGATACTTGGAAGCTGTAACAATTGGCATTTCATTTAAAAAGAGGTTACATAGAGGATTTCTGTAAAAATATGCTGTAATTGTAACCTTGCAGTCATTTAACATATCATTTCATTTAACGGTAAACATTTCAAATGTACATGTAATATTCTTTGTTTTAACTTCCTGTTACAGGGGCAAAGACTTTCGGAGATCCTTTGCAAAACTTGGACAGCTTACAAGTATCTTCGCAAATGTACCACATTTAGCTCTTACTGCAACATTTAAAGACTTTAAGCACAACATTAGAATTTAGGAACACTCATTATATTGTGCAGAATCCAGACCGTCCAAACATTTTTATAGAAAAAAGGGAAAGATTGCCAAATGTAAAGAAGTTTGAAAAATATGATGAGATCCTTAGCGAGATTGGCAATGAGTTCTTACTGAAGCTCAATGAATTTCCAGTAACTATAGTTTATTGTGATAATTTAGAAAGTGTTGGGTATAGCTATGTGTTTATTGCACATTTACTTGGTGACAAAGCTTACCAGAAAAATGATGAACATACTCCTGAAAACAGGATGTTTGCCCAGTATCATAAAGACTACACATCAAAGATGAAGTGCCATATTATCAGTGAAATCACTAAAGCACAGCCAAAAATCCGACTTATTTTTGCTACTGTAGCATTAGGAATGGGTTTAAATGCACCGGCAGTGGCTAAAATAATTCATTTTAGGCCACCAACAACCCTTGAAAAATACTTTCAGGAAATTGGCAGGGCTGGTAGAAGAGGACAGAAAAAATCAGTTATTGCAACATTTGCATTATATTTCTTTATACATGCATGCTTTGATAAATGCAACAGTGTATGAATTCAATACATTCTGAGTGCAAATACTGGTACTTTTCACTAACAAGATGTGTTGATAAATCTGTTACGTATAATGTCATGGTACTTATTTGTTCCAGTTGCCAGCAGTACTTACACGTATTCATGATATTGTGTCAACAAATAAAGATGACGTAAGGTAGGTAACTACAGTACAACTTTGGTGTAGATCCTAAAGATAATGAGGCTTTACTTACAAAACAAAGAGTTATTCTTCAATATTGTTTTACCCCGTACACCACGGGGTAGAGAGTCGACCTAAACAAGTGGTCGCAGATTAAAAGCCGGTCTGGCTGTGATCTAACCTTAAACTAACAGTGTTCAGAAAGTAATATGTTTGCCGAGTATAAAAGTATATCAAATATATACATATAGTAGTTCATGTTTGGCAAGTTATTATACTTTTCCTCCGATTGTTTTCAGTAATAAAGCATGGGTCAAAAGACATAAGCTGTTTTGCAGTGGTAAATTAGATGAACAGCATGGTTACGGCTTTGCAGTGTTTAGCCAATTAATGCTATTATTTCTTTATATAGTGAAACTTGGCCTGCTTTCTGGTATGTGGTTGTGGTGCAGTGTACTGACTGATTTTCTGTTTTTTTACAGAAAATAGTTATTCCTTAGAAATATGATTAACTTATCTTAGCAGTTGTAGAATATGGATTCATTCTTTACATTTAGTTCTGAGATATCACCTGAACAAACAAAAAATTGTCTACACTGTGTACAGAATTGAAACTGGTGTCACTTTCAGTTAACTGAAACGGTAACATTCCACTGAAATAAATATGATATTCTGTAAGTATAATTCGTATGTCTGGCAACATTAGTTTAGGTCTGGTTTGATTTTTAATAAATATTATAACGTACCTTACATATTAGGTTGCACAATGTATATATACACATGCACCCTAATACAAAACGATGAAACAGATATTTGAATTGATTTTATTTAGACTTATTCATTTTGACAAGTTTATTTTATGACTGTTACTTTTGTTTTAGGCTATACTGTGTGCTGGGCTATTTGTAAAAGAGAAATTTTTGAAAACACACTTCAGGTACATTGCATAATTGGCCTTATTGTACATTTCTGACCATTTGTGAATGTCACTCTTTATAAGATACTGTTAATGAAATTCCACCTTCATTTTGAGACTAAAACATTGAACACTAAAATTAAATGAACATTCCATTTTATTAGTTCATAAACAAGTTTGTGTCTATCACTAAATCATTTTAAGTTGATTCATGTTTAAGCAAAGTATCTATTCAAAGGTATTGAGGTATTATTGAGGTATTTTGATCTCTCAATGTTTGTTGTCTGTAGTTTGTTGCATGTCTGCACTTAACCTTGTCTGTGTAATAGGTGTCACTGTTTTAACTTAGTATTTATGATTCTTCCTCAGAGTATCTGTGTCATGATGAAATCTAGCTCAAGTTCTTACATGTGTAAGTTGTGGTTAAAGAATAGGTCATATGGTCTACTAATTGAAAACAATTGTCTGTTCACTATTAGCTGTCGTGATGAAATCTATGTAATGTTCATGTATGGTTCATCTGTAGTAAAAAAAAATTGGCCATGGTTTCAGAAATTGGAAAAAACTTGTCTATGCTACCAGTCATTCTTCTTCAATCTTCATAAGTTGATGATGATGATGCCTAGGTCATCTAGGTTTAAGAGCTAGGTCATTGGCTCAAGTAAGAGAGACACTTAGTTCTTTATCAAATTCAGGGGAGCATATCTGAGGGCAGAATATATTGCTGCATTGACAGACAAAAGATTGCGTAAAGCTTTTGAAGACAACATATTGTAAGTACTCTTTATTTTTTTCCCCGTACAATTTTATAATAATTAAAAGATATCTGAGTTTCTAGGTTTCTAACTGTTAAATCATGGTGAAAAGCCGGCTTCAGAAGTCTGAAATTGTATTTAACACATGTTCCAGGTCCACATACTTGTGATAGGATTCTGTAGGACCAGCTATGTTGAGTAATTATGTCCTAAGAAATGGATGAAAGTGTGTCCAGTTCTCATCTAAAGGTCATTAAATATATTACATAAAAAATAAATATACAATATAAGTTTCTCGTAAGTATATAAGTTGCTGTAGTGGATGATATTATGATACTCTTGAGAATTTTTCATCTCCTTAAAAATAGTAGTTAATGTAAGTTTGCTGTTTTAGTTTGCTGATAAGTTATAACTGATTGTCTTTATTTTCTTTCTATCTTCATATGCCTTAAAAATGAAGTTATTTACTGGCAATTTTGGTTTGTACAATTGCAGTTTAGCAACAGTCTACTGTGAAAAAGTTTTATGTAAGGAGGCCTTGTGTGTAACTGGAGCTAAATATGATATTGCTGAGCAAGAGTGTTCAGGAATAAAGGATAAGTCATTGTTGAAGGCAATAAAAGATGGATTCAAAATATGTAAGTGTTTCTGCTTATTATACCCCCAAAACGATATATAGGAGTCACCCGGTGGTTGGTCGGTCAGTCGGGCGGTCGGTCGGGCGGTCTGTTGCATTTTCCTTGTCCGGAGCATAACTTGAAAACTACTGGTTGGAATTCAATACAACTTCATACAATGGTCAAGCACATTGAGAGTGCAGTGCACAAGAACCATAACTGCATCTTGACTAATTACAGAGTTATTGCCCTTTGTTGTTTTTCCGTGTCCGGAGCATAACTTGAAAACTACTAGTTGGAATTCAATACAATTTCATACAATGATGAAGCACAATGAATTGAAGTGCAGTGTACAAAAACTATAACTCTATCTAGAGTATTTACAGAGTTATTGCCCTTTGTTACTTTTTCTTGTCCGGAGCATTACTTGAAAACTACTGGTTGGAATTCAATACAACCTCATACAATGGTCAAGTACATTGAGAGGAAGTGCAGTGCACAGGAACCATAACTCCATCTTGACTCATTACAGAGTTATTGCCCTTTGTTACTTTTCCTTGTCCAGGGCATAATTCGAAAAGTACTAGTTGGAATTCAATACAACTTCATACAATGGTCAAGCACATTGAGAGGAAGTGTACAAGAACCATAACTCTATCTTGACAAATTACAGAGTTACTACGAACTTTCTCAGTTTATAAAGCAGTCTTTTGGGGGTATTAATCACATTTAGTGATAGCTCTAGTTTTAGTTTAGTGCACATACTAATAAAATGAAACTGTCACAGTCAAACAAGTTGAAATTTGAGATTTGAGATGGCCGCCATTTCATAAGCTTATGACTCGTATTGATATAATGATCATTACTATTAAATGCTAAACAATATTGATTTTTATGTAAGTGGTTATATATGTCCAGATACAAAGCTTTCAAATGACATTCGTTTAAATGCCATTATATTTCAAGGTCAAGGTCATTTAAAGGTCAAAATGTAGAATACTGTTTAAAAAACTCTATTGCACTAAAATGTTGTTATATAGTTGTTCAAGGCATATAAAAAGTCGTTTGTTACTTTTCCCATTCAATATAAGTGTAAAAAAAATTGTCCATGGTCATAAATTGAATACGTATAAAATTATAATGAATATCGTGATAAGACCAATCTGCAAATATTGATATAAAATGAAAATTTTATCATAAACACATACTGTTTGGTTTGACACAATGACCATGTAGGCACATTTTCTATATATTTATGAATGTCTTTCTATCTCGAAAACTACATGACAATCAAGGTCACCAGATCCAATGTTCAGTAGGTCAAGAAAAGGTCAAGGTCAGCATAACGAAAAGGTGACAAAATGTACTTGATCTACTGATATGAGTCGATTTCTATACTACCAATTTAGTACTTTATCTATGCAACAGTTACTTCATTTATTGATTATTTTATTTCATAAATTATATATTGTTATAATTAGAAGTAATGAAGGGTCATGTCACCACTTCTAACTTTATACTTTATGATAACATCCTGTAGCTAATGCATGTTTCTTCTATGTGATATGCTGTATAATAATTATATGTCAGCACTTTTTCTTAAAAATACTCTGTAAATATTTTGCATTATCGTCAAAGGTTTTTATCTTTTTTTCTTGTGTGTAGATAGTATTTTAATACATACACATTTAGAAATGTCATTTCAAAGTCAAAACAAATGGTGATGCCCATGTTTACAAAAAGAAACAGTGCATAATGGTAATAAAGTGTCTTTTATATCATCGGTTTTGAGTAAGTCTTGCAGATAGGGGTAAGCCTCTTGTACCAAAATGTTTTATTGCATTGTATGCGCTATTCGTCCTTGACGGAGCCGTTTGGTGTATTTCTGCTATCTGTCTTCAAATAAATTGTATGCTCATGGGTTTACTATAACAGAAGGTTGTACCCCCCAAGCACACTATAGTGGTCATAAAAGTGTAACAACCGACTCCAAATATATACAAATGTATTGATTTACACAAAATGTACCTACTTTCTAAACATAATAAAAAAGATGAAACTGTTGAAAATTTTTGCATATATAACAGGTGCTACATTATGGTCAGATTAATAAAAAGAATTCAACTGTTGTTTACTTTTATTTCCATATATCTGTCTGCCACTTTTGACATTTACACTTTGTCTGGTGCTACCTTATGGTCAGATAAGTAAAACAATTATAACTGTTGTTCATTTTTATTTCAAATAAGATGGTGTCAGGACATTTATAAACTGATGTTTTACTAAATAATTGATGAAATACATTGTAATTATCGTTTCTTACGTTATTAAGGTCTTCAAAAACTTATCATTATATAATAAAACATAGGTTACTAATGACACACACAATAAGATGTTATTAGAGACCATCAGCGGAAAGTTAAAAACTGAAAAATTTCTCAGTTTAACACATTTTGTTCTGCAATTTTGATCTCAAATTGTCTCGAACAAGTTTTCTGTACAGTATCGTCCAATGCGTGGTATTTGCCATGCTTGATTGGCAATAGTAGATCCACCTAACGTAGGTTAATCATAAAGTGGTGTAATGAGTTAATGTAACTAAATATATCCTAATTTCTTTTGGGTAGCTCCACCTTACGTAGGTATATCATACCGTGGTGATATGAAGTAATGTAGCTCGATATATCTAAAAGATTCAGTGGTAGATCCACCTAACGTAGGTCTATCATAAAGTCGTGAAATGGACTTTTATCAATAGAAATATCTTAAATGTTCCACCTAACGTAGGTTTATCATAGGAGGGTGTAATGACGCAAATGAGCTTGATTGATCTAAATGATTCATGAGTAGATCCACCTAACGTAGTGGTGTAATGAGTTAATGTAACTAAATATATCCTAATTTCTTTGGGTAGATCCACCTTACGTAGGTATATCATACCGTGGTGAAATGAAGAAATGTAGCTCGATATATCTAAAAGATTCATTGGTAGATCCACCTAACGTAGGTCTATCATACCGTCGTGAAATGGACTTTTATCAATATTAATATCTCAATGTTTCGTGGGTAGATCCACCTAACGTAGGTCTATCATACCGTCGTGAAATGGACTTTTATCAATAGAAATATCTCAATGTTTCGTGGGTAGATCCACCTAACGTAGGTCTATCATACCGTCGTGAAAGGACTTTTATCAATAGAAATATCTCAATGTTTCGTGGGTAGATCCACCTAACGTAGGTCTATCATACCGTCGTGAAATGGACTTTTATCAATAGAAATATCTCAATGTTTCGTGGGTAGATCCACCTAACGTAGGTCTATCATAGGAGGGTGTTATGACCCAAATGAGCTTGATTGATCTAAATGATTCATGAGTAGATCCACCTAACGTAGGTTTATCATAAAGTGGTGTAATGAGTTAATGTAACTAAATATATCCTAATTTCTTTTGGATAGATCCACCTTACGTAGGTATATCATACCGTGGTGATATGAAGTAATGTAGCTCGATATATCTCAAAGATTCATTGGTAGATCCACCTGATGTAGGTCGATCATACAATCGTGAAATGAATTTTTATCAATAGTAGTAATATGCCAATGTTTCGTGGGTAGATCCACCTAACGTAGGTCTATCATAGGAAGGTGTAATGACGCAAATGAGCTTGATTGATCTAAATGATTCATGAGTAGATCCACCTAACGTAGGTAAATAAAGTGGTGTAATGAGTTAATGTAACTAAATATATCCTAATTTCTTTTAGGTAGATCCACCTTACGTAGGTATATCATACCGTGGTGATATGAAGTAATGTAGCTCGATATATCTAAAAGATTCACTGGTAGATCCACCTTACGTAGGTCTATCATAAAGTCGTGAATTTGACTTTTATCAATATTAATATCTCAATGTTTCGTGGGTAGATCCACCTAACGTAGGTTTATTATAAAGTCGTGAAATGGACTTTTAGCAATAGAAATATCTCAAATGTTTCGTGGGTAGATCCACCTAACGTACGTCTATCATAGGAGGGTGTAATGACGCAAATGAGCTTGATTGATCTAAATGATTCATGAGTAGATCCACCTAACGTAGGTTTATCATAAAGTGGTGTAATGAGTTAATGTAACTAAATATATCCTAATTTCTTTTGGGTAGCTCCACCTTACGTAGGTATATCATACCGTGGTGATATGAAGTAATGTAGCTTGATATATCTAAAAGATTCATTGGTAGATCCACCTTACGTAGGTCTATCATAAAGTCGTGAATTTGACTTTTATCAATATTAATATCTCAATGTTTCGTGGGTAGTTTATTATAAAGTCGTGAAATGGACTTTTAGCAATAGAAATATCTCAAATGTTTCGTGGGTAGATCCACCTAACGTACGTCTATCATAGGAGGGTGTAATGACGCAAATGAGCTTGATTGATCTAAATGATTCATGAGTAGATCCACCTAACGTAGGTTTATCATAAGGTGGTGTAATGAGTTAATGTAACTAAATATATCCTAATTTCTTTTCGGTAGATCCACCTTACGTAGGTATATCATACCGTATTGATATGAAGTAATGTAGCTCGATATATCTAAAAGATTCATTGGTAGATCCACCTAACGTAGGTCTATCATACCGTCGTGAAATGGACTTTTATCAATAGAAATATCTCAATGTTTCGTGGGTAGATCCACATAACGTAGGTCTATCATAGGAGGGTGTTATGACCCAAATGAGCTTGATTGATCTAAATAATTCATGAGTAGATCCACCTAACGTAGGTTTATCATAAAGTGGTGTAATGAGTTAATGTAACTTAATATATCCTAATTTCTTCTAGGTAGATCCACCTTACGTAGGTATATCATACCGTGGTGATATGAAGTAACGTAGCTCGATATATCTCAAAAATTCGTAGGTAGATCCAAATGATGTAGGTCGATCATACAATTGTGAAATGGACTTTTGTCAATAGAATTATCTCAATATTTCGTGGGTAGATCCACCTAACGTACGTCTATCATACAGTCGTTAAATGGACTTTTATCAATAGAATTATCTCAATATTTCGTGCGTAGATCCACCTAACGAAGGTCTATCATACGATGGTGTAATGACCGAAATTAGCTTGATATTTCTAAATGATTCAGGAGTAGATCCACCTTACGTAGGTCTATCATAAAGTCGTGTAATGAGTTAATGTTACTCAATATAATTATACATAAGTATTAGTTTCTTATGGGTAGATCCGCCTAACGTAGGTTAATTATACAGTGGTGTAATGACCTAATGAAGCTCGATATTTCTCAAGGTTTCAAGGATACACCTACCTAACGTTTGTCTTTAATACAGTCGTGAAATGAATACATGAAACAAGATAAATCTAAATAGTTTATAGGTAGATCACCCTTACAGAGGGCTATCATACGATGCTGTAATGACCCAAATTAGCTTGATACATCTAAATAATTTATGAGTAGATCTACCTTACGTAGGTGTATCATAAAGTCGTGTAATGAATAAATGTAAATAAATATATATCTCATACTTTCATGTATACATCCACCTAACGTAGGTCTATCATACAGGCATGTTTTGAATAAGTGTAACAAAATATATCTTAATATTTCATTGGTAGATCCACCTGATGTAGGTCGATCATACAATCGTGGAATGGACTTTTGTCAATAGAATTATCTCAATATTTCGTGGATAGATCCACCTAACGTAGGTCTATCATACAGTCGTGAAATGGACTTTTATCAATAGAATTATCTCAATATTTCGTGGGTAGATCCACCTAACGAAGGTCTATCATACGATAGTGTAATGACCAAAATTAGCTTGATATATCTATCATGCAGTCTTGTAATGATTCAATTTTACAAAAATTATATCAAGATCTATCATGTACAGTCGTTTAACGGGTTTGATATAGTAAATACGACGTATATCTAAATGTTTCATGGGTAGATCCACGTTACGAAGGTGTATCATACGAACTAATATAACTACATATAGGTTAATGTTTTATGAGAAGAACCACCTCACGTAGGTTTATAATACAGTAGGGTTGTGAATTAAGGTAACTAGATATTTCTAAATATCTCCTGGCTAAATCCACTTAAAGTAGATCTTCCATACGACCATGTAATGAATTAATCAAATCTCAATGTTTCATGGGTAGATCCACCTGATGTAGGTCTAATACCGTAGTCTAATGAGACTTCATTGGAATATAATGCTATTTACACGTCTTAGCGTAAGGGGAAATTTGAAATCTCACATTTAGGTGGATCCAATAGTAATCGACTTCAGGTGGTGGGAATATATTTTTTAAAAACTTACCAAAATGATAAAAAAATGCACATTAATTTTTTTCTGGGAAGATCCATCTGACGTTCTCCAATATGATATAATGTTTTCACTGTAGATCCGCCTTGCCTAGACCTGTTACAAGATCTCAAAAACTAGCAAAATCATAAAAAAAACTTATTAAGTTTTATTGGTAGATCCACCTTACGCATTTCCCCGTTAAATATGATCTAATGTTACTCAGGTGCATCCGCTTAACGTATCCCTGTAACAAGATGTCTAAAACTAACAAAATAATGATTTTTTTTTCGTTTTTATTGGTAGATCCACCATACGAACTTCACAGTAGTTCAGTTACAGTTACAATCAAGTATGATCCAATGTTTTCATGGTAGATCCACCTTAGGTAGCCCTGTTACAGGTCTAAAATTATCAAAATAATTAAATATTCATTCGTTTTTTCTTAGTTGATCCATCAGACGTATTTCTCAATAGTACAATTACAGTTACAATCAAATTTCATCTAATGTTACCCACCAACGGTATATCCACTTTACGTGGCCTAGTAAAAATATGTCAAAAACTAGCAAAATAATGATTTTTTTTCGATTTTGATTGCTTAAATCAACCTGACGTAGTTCTCAGGAGAACGGTTACAGTATTTTTAATAATTCTGAATGACGATGGGTCAATCATTCTATTTTCGTATACGTGTTTCGTGACCATATAATATTATGCAGTAGTGGTCCAGTAAGCAGATCAGTCGATAATCATACATAACCCTACTATCATTATCATCACGTAAGCCTTTCATGTGACTCTAGATCATTTTCAATAATGTGTTTTTGCACGTTATTTACCAAACACGCGCCCAGCAATCGTTTCAATCTTTAGGTATGAGAAGCCTAAATCGGTGAAAACCGGAAGCAGGTTATTTTGTCTAGGGAACATGCAGACCTACACTATGTGTTTGATTGCTGATTGGCTGAAAGTAAGTGGATGCATACAAGAAAAATTATTTTGAATTAATCGCTGGTTGATAGATCATAAATGAAATATGAAGAGAAAAATCTGGATATAAATTATAATCAAAATAGTTGGTATTTGAAAATACTGACATATTTGGTGGGTGACCACTAAAATTGCCACAAAAATGGGGTTGGTGGACATTGTATTGGATCACATGTATAAATTTTGTTATTTTTATGTGGGACTAGGATGATTCTACAAAATAAAGTTCATTTCAGCAGTCGGTGAGATTTTGGGTAGTCGCACCGGAAGAAAACCTTATAATGTAAGTCTATGGAAATGTATTTTTGCGTCTCATACCTAAATATAGCACAGAGAACGATGCTTCTGTGTGTCCCCGAGTTCATTTTAGACCTTGTTTTGTATTAAAGATAGCTTATTTGTAACAGCTATATTGTATGGAGGTCTTGAAGGAAACAAAACAGCTTTTCTGATATTTTTCATGAAAATAAAGGTTCAAAATGTACCCCTCAGTCAGATTTAGGGGATTATAACTGTTTGATTTTGTTGTGCACCTATGAATACGGAGTGTAGAGATGAGAGCGCAAATCTGTATTTATTACTAGATGATTTTTAGTCTAAAGTACAGGTATGGTTACAAAGTTTCAATATACGGGACCAGCAGTGGAGAAAATGCTGAAAAGAAATGTGCAAGGGCAGATAACATGTTGTCAATAGAAGCGTGAAATGTGGTATATAATTCATAAATGATGATTTACAAAGTATATTCCCGAGCTATTTATGCTCGGATTTTAGTACGTACTGTGATTTTATTGGTGAAAGTGTGTTATTTAGACCTGTAACTGAATCTCCAAATAACTAGACGGGTAAATACCACCTAAATGGCTACTGTTTTAGTAAACGATTTCCGTCACCTTAAGATTCTAGAGCTGTAAACATACCAAACAAGTATACTGTTGTAATTAAAATGTGTTATATAGATCTAGTCGCTATGAAATTGCGTGAAAACAGTGTTAGCGTTGTAATTTAACAAAAATCGACGTAATTCTTATTACAAAATGTGACAAAATATCCCGGAACACATGGGGAAGGACAATATAGATTTTGAATTACCTCCCTTTAATTACAAAATGCCTAAAACCCCAAATTTTGAGAACATCTGCTCAGTTGTTGTAGCTAATTTATTGTTTTTCATTAAATTAAATAAGAATTTTGTTAAATATGCATCATTTGTTGTCGCGTTTTGCAATTTCAGTCTCAGATATACGAATATTACTCTAAAATTGTATAACAAATTACGCTTTTTTGGCCTCAGAGGGATGAATCGCGTCAGTTATCGTCTATTTGAATAGAAATTTCATGCATAACCGTAACAAGTCGCATTTAATGAAAAAGTTGCACCTAAGAAGTATTCGGTTCTTTACATTTCATGGTACATGTGTTAGAAATTCAAATTCTACGCAGATTACTCTTAATTTTGCGCACCCTCAACGTCCATTTAGATGTTTATTTTTTAGTTTTTACTTAACAAGCCTGTTTATACGGTATGCGTATGTATAGCCTTAATTCGATTGTACTTTTTGATGCAAGTTTTGATTATATCTTGCTTTTTAGAACACTATTTTGTGATAAATAAGGCAAAATTCTTCAAAATTTCATATTTTTGGAAGTGGGTGGGGTAACATAACATGCCATTGCAGGAAGAGTATATGATGTATCAACCAAATAAACACATATAGTTTTAATAAACACTCTGTTCCTTGTCAACTCACATTATCGACTCTGCAAAGAAAAGTATACATATATGACAACTGATATTGAAGCAATTTGACAAATTATTTCAAAGCTCAGCAGCAGCACACGAAATCGTCTCGACCTGGTCATCAATATGATGGTATATTTTGCATCGTGATGCTATGCAGATTAAATCAAAGCTATACTTTAGTTCAGGAATGGTTATTTTATGATTCGAAAGAGTTCTAAGTGCATACAAAAGCAATCGTTTCAATCTTTAGGTATGAGAAGCCTAAATCGGTGAAAACCGGAAGCAGGTTATTTTGTCTAGGGAACATGCAGACCTACACTATGTGTTTGATTGCTGATTGGCTGAAAGTAAGTGGATGCATACAAGAAAAATTATTTTGAATTAATCGCTGGTTGATAGATCATAAATGAAATACGAAGAGAAAAATCTGGATATACAAATGTAAATTATAATCAAAATAGTTGGTATTTGAAAATACTGACATATTTGGTGGGTGACCACTAAAACTGCCACAAAAATAGGGGTGGTGTCATTGAGCTCCAAATTACTGGCATAAAGTATTGGATCACATGTATAAATTTTGTTATTTTTATGTGGGACTAGGATGATTCTACAAAATAAAGTTCATTTCAGCAGTCGGTGAGATTTTGGGTAGTCGCACCGGAAGAAAACCTTATAATGTAAGTCTATGGAAATGTATTTAGGCGTCTCATACCTCTAGGCAGACATGCTTTCGTACTTGACAGCGGGTAGGTATAAACAACGAAATGAAGATTACACGGCGAAATGGGCGAAATGAAGATTTTACGGCGAAATGGAGATGTATTTCATTAATTATAAATGTGTTTGTAGATTTTATTATTCCTAATAATTCTAATTATGAAAAGCAATGTTCACGCAAAATTTCAGAAAGAAAAAAATATTTTTGAAGATTTTATGATAAATTTTCGACGTTCATAATGCATTTTCCCAGGGCGAAATGAAGATTTCTGGGCGAAATGGAGATGTAATTCATTTATTATAAAAGTCTTTTTGTTTTAGAAATGCCTACTTATTTTTATAATAGAAACACACTTTCAAGCAAAATTTCAGAAAGAAAAGAATATTTTTAAAGATTTTATGATAAATTTTCGACTTTCATAATGCATTTTCCCAGGGCGAAATGAAGATTTCTGGGCGAAATGGAGATGTAATTCATTTATATTAAAAGTATTTTTGGTTTTAGAAATGCCTACTAACGTTCATTATAAATAGACACTTTTATGCAACATTTCAGAAGGAAAATATTATTTTTAAAGATTTTATGATAAATTTTCTACTTTCATAAAGTAATTTCCATTTTGAATTGGTTCACACGTTTGCATACTGCAAGACTTTCTATAGCTTTTATTATTTCTTATAGTTCATTCACATTCACACTGGTGGTTCGGAAAAATGGAGGGACTATTGCAGGAGTATCAATGTCTTGACCATAATATAAAATGTATATAAACAGACAACACATCTAACAAGTTTCTTTCTTTTATTGAAACAGTAATATATTATTTATTGCATCAAGGTTTCTATGTTTAAAAAGTTTGAAATACTCATCATGAATAGTAATATTAATACATCAGACTGTCAACTTTAATCATATCCAGAAGGTATTATATCACGGATATTTCTATATACATACACAATTATGACTTTAATAAACTATAAAATGTACATACAATGTATGATGTAGTGGACCAGTTCTGTTATCTAGGGGCAAATTTTATGTATACAGGAAATATGAAAAATATTGTAAAAACTTTATCAGATCAGGCACTTAAAGATTTCAACTGTTTACTTTCAATATTTACCAGAGTGCCTTTAGATGTTAAAACGAAGCTGCTATTATTTGATTCTATGGTAGCTCCCATTATATTATATGGAACAGAAGTCTGGGGAATATATGATTTTAAAGAAATAGATAAATTACATATAAAGTTTTGTAAAAATATACTAGTTGTGCGCCAACAGACATCAACTTTCGCAGTCTTTGGGGAACTAGGTAGATACCCTTTATCTGTAATTTGTAAAGAAAGAGCTTTAAAATACTGGTTAAAGATAATGAAAAACACTGATTCACCGATTCAAAGAGCTTTCATTGATCAGTGTAACAGTAATAGTAACAAGTGCTGGGCATTCTATATAAAATCGTTATTAGATTCATTAGGTCTTACTTATATATGGATTGACTTCGATATAAATGTTAATTATCTACCGTTAATTAAACAACGGTTACGTGACCAGTATAACCAAGTCTGGCATGCTCAAATCACGACGTTACCAAAACTTGAATATTATAGAAAATTCAAATCGGATTTTTGTTATGAAAAATATCTTGATGTAATTACAAATAATGTACTTAGAAAACAATTATCTCGATTTAGATTAAGCTCACATGATTGATTTAGAAATAGAAACTGGTAGATTTTCTGGTACTGCTAGAGAAGAACGGATTTGTAAATTTTGTATATGTAATAGGATAGAATCAGAATATCACTTTTTATTGTGTTGTCCATTCTACTCTAATATAAGAAACCAATTTTTGGGAAATACATCATGGCCTAATATGCACATCTTTGTATCATTGTTAAGATATCAAATAAGAAAGAAACAATCATTAATGTAGCAAAATATTTAAATGTAGCTCTGAAAATAAGGACGGAAACTCTTGTAAATTTACCTGCTTCTTAGAGCAAATTAATTTTGATCATGTTTATATATGCATATTTGAAATTGTACTATATGGTGTTTGGCCGTATTCATCTTATTCATATGTTAAGTGGCCAAAGGCAAGTACTTGCCGATTTGCTGAATAAAATCTGAAAAACTGATGTAATGTAATAAACAAATCTGAGAACAAACAGACCGGTGCAAAACATGGCATACAACTAAAATGTTTAACAAAACACGGTTAAAATTTTAATAGTTCAACATAACTTCTAGCAAGGAACTTTCACATTATTACAGAAATTATATCAACATGAAATAGAAGATCAGGCGTACACATATTTACTTCTTAAGAACAATTATATTAACTTAAATACATCATAAAGACCGTATTTGATAATAAGAAAAAAACACATTTATACTGAAATAATGGGTTCTTCATACATGTATAACATAATGCATCTCATATGTTGCTAACTAAAAATACAATCTATTGCAGTACAAATGTGCAGTAACGTATCATGAAATAATACAAATATATAATACATCTACTTGGCGTATCAAAGCGAGGCAGAAGTCGGGCATTATTTAATGCGAGGGCCGATATTGCAATCGTCCTATCCGACGGCAGAAATTGCTTATACATTGTAGCCATTTTATTTCGAACACAAATATACAAATGTGCAGTAACGTATCATGAAATAATACAAATATATAAAACAGCTACTTGGTGTATCAAAGCGAGGCAAAAGTCGGGCATTATTTAATGCGAGGGCCGATATAAACTATCGTCCTATCCGACTAGTTTGAAATAATTCTCCGTTTTGCAGTTGGTGTTCTTGAGCGTTCCGCCCTTTTCCTTTTGATTTGATTTGGTTTTTTCCTGCCGTTGGAGTTTTGATTAATGTTCTTTGTCCATCGGATGCGATGATTGTTGGTTTTCCTGATCTTTGATTTGGAATAATAGTTAAGTTTTAAATGCCGTACAAGATACATGCCATTACCATTAAAATCCTTTGATCAGATTTACACATAGCCCTTATTTCACAAAGAAAGATATCTTATTATATCGTATACCAGTCATAAATACTTAATCCTGATTGGCCGATAGCGCTCACGTGCCGGGTCCGCAAAAGTATGTGTAGACCTGGAAAAAGATGTGTAGACCTGCACGGATTTCAAAACGTCATTTCTGTTATATTTTCGCATAGTTTTTACTACTTTTAATGAGGTATACGATATAATAATTGTAGACTAATGTTTCGGTCAATATATAGTTTTTCGGACCTGTGAAAAATGATATTGACCTCGGACTTCGTCCTCGGTCAATATCACTTTTAACAGGTCCGCAAAACTATATATAGACCTCAACATTAGTCTATAATTGTATAATATTATACAAAAAAAAATCCTAACTTGGACTTAGAATTAAGAATAAAAAAAAACAGGCTTTCTGTTAACTATTTTCATGAAGGAATAACTTGAATACGTAATATACATACCTCGCAATATATACAATCCGTTTTACAATCCTTAGAACAAACTAAGCACAGATACTGTTTCGTCATTGTGAACGAGCGAAACTGATCAGAGATTCAATCATGTTTTTAGATATATACTAATTCATACCAACATTATTTTTTCAAAAAATAAAATTAATTTGATTACATCGAATGTTACGAACAGGCATTATCTTGAAACAATATGAAATTACCTTAATTGTCCCGCTGTGTGTGATCAAGAAAGGTGTGATTATCCAATGAAAAATGTGTGATAATCCAATCAAGGATCAAGGACTCCCGATAATGTGATTAAAGAATCTCGGTAAAAATTAAAATCAATTGATTTGATGGCTTTATGCTCCATGCTTTGAAATATTTCCTAATCACATTTATCTTAATTTTCACTACTTTTTATGAGGTATACGATATAATAATTTTAGACTAATGTTTCGGTCAATATATAGTTTTGCGGACCTGTAAGAGAATGATATTGACCTCGGACTTCGTCCTCAGTCAATATCACTTTTAACAGATACGCAAAACTATATATTGACCTCAAAATTAGTATATAATTGTATATTATTGCCTTATCAATGTATATATACGATGCAACATTTTGTAATATATACATTAAATTATAATACTGCCAGTCTATATAGATTTACCTTTTAAAGTAAAATATTACTCACAATAGTATTTACCTACCCTTCAAATGTATAAATTTTTTCCATAATACCGATATTTAATTCACAATTGCTATGCATTATAAAATAATTTAATTACTTGTAATAGTTTCCATCAAAATATCTCTAGCATAATTTATAAAAATGTCGTGTACTAATGGACTTTTCGAATCTGTATATTTTTTTATTTTAATAGATGTATGTATTAATGAACTATTATCATTATTATTCTTATGATTATTATTCTTATGATTATTATGATTATTATAATTATAATTATTATCATTATTATTATTATTATTATTATTATTATTATTATTATTATTATATATTATTATTATTATTATTATATACACCAAACATACTATATATAAAAAGACTACAGTAACTAGAGTTTTCAGTATTTGCTACAGCTAAAGATGATATATAAAGTCCATAAACACCATAAAACACAGCACTTACCAACAGCCATACTTACACACAGAAGAATGACCCCCTCTCCTACATGAGAAAAGGCGGCGTACAATGTACGCACTTCATGCTTATATTCAACCTGTAAAAGGGCAATGCTATTGCGAATT